>CM028368.1:18535518-19033779 GCA_016624345.1 Platycodon grandiflorus
CACCACCACCACCACCTCAAGCCCACCCCTTCTCCTCTTCCTTCCCTCCCCCAACCGGTCAAGCCCACCTCCCCTCCCTCCTTCCCCCCCCCATACACTAGCCAAGCCCGCCACCCCTCCCTCCTTCCTCCTCCTCCTCTTCCTTTACCCCCACCTACACCGGTGAAACTCACCTTCATCACCGAGTATCTCAGTTGAACAAAAATCTAAAAATAGAACAAATCAAACTACGACAAAAGTTAATTAAATTAACTTACATGAATCCTTTTTCGCAATTGAGTTCGATCAAAAACAAAAATTCAAAAGTAAAAGAAAGAGAAAGGAGAAGTATAGGTACTATGCCGTCAATGCCACTATAAAATTCGAGGACTCTCCATAGCTCTTCTTGGAATTTGCATAAACCCCCTTCCATGTCTTTCTCTTTTGCTCCAACGAGTCTTGAGAATGTCCCTAAGTGGACATTCTTTGTGGGCAAATTTATTCTCAGCTTCTAAAATTAAGTTTTTTTTTTAAGTTGTTCAGCAAATTTATTTTCAGCTCCAACGAGTCTTTTTAAATTTTTTATGTTTTTTTTTAAGTTGTTTGACACCAAATAACCAAACATTACTACGATGTTTGACATTCCTTACTGAAAAGCTTTAGTTGTATTTGGTAAAAACTTCTAAACAGTAATTAATATATATTATTTTTAAAACTAAAAAAATAAAAAAATAAAAAAAATATTTAAATCAAAATTTATAATTACATTTTTTTAATATACAATGACTGTTGTACAGAGCAAAATCCGCAACTCTCATCTATTTATCATGCATTCATCCGATTGAGAAACCAATAGAGCTAGGGTTCTTGAGGTCCGGTGATCTGGCAATGACGTCTTTTGGCTCTCTCAAGTCTGCAATCTTCGACAAGGAAGAGAAAAAACAGTTCGTTTCTCTCTCTAACTAACATATATTTCAGACATTTTTGGTTGTCTCTAGGTTTTGTGATTTGAGCTCAGCAATTTCCTGTTTGCAGGCGATATCAAGCTCACATACTAGGGCTCAACGCCTACGATCGCCACAAGAAATTTTTGCATGATTACGGTCAGTTTGTCTTTTATGCTATTTGATTTTGTATATAAGATATGCTATCTGTTGAAATGTAGTGCATATATCTTAATTATTACCACTGGCGTTTCGGTGGAAATTTACTAGTGATCCCAATGTTATATATTATAGCTGGGCTGCCAGTGAGCCGAGTCGTTTATCAACAATACCTCGTGCTCTGCGAACTCGGTTTCATTTATATATATATATATATATATCAAGCTTCAGAAGAAATTCTGGACTTGTTTACTAAGCGAGCGGAGGTCGATAATCGAAATAGGCTTTTAAACAGTCTCCTGGTGTATTTTAATACAAACACATAAACATGTAGTTCCCATTCTTCTTTTACAAATTATGATATAAACTGATTATGCAAAATATAATAAATACAAATTATTAGAATAAATACACAAATGTGTTGGGTCAATGGTTTAGGGGCTTAAGGTTTAATATGTCCGTAATCACTAGAAGGTTATATATGACATATATGAATATGTTTTTATTTTTAACTTTTTTCTTGGTTATAATAATAAAATATAAAGAACAAAACTACTTAAAAATTGAATATATATTGAAATGGATGTTATAGTTTGATATAGGAAAAATGGAATAGGTTAATCAATATCTCAAAATTTGAATTTAGTTAGATTTTCTTAATTGAGTTTAATTTTAACTAAAATTATTTAACGAGTAATTTATTTTCAAGTTTCTCTTTCTTTCTTTTACCCGTTTCCCATTTTTGTAGTGCTACAGTTTAGTTAATACTTCCGTTTTTTTCTCTACTCTTCAACTGTCTTTTTTAGCTTCTTCTCTCTATCTCTTGTATCCTTTTTTTATTTTATTTTTTATCTATTTTTATAATCCTACAATTTAGATAATGCTTCCTCTTTTTTTTACCCGCTCTCAAACCGTCTCATATATCATCTTCCCTCTCTCTTGTAACATTGTATTTCTTACACAGATCTAAAATTTTGTCTCTTTCTAAATTTTGACACATGGCAATTTCTGAGACTTTGTTGGGTACAAAAACCGCTTGGACAAATTGGGGTTTTTGTTTAATATATAGTATAGATAAATACATAAGTCCCCACGAGTCCCCATTGATGATTACCATGACCACCTATTAACCTGCGGCCAAACCAATGCCCTCGGTACTTGCTGCAGAACGTATTTATGTTGGCAAGCCTATGGATATCATTGCTTTTCCTTATAATGTCATGGCTTTTGGTTGGCAAGCCTATGGATTATATTTGTATGTACATTCCACACATGGGAATTAGTGGGCCTTATATCCTATACTACACTGGCTATTACCAGCGAGCTGCAACTGGGAATCCCTTGTGGTATTTTCTGGAAGGGAGTATTTATGTGATGTGAGGAATGCTGTCTATTGGCCATTTCTTTTTCCTGTACTTGCTGGAGAACGCTTATACGGTTATCTGAATGATAAACATTTTGGATTATGGACACAAAGGAAGCACGCAAATATTGAACATTCTATTTGTTTGATCCTAATGTCCTAAAGCAAATGGACGATGAACAGTCCCCTCCGTATAGGAAGGTAGGGGGCTACTATCATTCATATATGTGTCTCAGTATCACTAAGCTAGGATGACAGTGGTCATTGACATGTTCCAATGTCAGATGCTATTTGAACTATATATTTTAGTAATCAGTGTAAGATGGGGTAGGATAAGAATGAAATATAGTTACCCTTTTTTCTGCTTACCCATAGACATGCTAAGATATTGACATTTAGAGTCACAAATATTATCAACAGAGCTGGTCGTGGAAATTTCTACTTGTATACGTGGAATGAAAATTTGATGAACAATTGTAAAGATGCTGTCAATAGGTTATTCTTTTCTTGTACTCGCTGCACAACTGTTCGTTGCAAGGTAAACAACTGGACACCAAGGAAGCATGCAAATAGTGAGCATTCTATTTGTTGGATCCTACTGTCCTAAAGCAAATGAATGATGAACATTCTCCTGCATATAAGAAGGTAGGGGGCTACAATCATTTATATATGATAAATAGAGTCAATTAGCTGTGACTTTCTATTGATCATGTGCTACGGTTATTAGCTATTTAAACACAGGATTCAGTAATCAGTGAAGATGGGGTAGGATAATATTGGAATTTTTGTCCCTCAACTATGTCATAAGGCTAAGTTTTTAGAGTTTTAAAACAGTTTAGCTTTTTGCAAGGGTAACCCTTTTCAAACAATGTTTAATCTGTCTTCCTTTCTCTACTCTGTGAAGGCTGTGGATATTTCAATTTCAGCTATCCAGTTTTTGGGAAAGCTAAGGCCACACGTTAAGTGTCTGTATTCTTTTTTTTGATAAGTACGTTAAGTGTCTGTATCTAGGAGATATTTTCATTTATTTTCCTTTGTTATGATTTCAGACTCCTTATTGTGAATCCGAATGCAAAACACGTATGAAAATGGTAATTAAAGGTGTGCCCTTAGGGCACATTTTTAGCTTGACACTTAGTTATCAATAGAAGCCTGGTATGCTGGCTTAGATGGTTGGACTGAGTAATGGTTGGTTTGGTTGTTGGCTTCTTTTTGCTTTCATATTGTGCATTTAGGATTGGAATACCTTTTTTTATTTTTTTAGAACTAGTGTTACTAATATTTGAGTCCAGTCTTGTCATTATTTCAGTATTAAGCTAAAACTGGGCACATTAATATTTGCCAAAGTCACATGCTAATTATGTATCTGAGACTTGGAGTAACCACTCAAAGTTAATTTATGTTTTCTCCAGGCTTCAAGTGATTGACACTAGATTTAAAGGGTTTTATCACTGGCTAGAAATGACTGGACCTTATGATCAAGATTAGTAGAGTTTGAGCAGTTTGGACAGAGTAGTAAATATGAGATGAAAACTTCTGTTGAGAGTGCCAGCTGTTTCCTAGGGTTTGCACGCAACTTGGTTAAGGAAGCATTTTGGCCTGGTGGGTAATAGGGAGAGTTGAAGTGGACTCATCAAATTTTAGGATTCATAATTATACTATTGAAATGCTCATGGACTGACTCCCTTGCCTTCCAATTGATGACAATGACGAGCTTAGAAAGGGTTTAGGGTTTTAGGCATTAGTTTTGGAAGACAAAACCTTGAACTCTTCTGGAAAGGTATCAATTCTTGCCTCTTTAGGGCCTCTCTTTCAAGTCCACATCCTTGTTTAAATTGCGAACATCGACACTGTCACAATGGCGTAACAGGATCCCGCCACGATGATGCAATTTTTTTCCCCGAAGAATAGGACATGACAGGTTGGGGGCACATTTTGCAATCTATTTTATATATATATATATATATATATATATATCTGAATTATATATGTACATATAGTAGAAAAAACTTGGTTAGAAAGATGAAATTTGAAGTGGACTCATCAAATTTTAGGATTCATAATTATACTATTGAAATGCTCATGGACTGACTCCCTTGCCTTCCAATTGATGACAATGACGAGCTTAGAAAGGGTTTAGGGTTTTAGACATTTTCCCCGAAGAATAGGACATGACAGGTTGGGGGCACATTTTGCAATCTATTTTATATATATATATATATATATATATCTGAATTATATATGTACATATAGTAGAAAAAACTTGGTTAGAAAGATGAAAATTGTGACACCTGCTATGTGAAATGTCTGTGTACTTTTATAATTTTCCATTTTATGCTAAGACCCCTGAATTTATCAAAGTTATGTTTTGACCCTTGGCGCCTCCTGTGCATGTCTCCAGTGTGTCCAAACGTGTCCCGGCATGTCAGAGGGTTAAAAGAAAGTACAAAATATCAACACCCTAGAGACGTGTCTCATGCTGAATTCCTACCGAGGCTTGCCGAGAGTGTAGGTGATTCCTAGGGTATATATGCCCTCCCTCTAGTTAACTGAAAATGTAATTGCTCATCAATTTGGGCGGGCTGGGATCAAGGACTTAGCCATTCTTAACCTGGCTGTGGGCAAGTGGTTATGGTGGTTGCTCATGATGGGGAGGATTGCAGAGACTAGACTGCATCAAATTGCGTCAATTCTATTGCACTATAGCATTTTAAGGGGACTTCTTTCCCCTATTTGTTGATGAAGGCATCTCTTAAAGTAGCCTTCAACATGAACATCTGCTAAGGTGCCAATTGGACAACCGATAACTTGTGAAAGAGGGCAGATGTGGGTAAATTGGTATCGCATGTGCAAGAGTCTAAAGAGCTGCATAGTCAGCTCATGCATTATGAGCTTGTTAGGATCTTTGGTCAATTCTTTGTTTGGAATTCTTGTATTTCTCGGTACGGTCAAACAACTTCTACCTGTTGGAATCAGGCTTGAATAGGTGAGAGGAGTAGGAAGTTGCAGAATGCTGCCCATTTGTGCTTGGCCTAGTCAATATTGAGAGGAAAAAATGGTGAAATTTTGAAGGATTCTAATGGTTGACAATCAAATTGCAGTCTATGATAGAGCAATTCTGGGGGACAGTCACACCCTTGTTGTTTTTTGTATATGTTTTGGTGTTCGCTGCCATTCGTGATTTCTTTATGTGCGTATCAAAAAGTTATTCAAGTAAAACCTTGAGGGCTTCTTGGAGTATGTTTTGTGTTCGCTGCCATTCGCTGTCTATTTTCTAAAGTTATGCTTTCGATCAATTGTAGATTATACTAGTTAAATTGGGGTATTTTGGGTTTTCTTCTTTCATCAGTTTCATCTTCTGTCCAAGATGGATTCCTCATCCGTCTTGTTTTTAATCTTTCTCCCTTCTTACTATATTCTTTTATTTTCAATTATAATAGAATAAACTAGAAGAATAGATTAGTGGGGATTTACACCATACTAAAATTTTAACTTATAGTGGGGAAAAGGCTGAGTTGACTTGTAGTTCCAAGAATGGCTTGGTGAATGAAGTATGTGGAACTTCGAATGGTCTAATAGACACAGCTAACTGCTGTTAGCTTTCAATGTTAGTGATTTGCCTATAAATAAATTTGTATATCATTTCCATGTATGGATTTTCCTATTCCCATGACCACATTTGGCTTTGGGACTATAAAATCATGTGGGAACCTCTTATATTGACTTTTATAAGGGAAGTAGATTATAGACGAGAAAAATTACCTCTTAAAACTGATTCAGACACCCTTACTAAGGGTATTCCTAAGCTCATTTATAACTGGGGCCATTATTATATACTAAAGCTGGGTGCAGTTACGTATCAAGTGTAGAGTTCATTAATCAATGTAATAAATGTTGGATAGGACTGGCCACCGTCTTTCGCCTCTGAACATTTGCATTTTAAGATTCAATCAACATTCTAAGATCTTAGCTCTGAAACTTTTTCCAACATCCTGTAAGGACAATTTTTATGCTAACTTGTAAATGAATTCTCATGTGGCCTCCTTTTTCTGCTTTCCGATATGTTATGGAGACTCCAAGTTCTGTTGTTTAGTCTTTTCCACATACAAGCCCGGAATGCCAGTTAAATGGTAGCAGTTACTGGTGGTTGGTTTAGGAGGCAGCCTCTCTTTACCTCCATTGGTGCATTTTGGAGGAGAGGAATTGTTGACTATTTGACAGGCATAGAATTTCTAAAATATGTGCTAAAGCTTGAGGTTGGATGCTTCCTCTTTTTATGCGAGTGAGTAACTGTGTGTGACATATGTTGGGTGGGCTCCTTTCATTTCTTGTTCTGGGTGGTGGGTTTAACTGACCGCTTTCCCGATCTTTAAGAGTTTGGAGGCGCTAGAGGCTGATAGCTTCAACTAGTAATGAGTTGATTCAATCAAGTAGTGAATATTATAGAATGTTTTGGCGTGTAATTATTGAAAATACTTGATTGGCTTGCAAGATTCTGGTGGAATGCTGCATTTCCTTAGTATCAATTATTTAAACTTTTCCTAGGTGCCAAACTTCCTTGCAAACACCATTTAACCTTTTCTCTTCCTTTTCTAACTTTCTCAGTGCTTCTAAATCCACGCTTCAGGAATCTGAGACCCGAAATATTGCTCATTTCCCACCCATTTAGAAAAAAAAAAAAGAAAGGACGGTGCCTCAGACCTAGTTTGTATTTAATGAAACTAGCTATGACTAAAGCAGGTTTGGTGTTCAGAGGAATGGATGGGATAATGAGATTGGCGCTTCTGTCACCATGCTAGCCCTTGGAAATTCATCCACCATTGCTTTCATCTTTCCAGCCTCCTACACATTATGCTGTGGGAAATGGAATTTTGTTCGATTCTGGGAAGATCATTGAGTTGGGACATCTTCTAGACTTCTTGTTTTGGAGGGTAGTAATTTTTACTGGAATTTTCATTTTGCCAGGAATTTAAACGATAGAGACACTCAGGATGTGATTGCTTTGCTTCATCTGCTTCATTCATTCCTTTTGTCCGGCCGATTAGCAGGGTTTTTTTGGTCAAGCCTCTCGGGAAAGCTCTTCTTCAATCTCAAATTCCTCACGCTTTTCCGATAGCAACTTTTATTTGGAAATCCTTGGTTCCGTTTAAGCTTAAGGCATTTGCCTGGTTTTTAGTGTCCAATCGGGTGAATACCAATGATTGGCGTCAGAGTTGTGGGCCACATAAGGCCCTTTCCCCAGAGATTTGTGTGATGTGCTGGCGTAATATATTTTGCTGTTCCATCACCATTTCCTTTGTCCTCATTCATCTGGAAAGCTAATGTCCCTTTGAAAGTTAGAGCTTTTACATGGTCTCTGGCACTTAACAAATTCAACACTAATGGCATGCTTCAAAACCACAGGCCTAATAGAATGATTTCCCTAGTTTGTGTGTGATGTGTAAGAATGCGGCATAGTCTCATGATCATCTTTTTCTTCACTGTGGTGGCGCTAATTATTTGTGGAATCAGTTATTTGGGGTGTCGGGTGAATCATGGGTGAGTCCCGAGTCTATTACTTCCTTTCTGCAAATGAAAGTTCCAGGCTTTGGGAGGAATGGAGACGCTGCCATGCTTTGGCAGTGCGGGTTGTTCGACTTTATAGTGCATTTGGTTGGAACAGAACAACTTGGAGCCTCTTCTTTTTTAGTACTCTTGTATTTTCTTTTGCTTCTTTTGATTTTCTGTTTTGCTTGTTGGACTTCTCGTCCGTCTTTTTGTATTTCCTCTCTTTCTAATTTAATAAAGTTCTTTTCTTATAAAAATAATAATAATGAGACTCATGACCACCTTTTCCTGTATTGCCTTGTTGCATGGAAGTTATGGTGCTCTTTATTTGACATTTGTGGTGAGGATTGGGTGAGCCTGTGCTCAGTTGAGGCTTTGCTTTTGGTTTGATATGTGGGTTTTGGGAGAACGGAGAAGTAAGGATGCTCTGATTTTGTGGCAATGTGCTATCTTTTGTACTTGAAAAGCGCCCCTAGCCGAAGCCCACAAACACGCTAAATCCCTGAGAAAGAGACCAAGGAGGCTCCTGATCTCTGAAAATCCTGGAATTCCTCTCGTCCAGATCCCCCCAAAGATGTGCCACACTTCCACAAGAACTTAGCATCATTTTCCCTGCCAAAGCCTCTTGCACGCATCAGCAGAAATGCAGAGCTCCGCGTCTCCCAACCTTCCCCAACCACGCCAAACAAATTTTTCCACAGAAACCGAATACCTGGGCAGTGAACATATAAATGATCATGAGGTTCTGAATGACGCCTACGCATAACACACCAATCTCCTGTTTATTAGCTGCTACCTAAAGGGGAGCATTTAGATGGTCTAAATTGTTGATTGCCTATCATGGCATACACTTTAATAACTACTTCTTTATGTTGGTATGCTTTCGTTTTGGCTTCTCTTGTGTTTACATTCTGCTTTAAAGACCATCACATGATGACGTTTACAACTTCTTGTGTTACAATCTCAAGTACTATGTTGATGCCAGTTTTCATGCAGAAGTATTATTCTTGATGATGATCCTTTGTTTTGTTACCATACTAGTGTAGAATTGCTTTTATTTAGGGTTTTATATTTTTGCTCCCCTTCCTTCCTAAATGGTTAGGCCATGCTTTGATTTGTAGCTCACTTCTACATAAGATTTTTCCTATTTTATTGTCCACAATATGGCTTGGGACCATGAACATCCTGTGACGGCTTTCTGTTTTCTGCAGCTGGTTTTTATGGGGGAAATGGATTTAATCCTGACAAATTACCTGTTAAAACTGATCAAGATACTCTCCGAGAAGGTTATAGGTAAGCTCATCTTCTCGTTCTTCTCTCCTGCACCCTATCAACTTATTCTAGATTCTCCTTTTGCCTTCAGCATCATTACCTTCTCTCTGTTTCCTGTATAAATCTTTATTGGAGCCCTACAACTGATATGTGATGCAACTCAATTACAGCAAAAGGGGACGGAAAACCTTTCTGCACATTGATGTGTTGCTTAAAGCTGAATTGTAAAAATACTAAAAGAAAGTTGTGGCGAGTACAAGGG
This sequence comes from Platycodon grandiflorus, assembly GCA_016624345.1. Lineage (NCBI taxonomy): Eukaryota > Viridiplantae > Streptophyta > Magnoliopsida > Asterales > Campanulaceae > Platycodon > Platycodon grandiflorus. The sequence goes on from CM028368.1 coordinate 18,545,045, forward strand.
TGAGGGAGGACTTCATTTGTTTTTGTTTATGAAGTACTTGCTCAAACTTTGATGTTTTTGATTAACGATTTGTGGAAACATTTTAATAAGAGATCAATTCATAACTCCAACTTCTTTCCCTTATACAAATATTTAAGCAAGTGACGACCCGACCCAGATTCGGAACGGAATCCCAAGGTCACGTCGCGAAGACAAGACACGAAGAGAACAAGCACGAAGTAAATAATAGTGCAAGTCAAGCAATAGAGCTATTAAGCTCTAAACATGGATGTGAAAATGTATAAAAATACGGGTAAACAAAAATCGAAGATGCGGAAGCGTTAACATAAGGAAGCTCCGAGCTAGAGAGCTTCAAACAAGAGAGACATAAATCTCACGAAGGGAAAGAAAACAAAACTCGCGTGCCGCAACATTGCAGACGCTGAACAACCCATCGGCACACTAGGCCGGCGTTTAAACAAAGAACCAACCTGATGTAATAATTACCCACGGCTAAAGCATACCGGGGTTAACCAATGATTAAAACAGTTATAATGAAGAAAAGCCCCAAAGCTACTGCGTGCCCGGGAGACAACTGTAATAAAAACTAGAACCACGAACAACGGCACGACACAACACGTTGGCCCAAGGAGGAAACAATACAAAAACCCAAGGGATCTACCCGACTGTAAAGTCTAAATAACTTTACAATACAACGATCTCACAAGACTAGAAAAGTACGATATACTAATCAACGATGTTGAAAGAGATAGAACTCCACAAGCTACTACTCGGGGAAGTCGGTTGCTACAATCACGAACAATGAACTAAGCTCGAGCTATTGATCAGCCGCGATCTGCTACAATCACGATCTACTCGGCCTCAATGTGGGGGACAGGTACTGTAACTAGAAAACAAAGTACGGGATGAGTCATAATGACTTAGTACGCTACTACTGAACAATATAACATAATATGAAACATTGTTATAACAACAGTAACATTGCATTACAACGACGAAACCCGTGAAGACATGTCGTATTCTTTACAAGAAATCTCTCATTCTTACTTACTAAACTGTTCAAACGAACTAGGGTGGAATTCTCTATTCAACACAAACCAAATGAATTAGAAAGCAATTCTCATGAAAGCATTATATGTAAGAATGTATAACTTTACATTTACGCGTCAAGTCATTCCTGAAATTGGCAAGTACAAACATGTATAGTCACGTATATGCATATCAAGTCATAGAATCATCAAGTATATGTATGTATACCTACAGATATACACCATGAAGTTCAATAATGCACAATCAAGATAAACATGGTCACTTTCGATCTCATGTCTCAATTAACACTTTGTTGTCACATAAGTGCTTGAAATAAATCACGTAACAGGAGGATATATTATAGAGCCGCTGCCGCAACGTTGATCCTGAAATGTAAACGGTTATCACGAGCGTGTTTGTCGGATGCACGTGTAGGATACATCGACCACGATAGTATTATGCCAAGCGCCCTATTGGTTACGTCAATGTACTCTTCTCCACTGTGATCAGTAGTGAAGGGTGTGTGCAAGTTATGGTATGGCGACCCATCACTACCATGAATCTCTCAATTCATGATGGTGATGTGTCGTTGACCATCAAGACAAGTCACGTAATGCCAGCTGGACTAATGGTATGCCAAGTAGATGTTTACTTGTCACACAAAATCAAGTAAGGATGAAGCTCGACAGGAGCGAACTCATCCATGTCAAGTAGATGTTTACTCATTTTAAATCAAGTAGGAAGCGAGCTCGACAAGAGCGAGCTCGTTCAAGACAAGCAAGCATGTTATTCACGACATGTTCACGATTAATCATATAGATTATAATAGGAGCTCAATCGAGTCTCGAAAGTACAAGTGTCAAGTTGTTCATTCAATTCTATTCAAGTTCCAAAAGCTAGTAATCTAGTCAAATGGGTTTCTAAGTGTCAAAGGATCTCACCATGATCCTAGTAAGGTTCAATCGTTCCTTAAGCTCGACTCCGTTGAGTCTTTACTACAATTCATCCCAAATAGGTTATAAATGCTATTTGCATTTCTAACCCTTCTATGTTCTCTTTCAAGGCATAGCTAGGTTCTCGTTCCATTTAGGAACCCTAGTTCACGTATCAATAAGTCAAGTAGGAGATAGAAGCCTAAGTTGATTAATATCAAGTCAAGCCCTAGTTCGATTCAAGTTCATAATCCCACCTATTAGTGGAAACCAAATTTCAATGCAATTAACAATCCAATAGTAGAACATGCATGAAGGCAAGAAACATTACATGCTTTATAAGTTATATTATCTAATAAGCATAGATGTTTATTTCTAGCATGAATCCAAGTTAAGTTCTTAACTTAACAAATACCAAATCACATATTTTCCAAGACTACTATGTTAGTCTAGTGTCATCAAATCATTTAGATTATAAATAATAAATGCCTTCTAGAATGATAATTCATCCTTAACAAGTTCAAACGTTACAAATCACTCTGCGTAACAATCTTGCTAATTGCATTAAAAATTCCTCCCAACACTAAATGTACTGAATCTTACATATTCAGAAAGTAGGCTCTTTAAATTATAACTTAGCCTTTTAAAATCACTTCATTCGGACTTGTATTCATCAATCCATGATCACGTCAAGATCAAGCTAACAATCTGTTTTTCGGTTATGATTATTCTGTCCAGTCAAGTTATAAATTCGACCATTAATTCCTCACAACTCCAAATTTCATGAATTTTATATATTCAGAAACTAGACTCTTGGAACTATAATTTAGCACTTTAAAGTACTCTATTTGGACTTGTATTCATCAAAATACAGTCACTTCAAGTTCATGTTAAAATCTGGTTTTCTGTCGTCACTCATTCTGCATGTCTATCATACAAAATTCACCAAAAATTCCTCACTACTCCAAATGAAATAAAATTTACATTTCCAGAAACTAGACTCTTTGAGCTAGAGTTTACCATTTTAAAACACCCCAATAGGACTTGTATTCAACGAAATATGACCACCTCGACATCATGTTACCAGATTAACTTTCTGGTAACAGCTTACTAGAGCAGCCACGATTTTTGATTTATGAAAAATACTTCCCGAACTCCAAAAATTATGAAATTTTGCGAGAGTTACCCAACATGTATAGGTATAACATACTCTATTTTTAAAGAATTCTCTTTAGTGGATTAGTACCAGTTCTTTCCCGAAATTTACCCAAAACAAGGACTGAATTTGTATGGTTTGTTTTCCAACAAGTTCATGAACAACAATGATTCCAAATCAAAGCTTGAACATATTTCAAACTAAACCCAAGACCAAAATCATCAAGTCAAGATCCATGGAAAATTTTTCAGATTTCATAGAAACATCAAATCGTTTTATAAACTTGATAAAACTCTTCCTTAGCATGATCCAAGCAAGATTAGTGAAGGAGAAAGCAAGGTGGTTTAGTAACGTACCTTAGATCTGAATTTCAAACCTTTATGAAACCTGAAATGGATAGGGGGAAACGATCTCCTCGACGAGATCTTTCCAACGGTGGTCTCGGATCCAAAATCGGGTGGCCGGATTCCGTGTCGCCGGAATACGCCAAGAACCCACTCTCTCTCTCTTGGTTGCACGGAGGAAGGGCTGAAAAAATAAAAGTCTTCACATGGCATTAGTGCTCAACAAGGCTTGTCTAAGTAGTGGGAGACAATATTCCCCACTAAGCACGTGTTTAAAGTTAGTGTTGGCCACTAACCCAAATTCCCGGAACAATTAGACAAGGTGGGCAAATGAAAGTCTGACACTCTGCCAGAGAAGCGATCGCTTCGAGTCGGGACGGGGCGATCGCTTTGTTTCCAGTTTGGGCGTATGACTTTCTGGCTGAAGAGCGATCGCTTAGGAGGGAGCAGGGCGATCGCTTCGTGCCCAGTAGGTCCCAAAGTGTTATAAAACTCTCCCAAAGTGATTTCTAACGAACCAAAAAATGATCCTAAGTAATCCCAAAGTGGTTCTAACTTCCAAGAGTAAGAAAGGAGTACGAAACCACCTATCGAGTCAATTACATAAAGATTCGGGGTCTTACATCCTCCTCACCTTAAAAGAATTCGTCCTCGAATTCACAATTCTACAACAACCAAAAGTTCAACACTCTGGCCTAAGAATGAAGTCGAGGCGACCACCTAGGTGTGCCCCATAACACGAGGGGGAGAAATACTCATATATTAACTCCAATCAGTTCCAAAGTTGAGTCATTCTTGACTCTTGACGGGATTCCAAGACATTAGCAAGACTTACCAAGTTCCAACAAACATGGATATCGAGGTTTAAATGTCTCTATATCAACTAATCGAGTAATTGACTCGATAGGTGGTTTCGTACTCCTTTCTTACTCTTGGAAGTTAGAACCACTTTGGGATTACTTAGGATCATTTTTGGTTCGTTAGAAATCACTTTGGGAGAGTTTTATAACACTTTGGGACCTACTGGGCACGAAGCGATCGCCCTGCTCCCTCCTAAGCGATCGCTCTTCAGCCAGAAAGTCATATGCCCAAACTGGAAACAAAGCGATCGCTTTGTTAACATCGAAGCGATCGCCCCGTCCCGACTCGAAGCGATCGCTTCTCTGGCAGAGTGTCAGACTTTCATTTGCACACCTTGTCTAATTGTTCCGGAAATTTGGGTTAGTGGCCAACACTAACTTTAAACACGTGTTTAGTGGGGAATATTGTCTCCCACTACTTAGACAAGCCTTGTTGAGCACTAATGCCATGTGGGAGACTTGAAGACTTTTATTTTTTTCAGCCCCTTCCTCCGTGCAACCAAGAGAGAGAGAGAGAATTGGGTTCTTGGCGTATTCCGGCGATTACCGGAGCTCCGGCCACCCGATTTTGGATCCGAGACCACCGTTGGAAAGATCTCGTCGAGGAGATCGTTTCCCCCTATCCATTTCAGGTTTCATAAAGGTTTGAAATTCAGATCTAAGGTACTTTACTAAACCACCTTGCTTTCTCCTTCACTAATCTTGCTTGGATCATGCTAAGGAAGAGTTTTATCAAGTTTATAAAACGATTTGATGTTTCTATGAAATCTGGAAATTTTTCCATGGATCTTGACTTGATGATTTTGGTCTTGGGTTTAGTTTGAAATATGTTCAAGCTTTGATTTGGAATCATTGTTGTTCATGAACTTGTTGGAAAACAAACCATACAAATTCAGTCCTTGTTTTGGGTAAATTTCGGGAAAGAACTGGTACTAATCCACTAAAGAGAATTCTCTAAAAATGGAGTATGTTATACCTATACATGTTGGGTAACTCTGCAAAATTTCATAATTTTTGGAGTTCGGGAAGTATTTTTCATAAATCAAAAATCGTGGCTGCTCTAGTAAGCTGTTACCAGAAAGTTAATCTGGTAACATGATGTTGAGGTGGTCATATTTCATTAATCTGGTTAAATTAAGCAGATGGAATAGAATTTCATATTACGAGAAAGATTAGTTCAACGCACATACACAAAGTCATTTGGATGGAAGTGATCATAATTATGTCTTGACACAATTTCGATTAGCTTGGGTGTTGCCAAAATATAAATTTACTTGGGCTTGGAAGATGTGTTTCTAACAATAAGTTAACTCAAGTGTAAGAAGACAACAATATCTAACACGAAGTAATTGGTGATTCAACTAAAGAAGAAGGCAACTCTGTTAAAAGTCTTGTCAAATAGCTTCAGCTTTGTAGCGTATATCCTTTTATGATGATCCTTCATCTCTCAGTAAGTTTTATTTGGTATTGTAAATCGAGTGTTAGACTTGTCATAATCTCCTCATGATGTCATCAGATCACGTTACTTGCAAATTTGCAATCTCCATGTGCTGAATTTGCTAATCAGGTTCCACTCTCACCTAAGACTAAGTAATGGGAACAAGCAAATCTAAGGTTTATATATGAATATTCGTAACACAAGATGTGGTTGAAGGTGATGTATATGGCGGATGGCGAGATCGTAGGGGAAAGATTGGACGGAAAAATTCTCAACAGAAGAAATTTGTATGCAATAAGCCATAGCTTGTAATCTTTCACTTGGCAATTGGTTCAATGTGGTGTATTTAAAGTAAATATGTGTGATGCTTCATATGTTTTTTTCCATCCAAATCTGTGAGAATAGTTATGTGTTGCACCCGATTAGAAAATAAATGTGTAGTGACCAAATCCGATAAAGGGTCAAGAGACTATTTAGAAACAACATATGTATAACCCAAAAAATAAAATAAAATAAAAAAATGAAAATAAATAAATAAATTTATGGGTGTAGAAGATGGACTTTAAGGTAATTGGGCCTAGTATTTTGATTTGGGCCAACACTAAGTAGACTACCTAGGAAATTTGATCAATTGGCTTAGTCATTTACTTAGGCTTCTAGGGTGGGATAATTATAAAAAAAATAAAAAATAAAGGAGGAATATTTAGTAAGGCTGGTAATGGTAGAACAAAAACACCAATAATTGGACTACCATTTAATGGCTGGAAAAGCAAAGGATGGGCGTTAGAAGTTAAAGGGTCGGAGAATGAGTATAAAGGCGTGTTCTTTTCTGTGTTTAACAACACTACTCGGGAACAAAAAGGTAGAGCAAACCAGTTTCTTCTATTGTGGAATTGAAAAAGGAGCAGAGGTGAAGAAGCCGGGTTCATGTGTGCTGCACTCTCGCATTGGAAATGGTGGAAGCTATAACCAAGTGGTGAGGTTAGTCTTCAGAAATACTAAATTTACTCGGGGATCACTGTGTATGTAAAGATAGACTATAAGAAATCGATACTAGAACTATGGCGTAATTAGTCACACCTTTATTACGCATCACCTGCTTTGACGCCTTTTGGTATATAATTTCTTATCAAAGAAAAAAAATAGTCACTCCTTTATATAAATCCGTATAGGCCTAGAGTAAAAGTATATACTGGGAATTGGGAGATCGTTGAAAACATAGTTAGTTTTTAATTGATTAAATAGCAATAGAAAAACCATGCTTTCTGGCAGTGGAAACGGCCTAATTGCGTGCTGGGTGTGTTCTGTGAAGATGATGATAACTGATTTTTCAGTTTGCCCCTCAGAGTTCGTATTATTGACTGTCCTTCCCCTTCTTGTTTAACAGAATACCACTTGAGTCCCTCTAGTTATGAACTCACAGAATATGACTAACATGGTAGTCTATTGTAATGGTTGTTAGATTTTCGACCACCTTCAGGTGCTGGAATTTAACTTAAATAGGTTCTGAAATATCAAGCAAACCCATATGTAATGTGTAACTAATGTATGCCAAATATCACTTCAAAAAAATGGTCAAGTTGACCGTTGAAAAGTTAACAGGGCTATTTGAGTAGAATGGAAGGAGTATGTTTTATGCTGTTATATATTTTCTTCTAGAAATTGAAATTTTGTTAGCATTCTGGAAAATTATGTGCTTTTCGCATGTTTACAGGTTTATACGTTCGGAGGAAGATGATATGAATCCCTCCTGGGAACAGAGGCTGGTGAAGCGCTACTATGATAAGCTTTTTAAAGAGTATCCTTCGCAAATAGATGACTTTGAAGTTCCTTAAAGTATATAAGGTTAATAATATACTCCCTTCGTCCCAAAATGAGTGTCCATTTTTTGTTTTTCACACAAATCAAGGAAGTTGAATTTTAGGCCGTTTTAGTAGCACATTGAATACCCTTAGTGTCCATTCTATACCATTGCAATTGAACACTACGATATAGTAGTTAACAAGGGTGAATTTAGTAAAATTATAAAAAAATGAACACTCATTCTGTTATTGACTTGATTCAAAGGCATAAAGAGATGTATAATTTTTTTACCTGGTTTGTGTTAACTGTTATTCTATTTCTAGTATTTTAATTCAAGTTTGCATCCGATAATTGCGTTGTTTAAGAAGTCTCCATCATGAGATGCATCGCCTTGTCTTTGCCATCTAGATTATTTCTTGTTAGCATTTCCGAATTTTGGGCTTCCTTTGGCCTCTTTGTGCATGGCTAAATTGATTGGGAAGAGGCCGATGGTGCTGTTTGCAAATATGTCGGCAGGAATAAGCTGGTTTCATTTACTTATTTCTCTCTTTCATAAATTCAAGCTGTCATTGGAAATTTAATGACAATTGGTAGGTTGGGGGGTTGCTTAGAGGTGGTTTATGAAGGTTTTGGGGTGGATTTTTTGGGGCTGCTGTATACAAGAATGGTTAGGGATGGGAAGCATTTTCAATTAATCATCTTTGGTTTGATCACTGGTGTGGGGTGGGCCCATTATGTTAGCATTTTCCAAAATTGTTTAGCCTTGAGGAGGATAAACTGGCCTTCTTAACATGTTTTCTGTGCACCAAGTAATGTACTAGACTCACCCATCGATTATAAGAAAAATTTTCACTCTTCTTTACGAAAAGTCTTTTACCTTAGTGTTGGATGGATTTCTTTGGCATATCCAACACTATTGATTACATTGTTCTTCTTGACGAGACTAACGCTTAGACTTCGAGTAGATGAGGGAATGAAGAGAAATTCTAATGAACCTTGTTTATATTTGTGAGTGATGAAGAAGCATTATAACTTTGCTACTGCTTCAATTTAGAGCCTCTTTGGTGCAGCGTTATTAAAACACTACTTTTCTAAAATGCAGCCCATATAAACACGATTGGGATACCATTTCAAAACACAACTTTTTTCCTGCTTTTGGAGAAAGAGCCGAAAATTTCAGCATTTAAAAACACAGCCGCGTTTTGATAACGCAACTTATTCAAACGATTGAAACGGATAGACAATGAAAACGCCGCGTTTTTGGCCTGCATTTTGGCCAAAACGCACGACCAAACGAGGTCTTAGCTAGACATTAATTATTTTGCTTTCGCTCGTCGGAGTTATTTAGTGCACAGTATGATACTAGTATCGTAAAGAGTGGAGGAGATTTTGGAGGCTGCATCTTTTTACTCATAGTGGACCTTTTGGAGAGAATGCAAAAGAATGAATTCATAATGAATTAAGGGAAGTGGACTCTGAAGCAATCCCCATCTTGAGCATCTTTCTCTTTGGTCCAAAGAGGCTTTTCCGAGGATCTGACTACCATTTGTTGTATTTCAAGTTATTTTGGAGTCTCGGTGTATCTACCTTCCCACTCCCCCCCTTCTTATTCCTTGGTACAGCCTTTTACTTTTTTTACTACTTTGCCGTTGTTTTTTCTTTTATGATTTGTTTACTGTGGATCCGTAACTGTTTTCTGAAGATATATCACTTATTGGTAGAAAATCACTAGAGTAAAACCAGGGTTTGTGGAAAGCCAGGTAAAATGCAGCTCACTCTCTATGGTTAGGTCAAGTTCCAGCACCACCCCAAAACTTTTGGCCCCTTTTAGTGCCCCCCCTTCTGTTAGAATTTGTTACATTTTTGTTAAATGGGAGTATGTTGTAATTACATGACTTCAAAGGGCTAAATGGTTAAAAGATCCTATCCAGCTCTCGTTCTCTCTCTGTCCATTCTTCTCCACTAATTGACTAAATGGTTTGGATCAGTTTCACGAAATTGATTTCATATCTCTTCTAGCTGATAATATTGCATGGGTTTTACTCAGAATAGTTGTAGGCTACCTGCTGCTTGGCGTGAATTTCGTCAATATTTATAGCTTGCATTTTGGTTAAAACATTGTAAATTCTCATGATTCAAACAATTCTCAAGGTTATGTATTAACTGATTTAGTTTCCTTGAACAATTTTTTGCTTCCCCTTGATTTACGAATGAATCAATTAATTTGAAAAAGAGAGTTGCTATTTACACCCAAAGAATTACCGATTACACCCCATTACTAAGTACATCCCTACACAATATTTTCAACCCCTCAAAAAGCTAAGTACACCCCCAAATTTTCTATTCTATCCTTACTAATATTTCCCCTAAAATTAACCTATTCTACTAAGTACACCCCCAACTCTCACCCCCTTCCTTTTCCTTCCCCGCCTCCCCCCCACCCAGCCAGCCTTCCTCCTCCCTCCTCCCTCCTCCTTCCCCCCTTCCTCCTCCATTCCTCCTTCCCCGCCTCCTCCACCCCTAGTCAATTACAGCGACACTGTCTTCTGTATTCCCAACACTTATTCTCTTCTTGCTTTCCTTGTACAAATTAGCACATTCATAGTCAAACAATCCAAATCAACTGGAAACTATGAGCATGGCAAGAAAATAAATAAGCTTGATAAATTAAACTGAGAGCATGTCAAGAAAAATTTGCTGAATTTTTTTTAAGGAACGATAGTTAAACATGATGTACAACATTGCAGTTTTTTTTTTGAAATTGTTTGTTTGGCACTGGTTGACCGAACACCCATAGTGGTGATCGACACCCACTAACCGAACATTACTATGGTTGTTCGGCACCCTTACCGAACAGCTTTAGCTGTGTTCGGTTGGGGGCTATCGAACATAATTAAATTTTTTTTAAACCTAAAAAATGAAGGGCATTTAAGTCAAAAGTTATAATGACATTTTGGTAATATATGAGGGGGTGTACTCAGTAAAATCTTGGGTGTAAATAGCAACTCTTTTTGACAAATTACCATTCAGTTTGATAATATTTTGCCAGCGAGATATAATATAGAAAAATATTTCTTTTGGGATAGGGATTGGATCGAAAGTAAGATATTGGAAGGATAGTGGTGCGGAGATTTGGAGTTATGGAGAACTTTTCTTATGTTATACAACTTGGTAGCGGATAAAGTGTCTTGTCACCTTTGTTCTTCAAGTGGATGAAGGCAAAGTGGTTTGGAATCCAATCTTCCATAGAAACCTCCAAGACATGACTGGGAATTGGAGAGTTGTGAACCTTTTTTCGCTCTCCTTTATTTGCAACAGATTGACAGTACCAGGAGTGACAGTGTGCGGTGGGATGCGGCTAGCAATAAAATTTTCTTGGTTAAATCTTATTTTCGTATTTTGTCTTAGAGTGGTGTGTGCTCTTTTCCGTGGAAGACAATTTGGAAATCGCATGCCCCCTAGTAGAGTAGTCTTTTTTGCTTGGGAGGCTAGCTTAGAAATCATTCTCACCGGAGATAATTTAAGAAGGCGTCGGAAAGTATATTTTGATCGGTGTTTCTTGTGCAAGGAAAGTGGGGAAAGTCATTTGCTTCTTCATTGCCTTGTGGCGATGACCTTATGGAATTTAATCTTTGGGATGTTTGGAATATCTTGGGTGATGCCCAGTTCGGTTAGAGAACTTCTTTTGAGTGGTTAGAGAACTTCTTTTGAGTTGGTCGCTGCATAAACGGAGAAGAAAATAATCCAATTTGGGAGATTGCGCCTTTGGGAGTTTTTGGTGCCTTTGGAAGGAAAGGAATAGAAGGGCTTTTGAAAATGTAGAAGGGTCTGTGGATCAGCTGAAAACAAGTCTTCTACGCACCCTTTTTCATTGGTGTTCGGAGATTACTGATATTTACACCCCTTCTAGTTATTCTCTCGTAGATTTTGTAAATAGCTTCAACCTCGAGTAGGTCGGGTTGAGTATACATCTAGTGTACAAAGGATGCGTCACCTGTTTTGACGCTTGGGCCAATATATTCTTATCAAAAAAAAAAAAAAAAAGAAAACTATGAACGCAGCGATCCTATGGAAATAAGAGGGTGCATCGGTATTATTCCAAAATAATTATTTCTGAGAATTTTATACATACCGTCGAGAATGTAATAGGGAGCAACAAATCCTTAATTCATCCGCAGGATGACATTACCCGTGGTGTGTAAATAGCGAACTGACAAGCTTGCCGGTTGGCAAAGTCGTCCGGTAGCATTAGTATGGAGATAGTGGCGATGAGAGGCCCAAAATGACGAGGAATTTGGGGAAGTAGGCCTGGTTCTTGTTTTTGGGGTGTTGGTCATTGACGAGGAGGTAGACACTGAAGATGAAGACCACGCCAATGGTCGTTGGTGGCGGCGTCGTGATCGAGTTGCTCTTTGGTGTAGGGTTTGAGAAGGCTTTTGATCTGTTTGGAGTTGGGTTCGGATGAGTTGGCAATTGGCATTGGCATCCGATGAGGCGGAGTGTAAGGAGAAGTTGTCACGGCAGGTAGTGCTGGGGTGGACGGGACTTGGATGGGGACTGGGGCTAGGGCGATTTTGGTTTTGGGTCATCTTTTTCTTCAGCTTCTGAACAATTTTTTTTCCTTGATCATCTTTTTAATCCCTTAAAATTGATTAATTACAGTATACCCCCTTTAAACAGATTTTGTAAACAGATTCTAACTGAAAGAGGTGGCATTGAGACGGGTCAAACATTTGTGGGGAGGGAGGGGCACTGGAACTTGGCTGAACCACGGGAGTGCTGCTGCATTTTACCCCGTGGAAAGCCAGAAGTACTGAGAAAAGTTTCAAAAAAGCAGGAACAAAAGATTCTATCAGAGTTCTCACATGTTGAAGCTATCACCTTTACATCAGGTTTTGGGAGTCATGACATGGTTCGGATGCGATGCAGCAAACTAACACTAATATAAGTGCGTGAGCATTTGCCAGACCTATTTTGGTTTAGAATTCAAGATTTGAGTAGCGAGATGAGTATGTACGCTTCTTTGGTGGGATGTAGTGTCAAGGGGTGGCTGTTCGTCAATGTCCTTTTTTACAATTTCTTTGATTCTTGTGATTGACACTCTGGACTTTGGATTTCGGTGGGACTTTCACGCATAGGTCATTGCTGAAGACTTTAGCCTGCTCTTGGCACCCAAATTTTTCTTGGCATCCATTATTTGGAAGGCCAAGGTTCCGTTCAAATGAAGTCTTTTGCTTGGTCCGATGTTGTTAACCAGTTGAATACGAATGCATTGACACAGATTCCTAGGCCTTACAAACTATCTTCGGATATGTGTGCTATGTTTCGTAAGAAGACCGAGACCCATGAGCATCTCTTCTTGCATTACCCGATGACTTGGAGAGTTTGATGTGCTTTGTTTCGTATTAAGGAGGAAACAATGGGTGTATGTGCATCTTTTGACAGCTGTTTCTCACTTATTTTTGAGGTTTTGGGGGGGAGGGGTGGCGAAGGTGGAAAATGTTTGTGCCAATGCGGTGTTTTTGGGATTCCTTGGTGCTTCTGGATGGAAAGAATAACAGGATTTTAAGGGATAATGCGCTCTCTTCTCCTCTCCTCTTTTTAGTGGTAGAGACTTTCTCTTTCTTCCTTCTGGAAAGCACCGAATTGAGAATTGAGCAGGGATTGGAGGCAGTGCTTTAGTGATTTTGGCTACTTGCTACATCCTTTTTCTTTCAGTTGTTGTGTTTCTGACTTCTTATATTGCCCTTCTGAGTGGACATCTGTCTCCTTTCTTGTATATTCTTCCTGCCTTCTAATACCTTACTCCTATAAAAGAAAGAATCACCTCTAAATAAAGGGAATCAGATTAAGAATGCAATTAACTTGCATATAAGCTCAAAGCTCTGCGGGCACAACCTTACATACAGATTCTTGAAGGCAGCTGGTGCTTGTGTGCAGAACCTTTGCTGCTGTATTAGTATTCAATATTCAGCTATGGTGATAGCAATGACATATTATAAATCTCCAAATCCAAGTGTGCAGAGCCGTTGCTGTTGTATTAGTGTTAAATAATCAGCTATGGTGATAGCGATGACATATTATAACTATCCAAACACATTGGATAATGGCTAAAGCTAAGATGTGCCTTTAGGGCACACTTTAAGCACTCTTGTTTCACAAACTTTTCATTTATTTCACCCTTATGATTTCCAATGCCACTATAAGGTGAATCGCAATGCAAAGAAATTCTTAAAGTGGATATGTTAAAAGTTTTGCCCCTAGCGTACTTGTTAGATGGACCTTTGAGTAATTTCATTGAATGGCTATTACATTGTTCAATCCCACTCACGTGAACATCCCTGAAATCTTCCCAATCAATTGGAAGTTTCTTACATGTCATTGTTACCACTCGTCTTAAATATTTACTCTTAAGTTAGCAACAGATCAGTAGGCAATACTCCATACCATTTACTTTCATGAATTGTACTGGCAGGTAGCATCATTAACTTCCTCAAGTAAATAAGCCAATCGTTTTGTAATCTCCTGAGAGGAGTTTCCATATTTTCCCAATAGAACTTTGTCCCTTAAGCAGCATGAAGCCAAGAATTATATACAGGATATAACTGTAGAACCTGAGGGTATCTGATACTTGATCACAATATAAAGTTATATATGTATGTGATAGCTATAAGAAATTATTCTTGAAGCTTACATTTATTTGCTAACTTGTGTCGGCAAACTATGTAAGTACTTTTGTGGAGTTCAAGCAGCAATTTGCTGCCACTAAGCTGTATATAGAAATTTGTGCTGGTTTTTCCATTATTTTCTTTAACTTCTTGAAGATACTGCATAGCTGATATGTCGCAATATAAGACAGGCAAGGTAAGCGCATGACATGTTTTTTAAATACTTCCTGTGCTCCTCTTCATTTTATTTTATGACTGCTTAAGATTGCAAGGAGGCAGGACTTTGATGTGCTACTGTACTACGCTGTTATTGATAAAGACTCTTTTTTGTGCTTTTCTGTGCCTTACTTCCCAGATTGGGCTGAGGTGGAGGACTGAGAAAGAAGTGGTATCTGGGAAAGGTACTTTTGAATTTTTTTACTACTAGAATTGCAACATTTGGCACTCCCATGAACTAAGATAGTACGTAACGTCTCTTTTGATGACTTCTATGTGTTACAGAATGGATCATACTTGATTTCGTTTGATGCTTTCTGCTTTGTTCCTCAATTTGTTAGATACTTTATTGAGTTTCATAGTCAAATAAGATTGAGTAATTAGTATGACAGACTCGTTCGAACTATTTAGGCATGGAACAAATTGAACCTACTATCTCAGGTTTGGGTCAAGTTTGACTCATGAATCTTGCTCAAACTCATTTATCTGACACACACAGCTGATTAGAAGTGTGAGAACAGTTTTTGAATTAGAAAGTATTTGCAGCTTGTCTCCTTAGCAATTGTTTTACTTGGTTAATTGAAGCTTGTTTAGTGGAGCTCCAAAATTAGTGTGGTGGAACTTTTTGGATTTGCACTTATTCATCAGCTACATATGTGGGCTTATCACCCATAAGCATATGAAAAGAAGACTAGTTCGAACTATTTAGGCATGGAACAATATGAACCTACTATCTCAAGCTTGGGTCAGGTTAATTAAAGCTTGTTTAGTGGAGCTCCAAAATTAGTGTTTGATGGCGCTTTTTGGAACTGCAGTCCTTCATCAGCCACATATGTGGTCTTATCACCCATAATCCAGATGAAAACCAAATCACAATAATATCCTCAATAATTTTGAAAATTACCAAATTTAACCCTCAGTAACCTAAGATCTCTAGCTGTCTCTATGTTAAACGTACTATTTTGGATTTATCCAATTATAGAATTGGATTTAATAAAATTAAACTTAAAATAGTTAACAAAAAAATAATAATTTAAGTTCAAATAATCGATAGGTCTAAAATCATTACACTCTAATTAGTTATAATTTATTTATGGTCAAAAGTTTTGTTAACATCCATAGTTACCATTTTGGTGGTTGATCAAATTACGTAGAGATCCTCTATCTATAATTTTTTTCTATATTTTGTTGCAAAGTCTGAAAAGTTTATTCAATAATTATTAGGAAGTAATTAGCTACTATTCCATGAATTAGTTCTGAAATAGAGGTGGAGATGGAAGGAATAGAAAAATTATGTTTAGAGGAGTGGACGGAGGCCCTCATGTTGGAACCATTTTTTTCTATAACTTTATCAAAAACCAATAATCTGTTATAATTATGTGGCGAGAATGTCACTGACGAAGATATGCTTGAGAAAACTTTCTCCACATTTCATGCCTCGAGTTTACTCCTTCACCAGCAATATCGAGAAAAAGGTTTCAAAAAAATATTTTGACTTGATTTCGTGCCTTCTTGTGGCCGAACATAATAATAAATTATTGATGAAAAATATGAATCCCGACCTACTGGCTCTGCCGCATTCCCTGAAGTGAATGCAACATCATCCGATGATAACCATGGGCGTAACCATGGTCGAGGTCGTGGTCGCGGTCGCGGTCGCGGTCGAGGTCGTGGAGGAATGGAAAGAGGCTTCCAACCCAACAATAATAAGTTTGATAAGGAGGAGAAACGAAGGAAAGATAACACGAGTGTACGTAAATATTAAAAGGAAAGTGTTTGCTACAAATGTGGTATGAAAGGTCATTGGTCACGTACATGCCGTACGCCAAAACACTTTGTTAATCTTTATTAGGAATCACGAAAAGCAAAAGGAAAGTAGGCTGAAACAAATTGCATCACGAGTGATTTCGATGACATCACTTATGGAATCGATGATATGAATTACATGGATATGGCTCGTATGATGGTTAATTCTAAATATGAAAATGGTTAATTCTAAAGATGAAAATGGTTAATTCTAAAGATGAAAATGACTATCGGAGAATTAGTTTTTCATGAATGATCATCTGTGTTTTCTTAATTAGTGTGACATTTTCTTATGTATGAGTGTTATATGCTTTTTGTTTTCCCATATGTGATAGTTCATTGGTATAATATTATTCTGAATTTTTAATCTATATATATGTCGTGTTATATCTTAATAATATTTTACAGCTATTTATTCATTTTCTTTCTCTTTTATTGAAATATACCATAAATATGTTTTAATCCAAAATTCGAGAAGATGATTTATATTTTGCGGACAACGCTACAACACATACCATCCTTAAGGAAAATAAATATTTTTCCCATCTGAAAATTGACGAAGCAAATGTCAATACTATATCCGGTAATGCAAAGATAATTGAGGGATCTGGAAAAACAATTTTCCTAATGCATGGAGGCACAAGATTCACGATAAGTAATGCATTGTTCTCTCCTAAATCCCAAAGAAACTTGTTAAAGTTTCAAAGACATTTGTCGATATCATATTGAAACTATGAATAAAGAAAATAAAGAATATCTTTGCATTACCTCAATCACTTCCAGAAGCACGCGTGTTGGAAAAATTGCCTGCGCTATCATCTGGATTGTACTGTACAAATATAAGAATATTTGAATCATATGCTACTGTAAACCCGAAGTTTACGAAAACATTTAAGGTTTGGCATAATCAGTTAGGGCATCCTGGTTCAATAATGATGCGAAGAATCATTGAGAATTCTAGTGGTCATCCGTTCGGAAGACTTTTCAATCTCATCAACTTTCTTGTGATGCTTGTTCTCAAGGAAAATTGATAATAAGACCATCACCAACCAAAGTTTGAAATGAATCACCAATATTTTTGGAACGAATTCACGTTGATATATGTGGACCTATTCATCCATCCTGTGGACAATTTCAATACTTTATAGTGATAATTGATGCTTGTAGCAAATGGTCACACATATGCTGTTATCAACTCGCAATGTGGCATTTGCCAGATTTTCTGTGCAAATAATCAAATCGAGAGCACAATTCCCAAAGTTTCTTATTTCTGTATGGGTCATGCAATTGTGCATGCCGCTGGACTGATTCTCTTATTCAGTATCACAAAATATTAATAATGAGAATGAGGATTCAGAACCGAAATCTGTATCTGAATGTCGAAAGAGGCACGTTTGGATCAAATGGAAAGATGCCATACATGCTGAATTAAATTCGCTTAACAAACGAAAGGTATTTTCACACCTGAAGCTGTGAAACCTATTGGATACTAATGGGTTTTTGTTCGAAAGCGAAATGAGAATAAAGAGATTGTAAGGTACAAAGCTCGCCTTGTTGCACAAGGTTTCTCCCAAAGAATTGATTATAAAGAAACGTACTCTCTTTTTTTATATGCTATTATATTCAGAGATACAGTCTAACAGTTTTAAAAAAATTTAGAGATGCGTCTCATGGATGTAGTAACGGCTTATTTATACGGGTTATTGGATGCTGGAATTTACATGAGAATCCCTGAAGGAATCCAGACACCAAGCAATAAGTTCAAAGCCTAAAGAACTATGCGCAATTAAATTGCAGCGATCATTGTATGGGTTGAAGCAATTCGGACGCATGTTGTATAATTACTTGAGTGATCATTTGTTGAAAAACAGATATGTGAATAATCAATTATGCCCGTGTGTCTTTATGAAGAAAACGACAGTTGGATTTGTAATTATCGTTGTCTATGTAGATGATTTGAAACATAATTGGAACTCCAAGAGAGATTTAAGAAACTGTTAATTACCTGAAGGGAGAATTTGAAATGAAGGATCTTGGACCGACCAAATATTATCTTAGTTTACAAATAGAACACTTGCATAGTGAGATATTTGTACATCAGTCCAATTATACAAAAAAAGGTTTTAAAATGTTTTAATATAGACAAGGCAAATCCCCTTACTAGCCCCATGGTTAACACATGTGTTACCCAAATCAAAGAAGGGTACATTAAGAGCGATATGACCAAACATATTCCCCTAAAGTTCTTCTCGTACACTCAAGAACTTGAAAAGAATAAGGAAATTAATATTTAATATGTTCGATCAAGTGACAATGCGGCAGATTTATATATGAAGGCACTCCCTACTGCAACCTTCAGAATGCATGTTCGTAATATTGAGATGCGGAACCTACGAGATTTACAAAAATGATTCTCCTTGTCAACTTGGGAAGCTCGTATAGCTATACTCTTTTTCCCTTATCATGGTTTTGTTCCACAGGTTTTTCTGGTAATGTTTTTAACGAGACATCCTATGCTTATGATTTGGACTTAAGTTATGCACTGTTTTTCCCTTTTGTCCGATTTTTTCTTATTGAGTTTTTCGGCTTAAGATTTTTAACGAGGCAAACTTATCCAACTTATAGTGCTACTTCCAAGGGGGAGTGTTATGAATAATTAATGTGTGGACTGTAGCACAATGTAACAATACACTATAGTACAATAGTAGTACACCATCACTGTAACTACACTATTTGTAAATAGTAAGTTTCACTATTTATAAATAGTGTTACTATTTATGAATAGTGTCGCTATGCGTAAATAGTGTCTTTGAAAATTTGCCTATAAAAGGTTGAACTGATTCATTCAGTTCGGATATCCTGAGATCAATACAAATTCTCTCTTCAATTCTCTCTATCTTTGTATCATTTCTTTTTATTTTTTTTGAAGAGAGAAAATTAAATGTAAGAGTTTTTATTTTTAATTATTTTTGGTACAAAACAAATGGCAAGTTTATGGCCCTATTGAAATGTCTACAATTTATCTTCAAGTCAAGGATCATTTATTATTCCTTATCATTTTTCCACCTAGTAAGGTAGTAGTGTACTATTGGGTAAGGAAAATTGGCACCTCATTAATTAGTCGTGCATGTAGAAGCGGTCACAATTGAGAAGCTTTAAGTCAAGACTATGAAAGACACTTCTACAGTACATCATACGTTCATGTATTAATGTTATGTACATATATTATATTCACGCCACATTACTCGGTAAATCTTTCGAGCGGGTGTTTGAGAATAAGTGGTAATGCTATCCATATCGCAAATAGAAAACATAACTATTTATAATTATATATATTCAGTTTGTAGCTTGGGGTTATTTCCACTGAAGCATCAATCAATATATATAAATTGTGTAAAATAATAAAATATCGTTTCGTCATTTCACCAAAATATTATAGATGGAGGCATAGTCATTCCTTTTTATAATAATGGTGATATTCGATAATGAACGGAAATTCTTACCTTTTGGAAATGCCCAGGAAAACTTAAGAGTGTTCGCACTGATAACGTGTTATAAGTAATTGTTGTAGAACTACAAATTTAGAAAGAAATGATACAAAGATAGAGAGAATTGAAGAGAGATTTGTATCGATCTCATGATATCGGAACTGAATCAGTTCAACCTTTCATATGTAAATTTTCAATGACACTATTTATGAATAGTAATACTATTCATGAATAGTGACACTTACTGTATACAAATAGTGTTGTTATAGTGATGGTGTACTATTATTGTGCTACAATGTATTGTTACATTGTGTTACAGTCCACACATTAATTATTCATAACATAATCCATATTATTTAAGTGAATTTTTAAATAATTCTTTTATTGAAAATAGTTTATTACTTGATAAGTTATTTGGCAGTTTCATAATTTGGTTTAGGGCTGTTCACGCGAGTCGAGCTCTGGAATTTTGAGCTCAAGCTCGTGAAATACTAGTCGAGCTCGATCCGAGTCTCCATGATCTTGTACGAACTCGACTTGAGTTCGTTCACGAGCCTCTCGCGAATGGTTCTTGTGGCTTGAAATTTGATCTGCTCCAGTAGGCTCGGGTACTTCCTCAGCTCATTGATTATAAGCCCAAATCCGATCTATGAAAGGCCCGTACTTGAAATAAGCCACTAAGGCCCTTCCCTAATGCCGCACTTTGTCTTGCAATTGCAATCAAAATTGGGTACTAGCTAAGACAACATCACGCGAGCCTTTTGGTGGGATACAAGGGCAGTCATGAACGTGAGAAGGATCCTACTTTTTGCAAATTGCTTCTCTTTTCTTCTGGTTATCGACGTAAGAGGAATAGAGGTGAAGTATATGTCTTTTTCGTGTCTGTGTATATGTGTTGCTGTTTTTGAGCCCTAGAAAATTAGGGAATGCAACAATATGTTTTGTGTTTTGGTGTACAATTTCATAATGCTTATTAGAACTTATGTACAAATGTATTGTGCAACTAGAGAAATACACATGATACATATAAGTTTTTCAAAGGCATATACTGTATAGATATACATATTATATATAATAAATAATTTTGAAAATATAAATCTATTAAATTTAATTGAGCGGTTCATGAACACCTGAACATGAACGAGTCGTTCGCGAACAAAGCTCGTGAACAAACGAGCCGAGCTGTGTTTGGCTCGAGAATTCGGCTTGAGCTCGACTTGAACATGAACATCCACTTGAGCTCGACTTGAACATGAACATCCACTCGAGCTTTCACAAAGGCATGTAGCCTAAGTGCTCGTGCATGATGGATTTACTTCTATAATTAGAAGTAGAAGTACAACGGGACAAACTTGTGAGGTCCCATTAGTGTAGGACTCCATCAACGACTAGCCTTAAGTCCTTACGTTTTCGTATTTTTTGATAAATAACTAGAGGAATATATTAATCACAGCGCCAAAACAGGTGGCGCATCCTTTGTATACTGGAAGTATACTACACAAAAGAGCTATACAGACTATAAACTATCCACTAAATCTGCGTGAGAACACATATAGTAACGTAGATCCTCGTTAGAATAGCCTCCCACCAAAGACGAAGGATAGAGGAAGAGTATCTCTCAATCCATATCGAAAAATCCACACTCTTCACATTCTCAAACGCCCTTCACCAATTTCTCTTGCATTCTCAAACGCCCTTCGATTTCTTTCATTCCAGATTTTCTAGCATATAACCAATGGGGCTGTTACCCAGACACTACTTTTCCTTTTCTTAAGAAGAGACCAGCCCCGGATAGATCTTTTATGGACCTTTGCATAACCCACGACACATTGACTAGATGAAACAAAGAATTCCACAACTCCCAAGCAACAGGGCAATGCAGCAGCAAATGATTTACACTTTCCTCGTTCTTTTTGCACATATAGCACCAATTAACGTAGATCCTCTTCCTTGCCCTCAGATTCTCCCCTGTTAGAATAGCCTCCCACGACGCCTCCCAAGCATAAAAGGCCGCTCTACTTGGAGCCTTCGTCTTCCATATTATAGCCTTCCAAGGAAAAGAAGTATCTCTTCGACCATTCAAGGCTGCATAAAAAGACTTCACCGAAAACTCCCTATTTTTTGTCCCTGCCCATAACACTTTGTCTTCACCGGCCCCTTGCACCCGTTGAGAATACAAAAGTTCAAAAAGTTGCCCTGTTTCACCAATTTCCCAATCTTGCAAATCTCTTCGAAATAAAGGATTCCATGTAACTCTACCATCCATAACTACTAACATCAAGCCTACCGAACCCTCTTTATTCATCGCGATACTCTAGAGATTGCGAAACCTTCTCCTTAACTCCATCTCACCACACCATATGTCCTCCCAAAACCTCACATGAGCAACGTTACCCACCTCGAAAGAAATCAATTGATTGAAGGGATCCCACCCTCTCCTTATCCCTTTCTAAGCACTTGACCCAAAAGAAGTGGAAATTTCTTTTGGAGTCCACCAGATTGCTCACTCCAAATTTAACCACCACCATCTTCCACCACAAAGCATTTCTGTCTACTCGCAAAAAATCCAGTAGGCTCCCCATTTACTAATACAAAATATCTCACCGTAGATATACAATGAAGAATCCACTTTCTCCACTTCTCCCCAAATCCCATTCTGTACAAAAGATAGATTAAAAAGTCCCAATTGACATGGTCATAAGCCTTCTCAATATCCAACTTGCAAAGTAGTCCCGGGACACCGCTACAAAATCTAGCATCGACAACCTCATTAGCTATCAAAGCCGCATCCAAAATCTAACGGTTCCCCACAAAGGCATGTTGAGAATCAGAGATTACCTCGCTAACCACCCTCCTCAAACAGGACGATAAAACCTTTACAATGATCTTATACACCCCCCAATGAGACTGATGGGCCTAAAATCCTTCGATTCCGTGGCACCCTTCTTTTTCGGAATAAGAGCAATAAAGAGGCATTAAGACTTTTTTCAAAGCTCTCGCACACAAAAAAAGAAAGGGTTTCTTCATAAATAGCCAAGTCAAACATGTCAAATTCATAAAAGGTCACACTTATTCAAAAACATCTTTTATGGCAACTTTTCATCCGAAAATTTCAAAATACCCTTACTAAGTCGATTAAACGACTCAATGAGTTGATCAAAATGACTCAAATTGATCCTGAGTCGATTAGTCAACTCATGGGTCGATCAATCGACTCATTGATCGACCCTGGTCGATTAATCGATTCCTTGAGTCATTTTGATCGATTCATTGATCGACCCATGAGTCGATTAATCGACCGGTCGTTTTGATTGATTCATTTACTGGGTTTGGAAGAGAGAGAGATAAATTGATTTACTGAGTTTGAAAGAGAGAGAAAGTTACCTCAATAGTAGGGCGGAGGATGAGGATGACGGCGGAGGACATGGTCGTGAGGGAGGCCGAGGCAAGAAAGGGTAGAGAGGAGGGAGAGACGACGGCTCTTTTGAGTTGTGGGAGAAAATGAGGTATTTAGGGTTTGAAAGGCTTTAAGGGCATTTTAGAGAGTTATCAAACTTTTTGGTCAAGATGCCATAAAACATAAAAGCTCGGGTCAAACGGCTATACTTGACTAATACCACAAAAAGAATGAAACACCTCTTTAACATCTACTTTAACCACCTCCCAACACTTATGGAAAAAAGCCAGAGTAAAGCCATCAGGCCCTGGGGCTTTCTCTTTTCAAACACTTTTAAGGCATTGACCACCTCCTCTTCGGAAAAAGGTTCCTCCAAAAAAATTCTTGTCTTCCTGCGAAAGAGATTTAAAGGAAACCCCGTCAAGCTTCGGATACCAACCTCCTCCGTCCGTAAATAGATTTTGATAAAATTTCAAAATCTCTTGATTAATGACAGACTTTTCTTCCGTCTCTCTGCCGTCTACTTTGAGTCTACGAATTTGGTTACATGTGTTGTGTACATTCGCCATTTTATGAAAAAATTTGGTATTCTTATCACCTTCTTTTAGCCATAAAACCCGGGATTTCTGTCTCCAACATATTTCGTCATTAATGAGAAGTCTCCTGAGCTCTATCTTCAAAGAATGACAAAGGTTCCTATTGGTCAACCCCAAGGCGTGTTCACTTTCCTTCGCATCCAATTGACTAATTTCTTCCATGGTTTGAGCTATCCTTGTCTCTACTTTCCCAAATGTTTCCCTGTTCCACACTTTTAAGTCCTCCTTGAGCATTTTTAATTTCCTTGCCAATCTGTACCAAGGCCTCCCTGCCACCTCATATGAATTCCATCTAACTTTCACCCATTCAACAAATCCCGGCTCTGTCGGTCACATATTTTCAAATCTAAACGGAGTTTTACCCTTCTCGCCAGAAATGCTTTCTAACATTATAGGAGCATGGTCCGAAATAGTTATGGATATAGTTATTGAAGGCGAAAGGCGTGAGGCCTTGAAGGCGAGAGGTGAGGCGAGAGTCGGGCGAGCGAAAGGCGAACAAGATGACAATTAAAGAAAATAAATTAAAATATACCTTTTGTAACAATTTTTAAAAGCATGTTATCAATGACAGTGATACATACAATTAAGTTCACATATATCAAATTGTTTAGAAAAAAGAACTTAAACCAATAAGTATAAACCTGTTTTAATTCACTTCAATATAAACAATTCAATTTTTAGCCCCAAATCAACCTTATATATATATTTTTTCAAAAGTCCCATATTACTTGGACAAGAAACTCAAGCCCATGGGTCTGAGTGAAAACCCTAAGAACAATACCAAAAACAGCTCAAAACTCCTCCAATCTGGAAACCAAATTAGGGGCGAAGCTGTTTAGGCGCTGGCGATCAAGTCCGAGTGAAAACCCTAAGAACAATACCAAAAACAGCTCAAAACTCCCCCAATCTGGAAACCAAATTAGGGACGAAGCTGTTTAGGCGTTGGAGATCAAGTCTGTGTAGGTCCGACGAATGATACTGGCACCGGGCCGTTGCATGGACACTGTTCCGGCAACTTCCTGCAACGGCGAAGCCTCAGATAAGGTCGTCATGTCGAGGCGATCATAGTCGTGGCCTTGGATTGGGTAAATATAGAAGGTCAGCAGCTAGATCTAGCTGGTATCAATTATATATCTAGGCCAAAATCCTTTAGATATTTGCTGGAAAGGTTAGTTGCTCACCTTTCCTCGCCTTTTCACGCCATTCGCCTCTCGCCATGGCGAAAGAGGCAATCACCTTGGCTCGATTCTTTAACATCATCTCGCCTGACCTTTAATAACTATGGTGATGGATGACTAAACATTTTAGGATGACATACCATGGTACATGTTATTTGACAATGACATTGTCCTTTTGGCGAGACTATGTGAAACTTGTAAGGTGGAGAGTAGCGTACATGTATAATAGTTCAAAACCTAGTAAAAATAAAATACTGTACATGGAATGCAACTTTAGTTGTGGAAAGAGTGGTTGGTAATGCAGAGATAGTTTGGTTAGATGGACAAAAAGTGCTGCAAAGGTTTCAATTTCGATATTTAGGATTATAATTGTTCCAAAATAATGAGTCAATTATAGGCCGAGATGGAGTTGCGAGACATGTTAGGCATAAAATCAATGAAGTTGGTTGAAGTGGAGAAGTGATCAATTGAGTATATATGATTGACTTGCACGTGATTAGTTGGAAAAAATCTGCATGACATCTATTTGAGCAGAACTATTAGGTTACAGGCAACTAGGAAATGTTTTTAAATGATTATGTAGCTGACATGAGAATGGTAAGACGAATCAGGGGTAAAACTAGAAAAGATAAAATTTGAAATGTCATAAGTGAGACTGTAAAAGTAGCTGGCTAGCTGCAATAGGAGATTCTAAACACCTACTTAAGCTTTTATAGGAAGGGCCAAAGAATATATATTAAGCCTTAACTCCTCCTCCTTGTACGGGAGAGGTACAACCATGTGGTCATCAAGTGCATCAAACACCAAGAACTATGCCAAGTTGTGCATAAACAAGATTGGGGGAAACAATGTAGGTGGGATGGCTCATTTGCAAGACCTTGTGTAAGTAGAGCTTTGGTCGTTTAAAAGATCAAGCATTTAGAAGGAGGGCCCAACAGTGTTTATTTATTTATTTTTAATAAAAGAGGACTTCTATAAATCAAGGAAGATCTACAAGAGGATGGATGAGGAGTCCATCAGAAAAGGAACAAAACATACAAGGAAATAAAAACACAGAAGTAAAAAAGTAGAGCATTCCAATCGTGCTTTATCTTTGAGAAGGGGACCTGCTGGAAGCTCCCCTAGTTGACGCCTAGACAGATGCCAGAAAAACAATCCTATCCCAACAGAGGCATTGATAAAGTTTGAGCACTGAAGATTCTGGTAACTCCGTCCAAATGCACCAGAGAATAGGAAAAATGCCACATTGCCACAAAATTGAATCATCATCTTCTTGCCTGAAACCTCTAAACTTCATCTGAAGAAAAGAAGCAATAAATGGACTGATCAGGTTTCCTCAACCACCCCGAATAAATTTTGCCAAAGGAAACGAGCACCTTGACAGTGAAGAAGCAAATGATCATGGGATTCGGAATATAGCTCTTACGCATTACACACCAATCCGGGGAAATTCTCTTGTTTGGCCTACGCTTTGCAACATGTCACTAGTATTGAATTTATTAAGAACTAGAGACCACACAAAAGCTCTAATCTCAAGTTCGAGGTTTTGGGAAGGATGGAGGTGATGCATGCTTTGGAAGTGTGGGGTGTTTGCTATTCTTTGGTGTTTATGGATGGAACAGAATACTAGAATTTTTAGAGATCAGGCCTCATCGTTGAAGCTTTTGTGGGATAGATGACTTTCAAGGCATCTCTTTGAGCTTCAATGAGGGGTGCTTTCCGTGGAGCACCGCTTTCTATTATTCAGCGCGACTGGCATGCGCTTCTCTTTTAGTAGTTTTTCTTGTATTTTCTTTTGTTTTCCGTTTGTTTTGATGGACCTCTTGTCCATCCTTTTTGTATCCTTCCTTTCTTTAATCTAATTTATTTTCGTACCAAAAGAAAAAAAAAGCAACCCAAGCTTTTCAAATAAAAGAAAACTTAAATCAACCTTAGCATTAGTTATAATAAGAGATCACTTGACAGTGTTTGGACCTGAACAATGTAGACCACCGATTGTAAAGTGCAATAATATTAGTATCTACGAGAGTGTTAGTGGTTGTGGAAGACTTAAACTAACAGACGGCAATTGTCAAGGAGGATATGTCATATGAGGGAGTGTGGTTTTTATCGATGATCTTCCATTGGGGTGGACCGACTGGAGAAAGAGGAGTTATTTAGCCGACTCAATAGTGCAAAGGCTGAGTTTAGTTAAATTTATGGAACTCATTGTTGAATGTCTCTTGAAACTAGTACTGATTCTTAAGTGGGTCATTGATGATTTTATCTGCGAGGCTGGGAGGGTGATGTGTTTGTTCTGGGCTAGTTATGCTTTTCATAATTGCTTCATTGGTACATTGTTTGAGCCCTCTTTTGGCGTTGCTTCCAATTTGTTTCAACTAGGTCCTAGGTAATTAAGGTGTTCTTTTCCAGCTTTATTCATTATAGTTGATTTTAAGAATAATGTTTTTTTTCTGTACATAATAATTTGGAGAATATATCGTTGTTCACAAGTCACCAGTTCAAATAAGTTTCTAATTTACTTTTTTACATACTCCCTCCCTCTCGTTTATATTGGCCACTAGACAAAAGCTCACCATTTTAGAATTTCTAATAAATGCTCAACAACCACTGTCTAATTTTTGGATTTCCATTTATACCCTTTATTTAGTTAATTAATATGTATTGTTTCCCTTGTAAATACTCAACTTGATTATGGGAATAATGTGAAGCTAGATAATTAATATGCATTGAACTTGTAAGTGGCCAAAAATTTTGGGACCGCCAAAAAAGGAAAGTAGGCCAATATAAATGAGTTGGATGGAGTAGTAATTTGGAGCATATATCGTTGTTCACAAGTTCAAATGCGTTACTAATTTACTTCCCTTGACTGTCAGGGCAGTTTGTATGTGGCAACAAACATTGCAGTGAAGAAGCTGGTCTGGCTAGCTACGAGGCAAGTGTTTGTTATCTTCATTGTCTGTCTTCTGCGTGTGGTAACATAATGGGATTAGATATTTTGATTATCAATAACGTATGTTGAGTTCTGTGACGTTTCCATTTCAATTTAAAACTAGAAACATAAATGTTTTTCTTTTCCCATATGTTTCTCAATTTAAAATTAGTTACAGAATTGCATTTGGCAACCATTTCTATTTCTGATTTTTTGTATTCTAAAACTAGCGATTCATCTAAATAACAATTTCACTAATGCAAATCCAATTGTCAAGTGTCGCAACTTGCAAGTTCGAAGAAGATTCTTGAGGTCCTAGGTTCATCTTAGTTTCCATAGTACCATCAACCCAAGCCACGTTTGATGTTTAACTATAGAATCATAAACCAAAAGAATTTTGAGATGGAAGGGAGTGAGGGTGTTGGTATTGGGTGGAGAAAATGGATTAAAGGGTGCTTTTTTTTTTTTTTTTGGGTCTCTGGTTCTTACTGACCTTACACTGATGCCATGTTGCAAAAATCGGCCCAACTAGAGATTTCCCTGGACTGTTGTCTGATGTGTAAGAATTTCTGAGTCCTGCGATCATTTCTTTCTCCATTGTGGAGGTGCCCATGTCCTATGTTCTGTTTGGGGTGGCTGAAGAGGCCTGCGTTAATTCTGCCTCTATTCCTTCCTTACTTGCTATGAAGGTTAGAGATTTCGGGTGACGTGAGGATGGTTCTGTTTTGTGTCTGTATGGGGTTTGCTATTCCTTGCTGCATTCAAAAGGAGCGTAATTCCAGAATCTTCTGGCATCTCTCCGGGTGTCAGCGAGGGGTGCTTTCAGTGGGCTTTCCTTCTCGGAGATTAGTGGCGATTGGAATGCTTTGTTTTTCTAGTTTTTTGTGTATTTTTCTTTTCTTTTTTTTTTTTGTTTGCTTCTTTTTTGATAGACTCCTTGTCCATCTTCTTGTACTCTCTCCTTAAATATGTTCTGATTCTTTCCTGATAAAAAAAAAAAAAAAAGAAACAGTTAGTGGTTGATTGTAATGGATGGGGTCCTAAGCCAGGTACTTATGTTTCCCATGCTAGTCCTTGGAAGTTTTCTACTCATTATCTAAATTTTTTTCTCATATTATTTGCTGTGTGGGTTTTCATATAAACATGATTCGTATCTGGAAGATTCTTCGGTGGTTAACAGATCCCTTTGCGATGCTCATCCACATCCTTTTGCCTTTCTCTTTGCATGGGGCCCTTGGGCTTTCATTATTGCGAAAGGTGAAAAGAATCCTTGGGACTTTTATTTCTTTGAGGATCCCAATGAGATTGAACTTTTGCTTCTTCTCTTACTGGGTCCTTGCCTTACTAGTCATTTAGATAATGCTGTGGAATCTTAATGTTTCAGGCTCTTTTTCCAGTTGAAGTCTGTCTGATTTCTTTTTCAATCTCTGGGCCCACTTGTTTTCCCCATCCAATCTCATTTGAAAGCAAGAGTGCCTTCTAATTATAGCTTATGATTGGACTCTTTGCATAGAAAATTCAACACTAACGATTACAGGCAAACTCAACCCCATCGCCTATGGATGATGGGTTTGGGATATCTTTAAATGTGGGATGGGACGGGAATGGGGGAAAGTTTCTGTATATGAAGTGGGTTTTCGGATGGGGATACATGATAGATTGATTAAATTTTCTTTTTGGTGTTGCAGAAGGTTAAGTGGATTAGTGATTAGTGGTGCATAATTTGCAATGACTTAATAGTTCACTCGAGAGACATCTTTCTAATCATTAGTTGACCTTTTATGTCTAATTGGTTTTTAATATCTTCTCTGGGACCTGTTTTGAGTGCAGCTAGTAATGTTAAAAACATTTAAGATGTTTGTAATTTGCCTACAAACGTTATTCAGCTAGTCAAGTGAATGTTTTTGATGGTGGGGTCGGGGGGGGGGCTTTTTAAAGGGCGAATAGGGTTGGAAAGGGTTGATTTATGACAGAGTGCAAAGTGAAAGTTAGATCCCACCTTGATCCATCCCCATTTCTGCCCCTACTCTTGCTCCTACATATCACCCATATTCTGTTCTTAGAGCTTTGTGAGGCCTACACTGGCTCATTGTTGTTTACGCAATTGAGCACAAGGGACTGCACAAAAGCCCTAAATCTTACATGGAACCTTGGGTTTCAAAATATAGAAAAGAAGAGGGAAAAGGTAGAGAGTAGAGATGTACCTTTTTAAGATCTCTGAGCATGTGAGACGGTATTTAATAGATTATGGGGGGTGGAAGAGGGTAAGAGGGACCATTTAGTTCCGTGGGATAAGACGTGTAATCTAAGGATGAGAGGGGCTTAGCTCTGGAGAATTTGGTTCATCGGAACATCTTCCTTGTAGGTAATCTTTCCCTGTGAGGGACCATTTAGTTCCGTGGGATAAGACGTGTAATCTAAGGAAGAGAGGGGCTTAGCTCTGGAGAATTTGGTTCATCGGAACATCTTCCTTGTAGGTAATCTTTCCCTGTGAGTCGCAGTCTGTTTGCATTAAGTGTTTAGAGTGTGTTCTTATGCATCAGAGTTGGATAAGATACTAGCATGGGAAGATCCATTCCTCTTAAATGTCCTTGGAAGTTCATTCATCATGTTTACTGTGTGTTCCTACCTCCTAATTTAGGATGGATGATGTTGCCCTTATTCAATTCTAGGTTTATTTGTGTGTGTGTGTGTTTCTTTTTAGGGAGGAGGGGGACAAGCATTGTGTTCTGCTTTTCCTCGTTTATCGTGGATCCTACTGCTGATTTTCTTTCCGCTCTGGGGACTTCTATTTCTTTACTAACTTTAATGATTGCGAGGCTGAGGATGGAGTAATGCTATGGGTACCTAAAAAGTACTAGATTTTTTGCACCAAATGATGTGTTAGATGTGGTACAAAAAAACAAAATTAAAAATCATAATTAATGCATCACATCAGCCGATATATTATTTGGTGTAAAAAATTTGGTACTCTTTAGGTACCCATAGCATTACTCTTGAGGATGTTCTCATTCTTCTTAATATACTCTCCCGAGTGCTGGATTTCGGAGGGTCCTTTTGCCTATATTCGTGTTCTTTCTTCTTATCTTTGGAAACTTCTTTTTCTACCAAAAGAAAAGAAATCACATAATATATATATATATATATATATATATATATCAGCTAGCAGGAGTAGCTTGAGATCTTCAGTGGGCCCTTGAATCTGCGCTAAGAGGAGGTCTTGTTCAGCTCCTTTGTGCAAGGTCAGTGCATGCATTTCCTTCCCTTAGGATGTGCTGGTAGTTCATCCCGTTGAATCAAGCAAAGATTTGATGTTTTCCATCCAGCATTAAGGGCTTTCATCTCGGGCAGTCGACATAAGGATATTGGCTGCTAGAGAGTCGGTTTTCACAAAAGTGTCCTGTTGCTTGAGGGATCTCCAAGTTCGCTCCAAGCCAGCTTCCTCAATCACTTCCAAATGTACCTCAAAGCTGAAACCTCCATCTATGTATATGCTTATACACACACAATATATATATATATATATATATATATATATATAATTTCTTTTACAAAAACATTCATTAAATTTATAGGAACCAACAATAAAGAACCAACCTTTATTTTATCCATGCAAAATTTGCTACCAATGGCCAAAGAAGTGGCCATGTCTACACGATATTTACAATAGTCAAGGGTATATCTTAAGTATGCTTCATTGGTTACAAGAGGGTGGCCAGAGTCTCTAATTGAAAGGAAAGAGTAAACAGCATATGAAGAAAAGTGTACATTATGTGGCTTTCTGCTCAACAAGTATCCTTCGAGACATGGACCAATCAAAGTTAGTCTTCTAGGTACAGTGCTTTTGAGGAAAATTACCAAACAAGTCAAGTCACAAATTGCAACCAAAAAGTTATTATCAGTCCCATTCTTTGATGTTCGTCTGTATCTCCGAACTCCTTTTAGTCTATTGCAAAAGAAAATAAACGGAGGCTCTCATTTTTGTATTGGAAATATCCGCCTCACACTGAGAAAAGTGAAACAGATAGTTACTCCTTTAACGATCAATTTTGATCATCTGAAGAAGAGCTCAGACATGCTTCACAAATGAAGAGATGCAAATATTTTTGTGACATTTGCTGAACAATGCTAGATTTGTTACCGTGGTTTGCGTTTTCTCTGATTTGGTTTTCCTATATTGCAGGTGAACTTCTCTTATTTTGAAGCAGGAGAAAACAAACAGGCATTGGTGAAACTAGTTGCGTGTGAGAGGTACAAATACTGACCAACACATGCCATACCTTTCTTTTCGCTCGAGTTCTTTTTGGTTGTTTCCCCATCGTACACTAATTTAGATGCTGTCGTGAATGGAGCATTCATAAGTTGTACTCCGAGAATAATCTTAGAAATTATGGGCCTGCTTATTTTTGTGTCGTGGAATCGGCTCCTTTATCTTTTACTTCTTAAATAATATGAGATTTGATCCTACTAGACAATTGATTTTAGGGTTCCAATGCTGGAAACAACTTTCACTAATCATGGTCTGGTAGTAGATGTACGGGACAATATGCCTAATGTATAATGCTCCTCGCTTACGTGATAGTCATCTTAGTTGCTAAGTTGCATCTTTCGTTTAAGAGAATACATAAAGTTAGCAGTCTTAGGATTAATGAGGCAAGGCGTATGATGTTACGAATCAATATTTTGATCTTAGCATGAGTATGTTTAAGTTAATATTTGATAAATTGAAATGATAAAGAGTGATACATATTGGGCCAACTTAAGAAGTGTATTAATTGTGTGGGATGCTGACGTCGCATGCCTGAGATGGCATTGTCTTGAGATACTCATTATGCCTTTTCTGATTTAGAGTTTATGCCACAGAAAGCTTTCAGCTGTTAGGTTTCCGCCCATAGTCGGTAAAAGCGAGGGGCGAGAGGCGGGAAGAGGTACCTTTTGAAGCCGAGGTGAGAAGCGAGCTAGTGAAAGGCGGACAAGACGTAATTTACGGAAAATTAAAAACATATATATATATATTTATATATATTGTAATTAATTTCAAAAGCATGCTATGTGATGATGCCAAAATAATCACCATACCGGGGGTGCCGAAGTGTGGTCATAAGTACGTATTTGGTGGAAGTTGTCGTCATCGTGGTAGGAAATCTGCGTTGTCGATGTCTGCAAGAGTAAACAACCGTGAGATGGCAGGAGATTTTCAAATACCAAAGACACGTCTTCAAGTTCAAGACGGAAAACGCGAACTCTCGGCACAATAGAAGAGAATCGGGAGCAAATACTACTCCTCACCCTCGAGATAAATTTTGAGAAGTAAGGAGTGGGGGGCTACTGAAGAGCCCAAAAAAATATATCCCAAAAGTATACTCCCAAATATCCCAAAAGATGTACGGAACAAACCAAATACCAAAGACACGTCTTCAAGTTCAAGACGGAAAACGCGAACTCTCAGCACAATAGAAGAGAATCGCGAGCAAATACTACTCCTCACCCTCGAGATAAATCTCGAGAAGTAAGGAGTGGGGGGCAACTGATGGTGCCAAAATAATCACCATAACGGGGGTGTCGAAAGTGTGGTCATAAGTACATATCCAGAGTCGTCGTTCGGTGGAAGTTGTCGTCATCGTGGTAGGATATCTGACGTTGTTGATGTCTGCAAGAGTAAATAACCGTGAGATGGCTGAGAATTTTTCTCGTCAAAACTCTCCGGTGTAATAATCAGTGTCTTAAGATATAAAGAAAGATAATATAAATTTAGGGAGAAGAGAGAAGGGAGCAAATACTACTCCTCACCCTCGAGATAAATCTCGAGAAGTAAGGAGTGGGGGGCAACTGATGATGCCAAAATAATCACCATACCGGGGGTGCCTAAAGTGTGGTCATAAGTACGTATCCGGAGTTGTCGTCCGGTGGAAGTTGTCGTCATCGTGGTAGGATATCTGGCATTGTCGATGTCTGCAAGAGTAAACAACCGTGAGATGGCAGGGAATTTTTCTCGCCAAAACTCTCCGGTGTAATAATTAGTGTCTTAGGATATAAAGAGAGATAATACAAATCTAGGTAGAAAGAGAAGAGAGAAGGGAGCAAGAAACTTAGTGAGGAAGCCATCCTTTGAATGTGAGGGGGAGCCCCCTATTTATTAGGGGGCGTAGCTTTCTGGACACACTTCGCATGTGTGGGCTTGTTTCGTACATCTTTTGGGAGTATACTTTTGGGGTATATATTTTTGGAACCTTGCTCTTTAAAGGTCAAAACCATTAAACCTCGTTAACCCGAGCATTTATGTGAGTATTCCTTGTCAAAACCAAATACCAAAGACACGTTTTTAAGTTCAAGACGAAAAGCGCGAACTCTCGGCACAATAGAAGAGAATTGCGAGCAAATACTACTCCTCACCCTCGAGATAAATCTCGAGAAGTAAGGAGTGGGGTTAAAGGTCAAAACCATTAAGCCTTGTTAACCCGAGCATTTATGTGAGTATTCCCGGTCAAAACCAAATACCAAAGACACGTTTTCAAGTTCAAGACGAAAAACGTGAACTCTCGGCACAATAGAAGAGAATCGCGAGCAAATATTACTCCTCACCCTCGAGATAAATCTCAAGAAGTAAGGAGTGGGGGGCTACTGAAGAGTCCAAAAATATATACCCTAAAAGTATACTCTCAAATATCCCAAAAGATGTACAGAATAAGCCCACACATGCGAAGTGTGTCCAGAAAGTTACGACCCCCCCTATAAATAGGGGGCTCCCTCTCACATTCAAAGGATGGCTTCCTCACTAAGTTTCTTGCTCCCTTCTCTCTTCTCTTTCTCCTTAGATTTGTATTATCTCTCTTTATATCCTGAGAAACTGATTATTACACCGGAGAATTTTGGCGGGGAAAATTTCCTGCTATCTCATGGTTGTTTACTCTTGCAGACATCGACAACGCCAGATATCCTACCACGATGACAACTTTCACCGGACGACGACTCCGGATACGTACTTATGACCACACTTTCGGCACCCCCGGTATGGTGATTATTTTGGCATCATCACTATGGATGACAATACTAGATGAAAATTAGTTCACTAATAATAACAATAGTAATTAATAATAATAATATATTTCTTATTTACGAATTACCTTTTAAGTCCTAACATATCAACAAATAAGGTAGTTTTGCTTTTTTTTATTTATATTTATTTTTAATAAATATATTTCTCAATTATGCTTATAACTCGTTTCATGTTTTACTATAAAAAAAATTAAAAACATTTATCTATCAAAAATTTAGAAAATATGTGATATTTTATTACTAAAATAATTTTTTTAATTTAATTAAAAAATCGATTCAAAAATAGCAATATGTTAGGTATTGAATTGATTATCGGTTTCAATCAATTTAAAATTTTAATTTTAGAATCAATTGTTATAGGTAAGCAAAATGTATTAAAACTTTACGATACTATTATTTTACTATTGGATTATTTTTTTACAATTATATTCTTTAAATATAACTGTGAATTTTTATTTCAATAAGCAAAAATCACATGTCTTTTGACAAAGCTCGGTTGACAAAAATATCCTTATGATATTAATTTTTTTATAATGCAACGCAACTCCAATCGTGAATTTAATTAATTAAATATTTAAAATAAATAAAAATAAAAAAGAATAATTATGTCGTTCATGTTAACTCTATTCAAAGATTATTTCATATGTTTTGAATTAGAAAATAATATTGAAAGGTAAATAGAAAATTAACTTTGTTAGTCAACTTAATATGGACAAATAATTAAGGGTAATTTTGTCCAAACATGTATTCGCTTAATGTAATAATTAATAATGTAGTGGATTAGGAAAAATTGTAGTGGAAATAGCCTCTCCCTAATAATAATAATAATAATATTTCAACTCCCAAGTTACAACTCTGAACTTTTGAGCTTATTTAGAAATTATAAACATTAAAGACTAAATCAGTGTTATAAAAGTATCTTTCTCATTTTCCTTAAGAAAAAAAGGAGAGTATTACAGTCGTAAGTCTGGGCAGATCTCGTCGCTGGACTTGCCCAGCAAGTAGGGAGTGTGAAATTGCTGTCGCAGGCTCACAGTGCAGATGAGAACTCGGAATCTACTTTGGGTTTTGATGTCTTATGTTAGAAGTCAACTCATTTTAGTTTTTTTCTTCCTTTATGCTTTTTTTTTCTTTTCTAAAGGTTCTAAAGACATGCCTTTCTATTAAATGGAAAAAAGTACCAATTTGGGTCCACCGTCCAAAATGCGTTGCTTTTAGTTGCCTCACACCTCTTTCCTAGGTGAGAGAAGCGCACACCCTCGCTTCCTGGATGTCGCCCTACACGAGCATTGAGAAGCGTTAGACTCTCGGCTCTCGCCTGAGGTGAGCCTGGCGAACGCCTTTCAGAACTATATTTCTGACTCTTATTAAGTGCCTCAAGCTCAAGGTTCTTTTTATTCCCGCCTCAAATCATTTTTTGAGATACTGATACCTTATTGCCTTGTTTCTAACAAAACGACATCAACTTTGCAGTCATTATCATTCTTCTGGCCCATCTAGGCATCGAGTAGTGATTCGTGATTTGAGGGACAGAACAAACCATCTGCCTTTGAATTTCACACAAGCAGAAATCACCAATTTGGAGTATAATGTCTGCCCCTTAATAATTTGGAGAGATGACTCTTGATTGCCAAAGGATTTAGGCTATGTTAAATGAATGGGATTATTCTTAATTTGGAGATATTTCTGTAGTAATGTTAAGGTTACGTCAAGTGTTGATTGTTAAGATTGTGGAAAGTTGTTACCAGAAAGGAAAGGACAAGGACAAGGACACCCTCTGCAACCAAAAAATAAAGAATAAAAAATCATGTAATGTTTTACTCTCCTTCTGATTTTGATTTTTCATTTTTTGTCATTATCTTCTTATTCAAGAGCTTGATCACTTTTTATCCTCCATTTCTTCATTGACCTCCTACGCATTTTCTGGACATTTTCTTTGGGGTACAGTGGGGGGAAGACATTGTTCTCTTCAATACATACTTTATATGCTTTTCAGGTTGGCTCGTTAACTAGTTGGTTGCCTGTATGAATGGTGCTTTCTTTGGATGTATAAGCTCTAAATAAAAGAATGTCAGCAAGGGCCCCAAATATTCTAACAACTTTTCCGCTAGTCCTTTTATGATTTGTAAATATGTGAGCTATTAGCTGCTCTGACTTCTTTAAGGTTCTTATGCAATTACTATTATTTATAATCATTATTATTGTTGTTGTTATTATTACTATTGTTACCTTTATTCTGATAAATAGGAAAAGTTACAGCAAAACCCTTCAACTCTTACCAAACTTCTAGATCATGTCCTCTTTTTCATTTTCTAGTCCAATCAATTCCTTCTGACAGACTCCATATTAGTGATCTGCCAAGTCTATGCCCATAATGTTTGATTATTTGAGGGCAATAGGAAACTATGATTTGTACTATATAAAATGAAACTTTGTGGTATTCAAGTAATCAATATAAGATATGAGATATGCTGATTCTAGATATTTTCGCAAGGGAAGAGGGAGAGAGGGAGGGAGGGAGAGAGGGAGGGTGGGGGAGAGATAGAGAGAGGGAGGGAGGGATTATGATAAATTGCCCAGCCAGTCTAATTTCCTACCTTGAAAAATCGCAACTGGCGCTATCCACTAAACAGAGTTTGACAGGAGTTGATTGGAATAGAAATAGTTGGGGACATGATTGAATAGGAAAAAGGTTTTATGACCCAAACTATAATTTGGTAAGAGTTTAAAGATATTTGGTGTTATTTTAATTATCGTAAACTTGTGACTATAAAAACATGGTTGACTGGAAACATTGAAAACTTGTCAACTTGCAACATTCAATATTGAAGGATAATCCTGTTTGCTTGGATGAAAATTTGATGCCATCACAGTTGAGATTTTGGTGCACTGAAACATAATCTAGGTTACTTTGATTTCAAGTTCTCTCTTCTTTTCCTAACGGAAAGTGTTATCTTTTGAGGGTTACCCCGTCTGGCGCAGAGGTCAATTGCAGGATGTCAATTAGCACCTTATTAGGTTTTTAATCAGCCTCTTAGTCTCTACAATTTCAGTAATTAGGAGAAACGATCCTGATTTAATGCAATTCTAGTATCATCGTCTTTACCTGAGTTGATGAAAACCTACTTTGGCAAATTAATACTTCTTTTTCATGCATATATAGATGCGCGAAGAAGCTTCTTTACAGAAAATTAAAAGAGAAGGAACAATTAAAGAGAAAAGAGAAAGACGAGATTCAAAGAAAAAGGTATACTTTGATTCTTAAATCTGTTATATTTCGTAGTAAAATTTAATTATGCTTTTAGCAGCTCTTTTACCTTTGGTTTTATCTTCTGCTTCAGAGAAAGGGAAGAAAGTGACGATGGTACGAGCAAGGATCATGAGAGAACGAAAGGTTTGTTGTTGCAGTGATTGCAAGCATCAGTTGTTATATATTTAACGTTTCTATAGCTATGTTATCCTTAAAATAGCTATATTTTCCAATCACCTCGGCGAAATCTTAATGGAAGAAAGATGCTCAGTAATAGGCCCTGCATTATGCTACAGATCATGCTATGGTCTAGAAATAAGCTGCTGAAGTGCGGAGATTAATGTGAATGAACGCCAAGATGAAAAAGAACATCAAATATAGCTGCAATATAGAAATCAGTCATACAATGAGGAAAAGTAAAGGAGTTTGTAATTTATGTTTTTTGTCATTTTTTCTTGAAAATGGCTGGTCATGACATCTCTGTAAAGGATATAGTAAGCCTTGGCCTTATTGGTTATAGGGATACCCTCCAACCACCTCATTCGTTAGGTAAGTGGCGTCTTGGTCAACTCCAGATACACCAGTTCTACCCGTGTCGCGGAAGTTTTGGCTGGTTGTTGGCTGGAGTCAAACTAGGACCTCTCATATTAATTGCGACACCTTTGAGCATCAAATGAACTTCCCCTCGAGAAGGCGATTATACATGCATCCTTCACATTAACACTTGGAAATAACTATTCTCCAATGCTAAGTCACATAATGGTTACAAATACCTCTCATAAGATCTGCATGTAAACATCAGAACTACATTGGAAACACTACTGTACTACTCGAATCCTGAAAAGGAAGTTGCTAATCCTGATGAGAACGTTTATAGCATTCCACTCTATCTGTATGCCAATCAAACCATAAAGATAGCAAACCATCCATTGAATCTTACCATCATAACCATGACGATAACCCTATACTATGGCCGAAGCAATCTCTCATAGGACACTCCCAAAACTCCTCAATTATATAAATCATGTCCCTTTTCACCTAGCAGCAGCGTAATGCACCAGCCATGAGATAGCCATGCCAGCTTAACTACAATGCACATATATAGAAATTCATAGCTCGAAGTGCATACCTGAAGAAGTTTGTTGGAGCCTTTGAGAACTGCAACCAGTGAAAAGTCCTGTGTGACACCCCAGTTCCTCTTCAAGTATGTGAGAGTAAGTTTAAAAATGCTTGAACTACTACTGTACCTACAAATGGCTTTGGCTTAAGCATTCTTATGGGTGATGCGGTGCAAAGTTCAAGGTGTTATTTTAGTTACTGGTTGGATTGCCCCTTGTGGTTTATGGTCACGTTGGGGTGGGCATGCAGTTCCAGCTACTCCCCACTTTTTGGCCAATGTGGCCATTTCTAATGTGTGAGATTGTAAACGTACATTAGGCACAAAAAATCCTCTCAATCAATGTAAATCTACACTTCTCACAAGCCAATCGATTTTGCGATGGACCCAGACTTAAATGTAATGGCACGTGGCTTAACTCATGATCTGCATGGTCTAGGGCCACCGAACAAGTTTACAAACGTTATACTTCTGTTTATGCAACTATGGCCTTTTTTTTTTGGGGGGGGGGGGTTTCCCTAGGTTGAGCGCCAAGACTAATTCCCAAGCTGGTAGAACCACAAGGGCGGTAAAGCTCTCCCTTCCAAGTTTTTACGCAACCGCATTCCCGTGGCTCGAACCTGAGACTTATGATTAAGCTAAGAGAATAGGTCCTACGAGCTGATCTACGCGCGTGGTGGTATGACCCATGTTTTTGTGTAAGAGCATTTATTTTTCTTTTGTATAGGTTCGCCCCTTCGCCAAAATTTTTTAATGCACATATTTATCAAAAAATAAAAATGACAATTCAGACGCTACTAACCTCGGTGCAAATTGTACCAAATGTCTTAAATCCAAAGCCATCACTTCTTCCTGTGAAGCAGTTTAACATTTTTAATCCTTTAATAAGTTTAAGAGACTCATATTCCTCAATCTCACAATTTCTCCATTTGGTCGAAGTAGGACTCAGATTTCAGCTCCTAAAATTATCATTAGCTATCCATTGGCACCACAACCATTCAATTCATCTGGTAGGAAAGTTGAAGAAGATATTACCACAATACCACCTATATGGCCATATCCAGCACAGCGTATTACCAGCAGCCAAACAGCCCCAAGAACCACCTTTACCACCCCCAATGAACCATCATCTCTTCCACATCCATCTTGCAACTCCATCTTAAAGCATGCAATAACCGAAAATCACAACTGGACCCATCTATGTCATTGTCACCATCACATGTTACTAGAGAGAGATGGGAGGGAGGGAAGGGAATAGGAGAGTGAAACTAATAAATAGCCATGTAAGCTCTTGTAAAAATGAAGTGAATTGCTATGTAAGCATGAAAGTATAATTGAAGCAAAAAATCTATATGCAAGAGAAAATCTATAAAATACTCCCTCCGTCCCTTAATTATTGTCTTGTTTGGCCTGGCACACGGATTAAGAAAAAACAATTGACTTGATTATTAATATTGGTATAATGTGTAATTTCCTTTGATGCCCATGTGTATGTGGTCCATAATTAAAGTAGGGGAAAAAGTAAGGGTAAAATGGTAAAAATGATGTTCCAAAAAGGGAAGGAAGACAATAATTTAGGGACGGAGGGAGTACTAATATCGTGGTCAAACTGAATGGGAAAGAAAGGATCAAAGTGCCATGGTTGAAATGGTCACTACCTTCATTTCGTCAAGAAAGTTTGCTTATTGAAACATAAAACTATGGAACTGGAAGTTTTCATGGGAGAGAGTAATTGTTGTAAATTTTTTTATGTATACATGTGGGTAGACCTAGAAAACATAGCATTTTAATGGATCACATCATGGGACCATAAAAGTAGTCTCAGAATGTGGTAAATTGGGAGAAAATTGCTCATGTACATATACAACGTAGACCAAAAAGTGTTTGGGAGAGTGGTAGTAACAATATTGACAGTAATGCTAGAGGGAGGTGATGGCCGAAAGGGACATGGACGGAGCTTAGTGGTGCAGGAGGATTAATATAGCTGCACCCGGTGATTGGGACGCTAAGATAATATATAAATGCTTACCTTTGCACGTCTTTCATGTACGTGACAGGATGTCATGCATGAGATGGTAAGGTAGGATTTGCTTTGACAAACTTGCAGGATTCACCTCCTCTGTTCTGTATATCCATCATTCTTCTGGAGTGGAGCTAAATTTTTATTGACCTCAGATCTTGATCAGTT
The DNA here is from genome assembly GCA_016624345.1 of Platycodon grandiflorus. Classification (NCBI taxonomy): domain Eukaryota; kingdom Viridiplantae; phylum Streptophyta; class Magnoliopsida; order Asterales; family Campanulaceae; genus Platycodon; species Platycodon grandiflorus. The sequence continues at coordinate 18,586,499 of CM028368.1, forward strand.
TTACACTCTAGGTCAGCTAGAATTAATTTAGAGCACATCTAGTTTAGGCATATGGTCTATATAATAGTATTTGATAGAGATCTGTGCCTCCTGTTTGGAATAAGTTGTATGTCCATTTGTTGTTGAACCAAGTCCTGTATGCTCTCTTTTCTTCTTTTGTGAGCTAACCCTTCCTTGATTGTTGATTGTAGGAAAAAGCCTTCATCTTCTTTTGATGATAGCAAAACAGATGAAGATGAAAACTTTGATGAGTTTCTCCATGGTATGTTCCCTTGAAGATCGACTTGATCACTGCGTAGCCATGGACTAGTTTGTTCTTTTTGTTGATATGTTTTGAATGAAGAATTAATGAAGTGCTGCAATTTATCTTGTATCAATACACGTTGTGTACATAGAAAATAATCCAAATAAAGTGTGACCATATTGGATTTAATGTTAAGTTCCTTCAAGAAATTCATAGTGCACAATTTATCTTGAATGGACATCCCTTCTGAACTGTTTTTTGCTTCTAAATGAATCTTTCCATGTCCGAACTAAACTAGTACTCTTTTCATCCAAAATAAGTGTTCTATTTTTTAATTTTGGAACGTCCCATAATAAGTGCACTTTTCTCATTTTAGAAAACTTTTAAAAACTACCCTTTTTAATGTGAAATAGATATAATTCTAGGTCCAATTGAGTTGACATCATTAAATGATACTTGAGGGTATAAACTATAAAAGGAAAAACTTCTTTTTATAAAATACGCATCTGTTTTAGGCAAAGAGTCCGCTATTCTATTTTATTTTGGCATGTTCTTTTAGAGTCCGCCTTAAAAAATTATGCTTACAATATCTATAAAATTTTCAACTTCACCCTTTACATACGCTATTTACATATTGACTATGCTTACATTTTTGTAATTAAGATTAATTCCAACACTACTTATATATCTCTTAATTATTAGATTTTTTAAACGTGGACTCTTTGGAGTTTGGACTACTCTCTTTGTTCCAAGCAAAGAGTTAACTATTCTATCTTGAGATGTTTTATTTAAAGAGCCCACTTTCAAAAAAATTTGTTTACAATTTTCATAACTTTTCATTTTTACTCTCCTCTTGTGTTATAAGTATTTTGATTGTGTTAAAGTATTTTTTTAATTAAGACTAACTTTAATGACATTAATATATTTCTTAATTATTAAACTTCTTAAAAGTAAACTCTTTAGGAGGAACGGAGGGAGTAGTAAATAGTTTCTTCAAACAATAGATATTGTCTTATTATGGGTAGAGTCAAATAAAGTTAGGAAGAGACTCTTATTTTGGGAATGTGGGAGTAGCAAAGCTTATGAAGTTGTATGTTTAGCCAAAAAAGTAACATTTGTTTGAGATGGAAGGAGCAGCCAGCATTTATAAAATCGAAATGTAAATGCATTCGGTGGATAATGAATTTGGCGTAAAGCCATCCTTTGTTTCAGTTTGACATGAACTTCAATGTTCGTTGGGACTGAAATGAGTGTTATGCCAGCCTCTATTTCAGTTTGACCTGAAGTTCAATGTTTTAGTGAACTAGTTTTGAGCTTCCATATGCCTCAGGCACGCTGTGGCTGCCGAAAAATCGAACAACATAAACCGACATATCTCTTACTCATCATTTGTTGAAGTCCACCATGCCTTAGCAGAACAAAAATGCTAGGTTTATAACTCTTTATAATTTTTGTTACAACTCAAATTTTAATGAAAGACAAAGTTATTTTAGAGAAAACCAACTTTACCCGCTTAGTTGTAACAAAAGTTATAGTTGTAAACCTAGCAATGTTGTTAGCTGAACAAAAATGTTTAGTTGTAGCAAAAATTGTAGTTGTCTTTCTCCAAAACAACTTTGGTCTTCATTAAATCTTCGTTGAAGCAAAAGTTGTAAAATGAGTTTTAAATTTAGCATTTTTGTTAGTAAAATGAGAAAACAATTTAGCTAACTTGCCATGTGTACAACAAATCACTGAAACTCAAAAGAAAAGGGAAAAAAAAAAAAATCCTATTACCAGTAATGTTTTATTAAAGAGGGAATGAGTCAAGAGATTTGACAATACTTGCCTCCTTTTTTTTATTTTATTTTTTATTTTTTTGTTGGTGTGTGGGAGTAGATAAGTCCTGCTTCTCTAAATCTTGATGTATTTCAAAATATGCTTCAACCAAAAGAGTTTTAGGCTGAGGAAATTTTACTGAGGAAATTTATAGCATGTTTCGTGCAGTGTTGGGGCTGTATCGGAGCTTATTTGCATCTCTTGCATTTTAATGTTGCTGCAGAAAAAATCACAATTTCTAAACGCATCTGTATGTTTAAAGAACAAAATTTTACTCCTCTGTCCCTTAATTATTATCTTGTTTGACTCGATACACGAATTAAAAAATAATAATTGACTTGATTATTAATATTGATATAATTTATAATTTTCTTTAATGTGGTTTATAAAAAAAAGTAAAATGATAAAAGTGATGTCTAAAAAGGAAAATTTTCAAATAAGACAATTATTCTGAAATGGATAAAAAAGGAAAGGAAGACAATAATTTAGGAATGGATGGAGTAAAATTTTTTTTTTCTAAAACACATTTTAAAATGGTGCTAATACATTTTAAAATAATATTTTAAACTCGTTTAAAAAAATTTTCAACCGCACGAATGAATTTTGGGTGGTGAGAATACGTGGGTGACAAATAAAGACAAAAAAAAATGGTACACGTTCTTACATGAACTCAATGTTAAAAAATCTTCTCCTGGTACTTGCAAATTGGAGGAGTTTAAAAAGTAAAAAATAATTTGAGTGGATGGAACAAAAAATATCGGGACGCAAGCAATGCTATTATTATTAGAGCCCGTTTGGTCGAGTGTTTGGCCAAAATGCAGGGATAAAACGCAGCTTATTTGCAAAAAATATGTTTCAATATCGTGAAACGCATTGCGTTTTAAAACGCTGAATTCACTTTTTCCAAAACGCAGTTTTAAAACGCTACTAGGAAAAAAGCTGCGTATTAAAGTGATATCCCAAACGTATTTATAAGGAAAGACCTCCGTTTTAAAACGCTGCGTTTTTAAAACACTGCGTTTTATAAACGCTGTACCAAACGGGCTCTTAGTGTTCTAAAAATCGTTATGACGGCATTAGGTGTTAGACTAGCGCCTAGGGGCATAGGTGGGACTAGGCGGGAACAAGAAAATCATAATTACCCTAATTATTGACTTTTTTTCTTAATATAACATAATTAACAAGTATTAAACTTTCAAATATACTAATAGTAAATATCACCAAATATACAAATAATCTAAATATCATTTCAAAGTTCAAAACAAAACAACAATAATCAATAACTTAATACACCATAGGTTCATAACACATGCTATAGCAATATAAATATGACCAAATAATCTAAATTAATTTTTTATATATTAAAAATACCTAAAATGACGTCATTTTGTGTCAAAAAATTTTAAAAATAAAAAAAATTAGTGCATTGAGCGCTTAGGCGCTCGGTTTCTAGGCGCTTGGGTGGCGCCTAGCGCCTAAGCAGGCGCTTATACCTTCTTCTAGAGTACTGATTATTATTATATGTATGTCACTCTCTGAAATTTAGAATGAAATATCTTAGAGCCCGTTTCGTCGTGCGTTTTGGCTAAAACGCAGCTTATTTGAAAAAATTGCGTTTCATTGTTGCGGCAGAAAAAACTACACTTTAAAAAGTTAGAATTCTCAACTTTTTCTTAAAATCGCAAGTTTTAAAAACGCTGATAGAAAAAAAAAAGTTTTTAAAAGTGATATTCCAAACGCATTTATAGAAAAAAATTTGTGTGTTTTGAAAATGCTACACTAAACGGGCTCTAAATACGAAATAATACGAAATAGAGAAAAAAATCTTGTTTTGATCGTATACCAATAAATTTGAGATAAATAGGAACTCAGATAAAGGAAATGTAAGTAAACTTGGTTGACTTCCCAAATATTGATATATATATATATATATATATTTTTTTTTTCTGACGTTCACTATGGCCCCTTGTGGATGAAATACATGGCAGTAAACGAACATTGTTGTTTTCAAGATATTAGTCATTCTTAAAATCACGGTGAAATTTACTGCACAGCACATGTTTAACACGTAATCATAAAAATAAAAAACTAAAAATTAATTACCTCTGTCGAAAACCCAAAAGTATTTCTAAATACAAATAAATATTTAACAAAAATAAATAAATAGTTCAAAATAACTTCTTAATATATCGAATTAAGCAGAATAGAGTCATAACAAGCGGTTGGATTGGCATCAAAACGGATATATCATAGTGCAACTCTCTCTGAAGCTTTCTTCATTATTTCAGATTGAAAAAAACCGGTGTCTCGCCCTATCAGAAAAATATTGAAAAAGTGTGTTCTCTAGTGATTATCTTGTTCTCTTTTCTAAGCTTTCACCAACCATTCGACATGTAAACCCTATCCATGGTCGATGCCACCACTTTCATTGTCCAATATTGTCTTAATTTATGCTTTGTTTCTAACAACTATTTTGTTATGTCTCCATATGCCACTATTGATGGCAAGATATATGCTTTTGGAATTTTTGTATATTGCCACAAAAAATAATTTCATCATGTGAAACAAGGAAATCTTTGAATAAAGTGAAAGCAAAATAATCCAATTTATTAATAAAATATACAGAATAAAGCTTTCGATTTGAAACCCGACAAAAGCCCTAAGTCTTATTATTTACCATAGTATAATTAAGTAGTGTCCATTTTCATGACAACTTTAACAAAGCGAATGTTCGAATTTGCATATGCTATATTATTACTTTCAGTTACAGTTAGTTGCCTTAATTCCTTCAACATGAATATATATATATATATATATATATATATATATATATATATATAGCATAATTGAAATCAATAGCTGCAACAACATAAGTATATGATAACAGAAACCATGCATCTACGTACGTTCTTTTTATTCACATGTTTCGAATGGAAAAGAATATTTCATGCATATCAAACTATATAAATGAATAATTACAGAATGAATGAAAATACAGGCAACGATTTTTAGCTACTGCGTACATACTAATATTGACTCACTAAGTGAATTATGTAGAAATCAAAGCTTAAATTAGTAACCAAATACTTATATATTAATTATTCGATTGATTTTATAATCAAACTGATAAAAGCAAGAAGAGTACGTAGGTCTCCCCGTCTTACGGATCCTAATTCGTAAGATGGAGCCCGCTCTCTCACAACTCAGCTCACTAACACATGGTGGTTCGGGTTCATCCGTCTTACAAAAAATATCCGTAATACGGTCTTTTATATGTTTTTGCCAAACAAAGAGCTAGCAGTACATTAAAACCTTTATCCATAACTCTATTAACTACATTTTTTACATGAGGATTAATATTTGATAAACTTCTCTCGTAAGATGATGAAAAATAAGCACATCACCAGAGTCCAAGTTTGCTTCATTGACGAAGAAATCGATCCACCCTTCACATAAACAGAGATTTTCTCCATTTCTCACAGTCTTTACTCTCTCGACTCCACTCTTCCCCAATTGATAAGATCTTAGATGTACGTGTTCAGGTAATCTAGCTTACCTCCTCACAAAAACAAAAGCAGGTGGTAAAGTCTGCAAAATTTTACAACAATCATGTCTTAGAAGAAAAAAAAAATTTAATCGAATAAATTAGAACAATATAAGTACCTTACTAAATAAAGAACGTACAAGAGTGACTGCGTATTTTTGAAGAAAGAGAATATGTTTGGTTTCGGACTAGAAATGCGTATTCTCATCTTCCTCGGACCAACTGTTCAAAGGAGAGAGAGCTCTCTCCCACAATGATAATACTTTGTGTTAGATACTACGCTAAGGCACACAATATTGCAGAAGAACATTTTCTGTATTAGCATACTGGAGGCTTATATAAGCCTTTTACAACAAACTAGAGAGAATAGAGCATTCACGTTTAACAAACTCCTAATACGTAGATGATTAAGACTGACTAATTCAACCTACAACTAAGTCCTAACATTCAGGACTTTATTAACAGGTAAATAATAAACTAAATTGAAGAGACTTTAATTATCCCAACATATCCTCCCCTAAACCTGATTATGGAATATTCAGTTTAAGTAAGAAATCTTGCAAACTCCTAGTAGCTTCCTCAACTTCACAAATGCATCTAGCTTGAGTGGTTTAGTCATTATGTCTGCCACTTGATTAACTGAACCACAATGCACCAGCTTCACCTTGTCATCGTTGTTCAGATTACGTAAGAAATGGAACCGGACCTCGATATGCTTACTCCACCCATGGAAGACAGGATTTTTTGAAAGCTTGATAGTAGAACTGTTGTCACAAAAGATTGTAACACCTTTGCCTTGAGTCTGACTAAGCTTGTCAAGAATTCTTCTTAACCAGATGCCTTGAGTAGCACAATAAGCTGCTGCTATATACTCTGCTTCTGTAGTTGACAGTGTAACCACTGGCTGCTTCTTAGAACTCTAGGCTATACCTCCGCCACTCAAAGAAATCACATAACCAGACGTGCTCTTACGATCCTTCGAATCACCTGCATAATCGTTGTCTGTGTAGGCTAGCAGCTCCGCATCACCTTTTCGTTTATAAAATATTCCAAACTCCATTGTTCCATTCACATATCGCAACACTCTTTTCACAGTTTGCATATGAAGCTGGGTGGGATCAGCCATGAATCTGCTTGCTAGACACACTACATACACCAAATCCGGCCTTGTCACTGTTAAATACATCAAGCATCCAACCATTTGCTTGTACTCTGTTGCATTAACCCCCACTCCGCCTTTATCTTTCGTAAGCCTTGCTCCTAGAATGATTGGACTGTTCACAGAATTATAGCTCCGCATACCGAACCTCTCTCAAGTATTTCTCTAGCAAACTTCCTTTGAGAAATATAAATCCCTTCACTGCATTGCAAAACTTCTAACCCCAGAAAGTACCTTAACTTGCTTAGATCACTCATACCAACTCACACTTCATTGATTCCTTAAATTGAACCATCATCTCCTCACAATTTCCAGTAGCAACAAGATCATCCATATACAAACTAACAATCAAAATCTTACCTCCTTTAGTTTTAAGGAACAATGCATGTTCGAAGTCGCACTTCTCAAAACCCTCCTTGAGAAAATAACCTTCTATTTTGCTGTACCACGCCCTCGGGGCTTGTTTGAGCCCGTAGAGCACTTTCTTGAGTTTGTAGACTTTCTCCTCCTCTCCTAGCTTCACAAAACCAAGTGTTTGCTCTATATACACTGTCTCACTCAATTTCCCATGCAAGAATGCACTCTTCACGTCGAGCTGGTATATAGGCCAATTCTTTTGAGCTGCAAGAGCTATGATGCATCGAATGGTATCCCATCTCGCCACTAGTGCATAAACTTCATTGTAATCAACACCCAAGTGCTGTGCATATCCTTTGGCTACCAACCGAGCTTTATACTTGTCTACCTCACCTTTCTCATCCAATTTTGTTTTGAAGACCCATTTGACCCTAATCTTCTTCATTCCTGTAGGCAAACTTGTGAGCTCCCATGTTTGATTCCTTTCTATTGCCCTAATTTCTGCCTTCATTGCAATTCTCCACTTGGAGTGCTTCACAGCTTCATCAAAACTAATTGGATCTTCACTATCCATGACTACTGCCAAGTTTCTCATTTCATCTTCCACATTCGAAAGACCTTCTCCACTTACGTAATCTCCACTCCGCATCCAACTAGCAGGTTATAATATGTTTCGTTCTTCATCCAGAATAAGCTCTTGTTCTTCAACTCGAGTAGGTGAGGGTGTATTGCTTGAACTCGACCCTTCAATTATAGCTGGTTCGTTCTCTTCCTCGGCACTTTGTCTTCAAGTGCAACCTGCTCCTGTTCTTCACCCTCTACTTTTTCATCTTCCCAAAGAAGCACGTCAAGTTTTACCTCTTCAGTACTCCTTCCCCAATCCCAACTTGCTTATTCTTCAAAAACCACGTCTCTGCTAATTACTATCTTCTTGGTGATGGGATTGTACATACGATAGGCCTTCGACTCTTCGCTTATACCAAAGAACACACACTTATGACTCTTATCATCAAGTTTGATTCTTTTGGCATCCGGGATGTGGACGTATCCGATGCAACCAAAAATCTTAAGTGATCAACTCTTGGCTTAATTCCACTCCACTTTTCTTCCGGTGTGACTCCTTGAATTGCAACAGTAGGGCTTCTATTCAGCACATAATTCACCCAATTAACTGCTTCCGGCCAAAAGTTCTTCGGGATGCCTTTATCTGAAAGTATGCTTCTTATAAGGTTCATAATTGTTCCGTTCCGTCTTTCTGCGACCCCATTTTGCTGGGGTGTATATGCCGAAGTGAGCTGCCTTTTAATTCCATTCTCCTTTGAGAACTCATTAAACTCGTGTGAAGTGAATTCTCCACCCCGATCAGTTCGCAGACAAAACACTAGTAAACTAGTTTCATTCTCCACAAGTTTCTTGAAACACTTGAATATGGAAAAAGTTTCTAACTTCTCCGTTAAGAAATAAATCCACATTTTGCGACTAAAATCATCAATAAAACTAAGGAGATACCTTTTTTCACTGTTGGAAGTAGGTGAGATTAGACCACACAAGTCTGCCTCTAGATGTTGAGAAGCTCTCCAACTACTTTTCTTTGGCAATGATTCCCTGCCTTGTTTTCCAACTAGGCAATAAGAGCACACCTTTGTTGAGGACTGAAATTGAGGCAACTCTTTCACCATCTTTCCATACTGTAATGTTCGTAGCCCTTTGTAACTCAAATGGTCATACCTCAATTTGAATACACACTAGAAGCTAGAACATAAAACATCCTATTTGCTGACATAGGGGTGTATATAATAAGACCCATCACTGGATGATAAGCTTGACACTCCCCATTTTGAATTAAAATTGCTATACCCTTCTCTTGTAATTGACTAACACTCAGTAAATTACTATGCAGCTCAGGAATATAGAACACATTACTTATTACCTGTATTTTTCCTAGCACTTCAAGTTTGATGTCTCCTTTGCCACGTACTTCCATTCTTGTATCATTTTCGAGCTTTACTGAGTGTGAAAATCCCTTGTCCATGCTGTGAAACCACTTTTTGTTGCCGGTCATATGGTTGCTACGTCCACTATCGAGGAACCAGATATCCTCTTGCTTTGCATTGTTTTCTTCCACATACGTCATCAATAATAGCTCATCTTCTTCATCTAGCTTCGTGTAATGAGCTACATTTTCCCATTTAGAGCACTCATACTCAGAGTGTCCCAATTGATGACACTTATAGCATTCGATGGTTGCTTTGTTGAAGATTCTATCCCTGCCTCTTCCTTTTGTAGCTCCACTGCCTCTCACTGCCCCGCGGCCTCTTCCTCTTCCACTTGTTTTCTCCTCATATGTAACCTTCAGAGCCTGCTCATCTCATCCTCTTCTTCGTAATAATTTCTGCTCATGAACGAGCAGAGATGTGACGCCCCGACCCGAATCTCTATACGAAATCCCAAGGTCGAGTCGCCAATCAACACAACGACACTAGAAAAGCACGTGGCGTAACCACCCGTATTTACAATAAAACAACAATAAATTAAAACTTGATATAATACTAAACAAGTCTTCGACGACATAACAACTGGAATCCAACTAAAAAAACCACAAGTCTAAGACTTGGGAAAACAATTAACAACAACAACCTCCACTGCCACAACATGCCGGAGAAACAACATAAACCACGAGCCACAACATGCTCGGGAAAGAAACTAATTTAACAACAAGTTATAAACACAAGCACGACATACATATGTCGGCTACCAAAAGAATATAAAGTTTACAACACTAACAAATACTCCCCAAGTAAAGTTTACATAACTTTACACAACCGTCGTCCTTACCAAAAGAAATACTCTTAAAAAACAATGAGCTCCAAGACCTACTAAATCAAAATACAAACTTCAAGCTAAACGGAGTCTCACCGACCTCACCGGGAACCGCTAGGCTGGCTCGGATCTAAGGAAAAAATATAAACAACAAACGGGGTGAGTCGAAACTCAATATGTTACTAAATGCAACTACGTGACATAACATAATGCTCAAGTGATAAACATAGTATGGTAATAGCATTTATATACCACAAAAGAACATATATCATCATCATTGATATACACATCACATATCTCACATTGCACCTTGATTAATCACATAAGTGCTCGTAAATAAACCACATTATAAAGGATATGATCATTTCTCTTTCTCCAACTTTGCATTACTCCTGCAATACACAAAATAATCAACTATGTCTCGATACCCATATGTGTAGTATAAACGTCACCGATATCACTCTTCGGTTATTGACGTCCCCGGTATCACTCATCGAGTTCCCGAAATCACTTTTCGGGTTACTAATTAACCAAAGTCATGCGTATTGCTACAACAGTGGGGCTACTTCCCACCTGTGGCCAACAGTGAGGGTGTATAAACTCCAGTATGGAGACCCATAGCGATTCCAAACATTGATTTGTAAAGGCTATACGTCGTCCTACCTTGACTAAACAACAATGTCAGCTGGACTCAATGCAATGCACAACTTGGTATTATACTCAAACTTATGTAAATAACCACCAAGTTCAAAAATAGTGAACTTGATAAATGTCAAGTAGATTATATTATTCTACCAAGAATTTTTATCAAACATATTGTTTCAACAACTTTAAACAACAACTTTAGAGCTAATCACAAGTCTTTAATTTACTAGTATCATTTACTCAGAGGACCAAAACCCATATCAAACGAACTCTAAATCTCGTAGGATTTTAACATGTTGTTTGGTAATTGTTACTCTATCTTAATATCAACTTCTTAGAGTCATTACTACACTTCTCAAAATTTGGGTGCTATATGCAAGATTTCCCATTTAAAGTCTCTAACTTGTTCTTTAGTTCAATTCCATGGTTGAGCACTTAAATTCAACATGCAACATCATCCAAACCCAACACTTATCACATGATCATGTTATACATCTCACATATCATTTAGACATGAAAATACCAAGTATACAAGTTATGCATGTATAATTGAGAACAAATATGCAATAGTTTCTAAGCACACAAAGGGGGTTAGTAACTTACCTAAAATTACACAATCAAAGCAACAAAATCACAATCAAAGCCTTGTATAGTAGTCTCCTAGTCCTTAGCAACACAATGGTGGTCTTGGATTGAAAATCAGTTGGTTGGATTGAGAGAACAAGACTACACACACTAATCTCACCTTTATCTCCCACACTAACTCTCAAGCTCCATGGATGAACAAAATGAGGTAATGGGAGTGTTTTAAGTCTCCATAAAGTTTTAAGGAGAGAATCAGGCAAGTCAAAGGTCTTTCGTACGTCTTAAGTTGGGTCAACCAAGGTCAAATAGTCAAAAGTTAAAAATTACACAAAATAAAGATTTTTGTCTGTATGGCGCGCTAGCTGGTTGAAGTTTGGTCTATTTTTCTAATTTTTGCAAAACTACTGGTTGTATGTACGTTAAGGCTTGCCTGGGGTGCGTTGGGGCGCGACCTGGGAGTTCAAAAATGTTTCCAATGTGTTCCTAATCAATTAATCCTAACATGATCCTAACCTCCAACAAGGTTTAAAACGCATAAAAACGCATCCAAGTCCACATATGACAAGGCTAGAATGTTCTGCAACACAAGTATGAATGATTAAGTCACAAGTCGAGCATACTAATACACATGAAATCATGTTAACAATGCAATTAAATAAACACATTAAACCTTTAAAGAACTCAGGGTATTACATCCTCTCCCCCTTAAAAGAATTTAGTCCCTAAATTCAACCCGGAATCATCGACAAACTAAAGATATTACCATGATAATCATACTCAGTTTCTCAAATTACATTCTCGGTTGCTTGAGTCTCTTACAAGAATTCATCAAACCATTCCAGGAATATACTTTAATAAGACAACTTGCTCAAGAATATCCATCACAACAATGTAACTGTGTTCCACCGATTTAGAGTTGTTTAGTAATCATTCCTAAATAGTCTTCACACTTTTCTCAAACATACAGCAAGTATAAGGATAAGATGAACACTTGGAGTAATTCTTGGATTCCTCTTTGAGTATACAACTCACAGTGTTTAATGTAGTCTCCCGATATCTCATATCTGTAAGGGTGTTAATCTATTTGATGTGCATATCTTTGTCATTGATAATACATAATCACTTGGTTAATTAATCAATCATAATCTATAATGTATAACAATCTCAACATACTCAAGATAACCTCGTTATAATTGGTAAATCTTCAATCTTCAATAGACTAGTTACCATGTTAAACTCCATTGAATAGTAGAAGGTACATGGTTAAGATCTTTAAGTCTTTTCGCTCATTGACAATGTCTCATATTCTGTTCATATTGTGAGAATAGAAACTTCAAATATTTGAATCCATACATAACGCAATCTTAGCTTCATAATAGTAGTATTTCAACTTAGGTAACGTCAATACTAACGCAAGAAAATTCAAGTCAATGAAAAGATTAATCCTACGTACTCATGCAGTATGAATTTCCTTGATGCAGAAACTATCGTTTTCCATCCTAATTTAAGGTCACAAATTCTTCTTTTACGGTTCACGTTCGTCTTAAGACTAAATGTGAATATGAAAACCATCAATGATACTATTAAAACATTTCAGGTATGACATACACACATAGTTTAAGAAATTCGTCAATCGCTAATTCAATTCATGGTGATCCTTTAGGTTCTTTGATTCCTTGGTATCAACTCAATACATGTTCAAATCCCCGTTCAGATGATATATAATAATTTGTAGTGGACATTTCTGGACATTCACAAAAAGTAGAGAAATCCGCTAACTCTGGTGTAGCTTTAATTCGCTCACACCCATAACATGAACAGAAATACCCAACATGATCATATGGTAACAGTATACTAACTTTTTGGACAGAAATGATTTGCATGCTAATAACAGTCATATCAACACAACCCAAGCATGTTTGTCATAGGGGAGAATATAATCACCTAATGATGGTACACAACCAATGCATGGCATGCACACAATAGCAATCTATATCATGTATTTTATAAATATCATGAATAGTCATAACCACAAAGTTGACATACAGCGTATAGTTACTAACTCTTATATCACAACTTCTTACATATTAAAACCATGTATAGGTAAAACAACACAACTACCATGCTATATGTGATTACCTATTGGTCTTATCACAAGCTTATCATACCAATAACAACAATTCAATCTCTTATTGGGGTATCTCCCTCAATCACAAGATAAAACTAGAAAACATATTACACTAGTTTCCAACCACACTATGCAACATATGAATTCATCAATCATGAGCTACCTTAATACGTGTACTCATAAAAATATAGATAAAATACCTCCTAACGCACGTACGCGTAGACTCCAGCACTCCGCGATGATCAAGCGCAAACACACGACCCTGTACCTTAGGTCTACCATCACTATCTCTCTTGGTCTCACTCGATTGTTGATTGACACTTTCTGATTGACTACCCCTCAATTTAGGACAATTCCACTTCAGGTGACCGATCTTTTACAATAGTAACATTGTCCCGGCTTGATTCCCAGCTTACTTCCACAATTATCTTCAGAATGCCCATACTTTAAATAATAGTTACATACTAATGAATCACTTCGCTGACCTTGATCATGAGTAACATTATCACTTTGTCCACCGGCTTGTTGTCTTGGTTGCCTCTCAAACTGTGATTTACTCCGATTCCCTCTGCGGTTGTTATTATTGTTGTAGGCACCACTGTTACCAGAATTCTGTACTCGCCCATGATATTGTGAAGATTGCTGAGAATTGCCCATGTTTCCTCTTCCCTTTATGTTCCTCAATGTTCCCTTCTATCGCGTAAGTGCGATCCACTGCGCTACGGTAATCGGCAAGCTGTAGAGAAAGTAATTATTTTCGGTACTTGGTCTTCAATCCTTTTACAAACTTCTGTGCCTTTTCGTTTCATTAGGAACCAAGTAACTACAGTAACGAGCCAATTCTGTGAACTTGGCCGAATACTGTGCCACCGACATACTACCTTGCTCCAAATCGTAGAACTCTCGTTCTCTTTTCTCGCGAACCACTTCTGGAACATACTGTGCTTTGAACTCTCTTAAAAAGTTAGGCTAGTTGTGTGGTACTCCCTGTAATTCCCAGCTTCCTTGGAACACTTGCCACCAATGTTCCGCTGCTCTCTCAAGCTTGAACACCACTAAGGTCAACTTCTCATCATCACTGCAACCCAAAGCTGTAAAGATCTTAATTATGTGCTCGATCCATAACTCAGCCCTAGTAGCATCCGGTTCACCCACAAAGGTACGAGGTTTCATCTTTAAAAATTTCTCTAGTATATTGGTGTGGTTCCTCTGTCACATATCAGGCTGTGGTGCTATAACTTCCGGTTGTGGCACTCTAACCTCAGGTTGTGGTTTTGTTCCTCTATTAATCCACTGAGTCATCTCATTCATCAGCTCCATCATTCTCCCATATATGTTCATAAGATCCTCATTCGATTGTTCGTGTTTGGTTCGGGAAGAACATTACGTTGAGTGTTAACATTCTCATCTCTCTCTTCGTTTCCACCTGCAGTTGCACTAATTCTACTCGTACTCGCTCCGTTCCTAGTTTCCACCATCTTAACCTTCACACAACACTCGACGTTAAGATCTCAACAATAACATCATACCCACCTAGGCCATGGAACCTATCCTGGTGACAGCAAAACTATTGCTCTGATACCAACTGTGATGCCCCAACCCGGATCTCTATACGAAATCCCAAGGTCGAGTCGCCAATCAATACAACGACACGAGAAAAGCATGTGGCGTAACCACCCGTACTTACAACAAAACAACAATAAATTAAAACTTGATATAATACTAAACAAGTCTTCGGCGACATAACAGCCGGAACCCAACTAACAAAACCACAAGTCTAAGACTTGGGAAAACAACTAATAACAATAACCTCCACAGCTTCAACATGCCGGAGAAACAACATAAACCACGAGCCACAACATGCTCGAGAAAAAAACTAATTTAATAACAAGTTATAAACACAAGCACGACATACATGTCAGCTACCAAAAGAATATAAAGTTTACAACACTAACAAATACTCCCCAAGTAAAGTTTACATAACTTTACACAACCGTCGTCCTTACCAAAAGAAATACTTTTAAACAACAACAAGCTCCAAAAGCTACTAAACCAAAATACAACCTTCGAGTTAAACGGAGTCTCATCGACCTCACCGGGAACTGCTAGGCTGGCTCGGATCTATGAAAAAAATATAAACAACAAACGGGGTGAGTCGAAATTCAATAAGTTACTAAATGCAACTACGTGACATGGCATAATGCTCAAGCGATAAACATAGCATGGTAATAGCATTCATATACGACAACAGAACATATATCATCATCATTGATATACACATCACATATCTCACATAGCACCTTGATTAATCACATAAGTGCTCATACATAAACCACATTATAAAGGATATCATTTCTCTTTCTCCAAATTTGCATTACTCTTGCAATACACAAAATAATCAACTATGTCTCGATACCCATGTGTGTAGAATCAACGTCACCGGCATCACTCTTCGGTTATTGATGTCCTTGGTATCACTTATCGGGTTCCCGGAATCACTCTTCGGGTTACTAGCAAATCAAAGTCATGGGTATTGCTACAATAGTGGGGTTACTTCCTTCCTGTGGCCAACAAGTGAGGGTGTATAAACTCTAGTACGGTGACCCATAACGATTCCAAACATTAACTTGTAAAGGCTATACGTCATCCTACCTTGACTAAACAACAATGCCAGCTGGACTCAATGCAATGCACAGGTTGTTATAATACTCAAACTTATGCAAATAACCACCAAGTTCAAAAGTAGTGAACTTGATAAATGTCAAGTAGATTATATTATTCTACCAAGAATTTTCATCAAACATATTGTTTCAACAACTTTAAACAACCACTTTAGAGCTAATCACAAGTCTTTAATTTACCAGTATCATTTACTCGGAGGACCAAAACTCATATCAAACGAACTCTAAATCTCGTAGGATTTTAACATGTTGCTCGCTAATTGTTACTCTAACTTAATATCAACTTCTTAGAGTCATTACTATAATTCTCAAAATTTGGGTATAATTGCTATATGAAAGATTTTTCATTTAAAGTCTCTAACTTGTTCTTTAGTTCAATTTCATGGTTGAGCACTTAAATTCAACATGCAACATCATCCAAACCCAACACTTAGTACATGAACATGTTATACATCTCAACATATCATTTAAAGATGAAAATACCAAGTATACAAGTCATACATGTATAATTGAGAACAAATATGCAATAGTTTCTAAGCACACAAAGGGGGTTAGTAACTTACCTGAAATTGCACAATCAAAGCAACAAAATCACAATCAAAGCCTTGTATAGTAGTCTCCTAGTCCTTAGCAACACAGTGGTGGTCTTGGATTGAAAATCAGGTGGTTGGATTGAGAGAACAAGACTACACACGCCAATTTCACCTTTATCTCCCACACTAACTCTCAAGCTCCATGGATGAACAAAATGAGGTAATGAGAGTGTTTTAAGTCTCCTTAGAGTTTTAGGGAGAGAATTAGGTCGGTTAAAGGTCTTTAGTATGTTTTAAGTTGGGTCAACCAAGGTCAAATAGTTAAAAGTTGAAAATTACACAAAATGAAGATTTCTGTCCGTACGATGCGCTAGGGCGCGTGAGTTGGCTAAAGTTTGGTCTATTTTTCTGATTTTTGCAAAACTACTTGTTGTATGCGCGCTAGGGCGCGCCTAGGGTGCGCTGGGGCGCGACCTGGGAGTTCAAAAATGTTCTAAAATCTTGTCAAAGTGTTCCCAATCAATTCTAACATGATCCTAACCTCCAACAAGGTTTAAAACGCATCTAAACTCATCCAAGTCCACATATGACAAGGCTAGAATGTTATACAACACAAGTATGAATGATTAAGTCAGAAGTCGAGCATACTAATACACATGAAATCATGTTAACAATGCAATTAAATAAACACATTAAACATTTAAAGAACTCAGGGTATTATAAGAGAACTTTGGAGTGTATCGACCGTAAGCTTGTCAGTATCCGTTGCTTCCTCGATAGAGCACACAACATAATCGAAATTCTCCGTGAGAGTTCGCATTATCTTCTCAACAATCTTACCATCTGTCATGTCTTCTCCACAATTTCTCATGTTATTGGCTACCACCATGACTCTTGCAACATATTCTGTGAACGTCTCTCCCACCTTCTTCTCCAATAGCTCAAAGTTCCACCTGAGTCTCTGAAGTTGAGCACGATGCACCCTAGCATTTCCTTGATATTTAACCTTCATCGAATCCCACAGCTGCTTGGAAGTCTGTTTTTAAGTGATGGTTTTCAGAATAGACTTCTTAATAGCTTGGAAAAGATAGTTTTTGGCCTTTAAATCCTTTAGCTTCATCTCATCTAGTGTTTTCTTTTACGCTGTTGACATGATCTCTTCTGTCTCCGGCTCTTGGTAACCTGTTTCAACCATGTTCCAGTACTCCTTCAATCTCAGGAGATTCTCCATGAGAAGACTCTAATGATCATAATCCCCATCAAATAAGGGAATGGAGACCTGTGCAAAATTGTTTGCTTCAGCTGCCACGTCTCTCACACTCGTGTTTTCTCTCACCCTATCAGGCCCTTATGAAGCTCTGATACCACAATGTTAGATTCTAAGCTAAAGCACACAATATTGCAGAAGAACATTTTCTATATTAGCATACTGGAGGCTTATATAAGCCTTTTACAACAAACTAGAGAGAATAGAGCATTCACGTTTAACAAACTCCTAATACGTAGATGATTGAGATTGACTAATTCAACCTACAACTAAGTCCTAACATTCAGGACTTTATTAACAGTAAATAACAAATTAAATTGAAGAGACTTTTTTACATTCTAGTTGAGGGTGTGGAGACATCTAAGTCATCATTTTTTAAATTAAAAAATAACTAGATCTCATCTCTCTCTTCACTTTAGTTGTGGGACCCATGCTACATGGGATCAAATTCACATTTGCATTGGAAAGGTCTCTTCTAATTGAATGTGAAAGAAGAGATAAAAAATGTCACATGTGATTGAGGATGTTAATTACCCACATCCACGGTTGAATTGGTAATGCTAAGTATGAAGAAAAAGTAAGGATAAAATGATAAAAATATTTTCCTAAAAAAAAAAACTTTCAAATAAGGCAATTATTTTAAGATGAACAAAAAAAAAAGAGACAGTAATTTAAGGACGTATGAAGTAACACTTTACTATAATTAAGTTAAGACTAATTCGAATGAGGTAAGAGAGTCAAATTTATAAATATAAGGGCATAACCCGGTAATTTATATTCCTATATTTTTTTGGGAGTTTGATGTAATGTGTTCTCTAATATAAAAAAACAAAAAACAAAAAACTAAGAACACTAGAAAAAATATTTTATTTCATAAATAAATAAATAAATAAGAGCTTCAGAGCTTGCAGCTTTATAAATAGATTAAAAAAAAAATTCCCAAAAAAAGAGATAAAAATATTTATTTATTGTTAGCTTCAAAATTGATTATTATTTCCATACAATTTATTACGCTAATAAATAGAAAGCTGCCCGCGGGCAGTTGCCCTATTTTATAGGAGTAAGTAGTTTTCTCCTTAACAGAGACAGTGAGAGCGATGTTGGCGTGAAATATAAACAAATCATTTTGAAAAAGAAATTCAATAAACAAACAAACATCTCTCTCACACACTCGCACACACACAAACAGTCATCTCCTTTTTCTCTCTCACACACTAAAAACACACAGATGCATATTCTAATGTTGAGTCATCAACCACTTCCCTTTCGCCTTTGCAAGGGCAAACCCAAAAGATTCATGGCTTTGAATTAATTGGGTATCTCTCCCAAGTCAAGAGCTTCTCCACCAACAAAACGGTTAGTCAATTACCCAATTTAGGGGTTTTTCCCCCTCTTTGTAATTCAATTACTATTATTTTTCCATTTTTTTGTAAATTTATATCATGAGATCAAATGAACTTAGTGAGCCCAACCTGACCTAAGTTGTGTATTTTGTAGTTAGGAATCAAGTTGTTTTTCTCTATTTTCTTACCTTTTTTTTTTTTTTTTGATTTGAGTTTCTTAATCTTTTTATTTGTGAATTCTTTCTGCTTGATTTTGATTATTACTTAGTTTTGATTTGTGAGAATTGTTGGGACTTTGGAATTGAACAGCTTTCTATCGTTCGCAGTCCGAATATTCAGTGATGAATGAAAGAAAATATCTTGGATTTTATGTGCGTTCTTGGGTGAGATATTCCCTTGCAATAACGCGTTTGGCTTGGATGATAAGATGAGGTTATTTGAGTCTGTTTACACTATGTTAATATGTTCCGTCGACCCGTTAGGATGCCACAAATCTAGAGATATACCAGTGAATTGAAGGACTTCTTGATATCGTATCCTGTCCCGTATCAGTAAGTTGAACATAGTTTTTGGTTTAAGGTGACCAACCCTTGATCCTAACCCTTGGGAGTCCACCGCAGTAAGGGGGCTTGAAAGAGTCTACAATCGTCGAAGGCCTAGGGATTGAAGATGATGATTCTAAACGAATGAGTCCCATCAGAAGAGCGGAAAGAGAGGTAGCCAATTCAGTTGAGTTGAGGTGTTTCTGTCTTCTTGGCTCCATATGTGATGGTTATGAACAAGGTTCTGTTTGCTTGTGAAAATTGGTGGTTCATTCAGATTACAGAGTTTACTTCATTAATTATTTTTACAGGAAGTGTGAATAATGCCAACAAAACCAAAAAATGAAGATCGGGAAGCCGGAGCGCAAGGCATTTCATCCTCAACAGTCTATTCACAACCCTGGTGGAATAGTGCTGGAAACAGTGTTTTATCTTCTTCTGGGGAACACGCAGATGGGGTTGTCGCTGCTGGAGGTCAATCACAAGCCAATGGTGGTGGCATTATAAAAGATAACCATATCACCATGGGCCCACAATCTGGTATTTATCAGTTAATACTTCCTATGTTTTACTCCCTCCGTCCCAAAAAAATAGTCTCATTTGACAAGTTAAATTTTTTAAAATTGTAGCTTTACTTGTTTGTACCTTCTTTGAATCGCATTATAAATGTATTCTTTTTTAAAAATGGGATTATTTTTCGGGGTCATACCAAAGAGGAAAGTGGGACTAGTTTTCTGGAACAGAGGGAGTACTATTTACGGATATCATGTGCTTGCCAATTGATAAGAATTTCATTTGAAGGTTTAGTTATTCTATACAAGTGCCATTCAGACAAGTTATTTGATTAGGAAACCCTGTGTTGTGATTCAGTGTCATATTTATCAGGATAATATTCCCATTCTATGCAAGTATTTGGGAGAATCTTGTTGTTTATTTGTGGTTTTGTTTCTATTCTAGTTAACCAAACAGGTAATTATATTTGATTGGATAATTGCCTTCTCCCTGTTACTGCTCGACCTCTAAAAGTTATCATGAGACTATAAGCCTTCATTTTATCAGATCAAATGAAGGATAATAGGAATCTTATTCAGAGATTGATGTACCCTAAATGTTATACTAGGATCAATCATCCTCCATTCTGATACAGATCTAGACCACCATATGATGTGTGAGTCAGCCCTAGCATCAGAATATGTAATTAAATCATTGAAATATCTTGTGCTTGCCAGCATCTTGATTCCTAGGGTTCGTTCTAATGTTTTATGACATTACCACCAAATACATTGCAGACTAGGTGACTGTAAAAGCTCATGCCAGAAACATGTCTCTAGATCGATTGGCTCGTTAAAGATGTGTAAGTCAGCACGCGATCCCTGTAAACTTTTCATGAACATATATAGAGTATGTATCATGTTCATTGGGAGACAAATTGGATATTACATGGTACATTGACCCCATTCCCCTCCCTAGCCAAAACCTCATCTCATCTTTCAGAAAAAAAATAGACTCTCGATTGGTACGTGTGAGTGCCAATCCCATATCGGAGGTGCAAGTAATAATTTGAGCACTTGGACTATTAGCTGCTAATAACTTAAGCTTAATCATTTTAACGGGTGATGTGCCATGTGCCAACCCAGTTTCATGTTGTTGGACACTTGGATTAGCTGGTGCTTGGACCTAGGGGTTTACAATTCCTATCAAAGCCAATTCGGGAACGGTTGACCTATTTTGACTCAAGCAGGACTCGATCATTTTGTCTTTGAAGTGAGGGATGGGGTTAAAGATGGTTATATGCTAATGGACCCTGCCACTGAGGTTAAAATTGACGGTGGACCCACAATTTCACATCAATTCCCGACGATCTTGTAGACTATTTGGACCTTGGTGGACGTCTAAGTTTTAAGTGAGGGAGATCGTGACTTCAATTCCACAACGAGAGTAGAGGATACTTGGAGTTGATATAAGGCTTGAACTACTGTAACAACTTAAGCTGAAGCATCTTATTCTTATGCAGGTTAATGTGCCCAGCAAATTTTTGCAAATATTATAGATTCTCCACCTATCAAACTTTTTCTATAAGTAGGCATAGTTATGAGCATGTTAGATCTCCATTTCCCTTTAACTTTTCCCTACACTAAACCCTTTGAGGATATACCACCCTCTAGTAGGAGGGGCTACTACCCCTAATTCCTCTGTGATGACTTTATATGCTTGGCATCTACGAATCGTGATTGTCAGTCTCATTTCCCAAGGGTTCATCAGTCAGGGCCTTCATATGAAAGCCACAAGATTCATCAGCTACCTATGGAAGTGGTAGAATGCCTTTGCAGAAGACCTGTACGGGCATTTAGCTGGTTGATGACCCTTCAAATATATTAAGGAGTCCTAGGAACATAATTGCGTAAAGAGGTGGAAGGACAGCTCACTGCACAAGTACATTCCATCACTGCAAAGTTGGGGAGTGGCCTAGCATTGCAGGCTTAACCTTACATAGAAGGAGGCCTAGGTAACTCATCTGCATCCCCAGACCTGCAACTCATGTCTGTTTATTGGTAATTCAAACTGGTGGTCTCCAAGTCTCTTTGTGGCGCACACTTGACTCTTAGAAGGGTATTGTTTTCTTGTAATCTTATTAAAGCACTACTAACAAACATTTCCGATCACATAATTCTGGCACTAAAATGGCTTAAAACGGAAAACGGTGCCCATTTTGATTACTATATTTGATGTGAACACTAGTTTATCCCAAAAAATGAAAATGCATCTTTCATATGAAAATACTACCTTATCCACGAGAGGTTGGATCGGAGATTCGATCATTTGGCACTTACAGACATGCATCCTAAACCAGGGGCTCAGTTATTGAAACCATTACCTTTTGCTGCTGACAGATGCTTAATCCCGCTGGTCATCATAGTAAATAAAGGTTTTGAGTAATAATGTGGGAATGGAGTTATATGCCTCCACCATACATGGATAGCCTATGATAACTCGTCTGAATTCCATTTTAGAAGCTGGTCTCTTCCTTGATAATGAAGTGCTCATCTCATGATTATTTTAAGTATAATAAGCTTAAAGCCTGGTGAAGAGGGCTGCCGATTCCCTCCCTTATGTTTTTGGTCAAGTTACTGTACAAGAATAGCTGGAAGAAACGTGATGGTAGTCATTAAGCAACTTTCTTTGTAAGGAGAACACAAAATGAAGTAGTAAATTCTGGATAAGCCAAGACGAAAGCTGAACAGGCTAGTTAATATAATATGAAAATCCTTAGGGAGCCTTTTTTGAACTGACATCCAGTATTCATAAATAATATATTGTTAATTTTGGTGTTGGAGTTTAGGTTGCGGACCACCACCGGAGGTGGTGGCCGGATGTTGTAAACTTACGAAGAAAGACGGTTATTACTTGAAAGAGAAAGAGGGAGGAAGAGAGAGAAAATATATTATTGATGATGAATCCCAAATTCCAATTACATATGGTAAACCTTCCTATTTATACTAGGCCCACGTGGGCAAATATGTAAAAATGAACAAAACTAGATATTACATTCTCAACATATATGTTACTGGTCATAAATCCCAAACTCAAGACTCAGACTAAGTTATGAGACAAGTTACAACAAAAGAGTCCATCTGTCAAGAAAGTTGTAGATCTCTTCAGAATTTCTAGAAAATCTGGAGATCTGAAAAGTCGTTTAAGTAATTAAAGGGTTCAAAAGCCTTTGCACATTGTTGAGTTTGATTTACATTGTTGGCTGCTATCTAACAGCTTAAGATTTTAGATGAGTTGGTTATTTAACATGGTATCATAGCTCTAGTTTGGCTAGGTCTTGGGTTCGAGTCATTCCGCTTGCATTTGTTACGAAATATTGTGAGTGCATGTTGATACTCTGTCTGGTTTTTGATGTCCTGGTGAGACATATTTGTTTGTCTCACCACGTGTGGACGGGTCACACGTGAGGGGGAGTGTTGAGTTTGATATACATTCTTGGGCTCTTATCTAACAGCTTAAGGTTTTAGACGAGTTGGTTACTTAAGACACATGAACAAACATGCTTTCAAATTCAGCTGTAAAGTTTCTGGGACCAACTTGCTCCATGTGATGAACCACTCGTTTCAAGCCAGCAGGCATAGCCACAATGCTTGACGAAAGTTGAGAAACCTGGCCTTCATTGGCTGATCTCCCAACGAGCTATCTATTCCAAAACAGACTTTGGAGAAGTATCCAATACACATTGGGTGCAAAGCTTGGCGCTTTTGGGATTGTCATATGTATCAATTATGTTCATTTCAAATTTCGTTTGTTTGGATATGCTATCAATATATGATGGATACGCAATAGAGGCAGCTGGCAGAAATCACCTTTTCATTATTAAATCAGGACTTCACAGATATTACTAGATAGTTGTTCGCCCTTCGGATGTGCCAGATTAAGACCCCAAATGGGCAGTTATAGAAAATATCTAGGAGGTTGTAAAAGAGATCTCGCACCCTAGATAGACTTTTTATTTTCTTTTTTGGCTGGTAGAAATTGATTCCATGACGTTTTGAAGAAAGGGATATGACACTTCTGCTTATAGAAAAGTATATGGTAATCAAATATGTTTTCTCCAATAGGTTTAGGGAAGGGTTCGGTGAGAGCATCCTTCTGGTTTCGTTATTTTGTGTGTTTATTGACAGCTTACTTAAGGAAATCATGTATATATAAACATGTTTGTGTGTGTATCTATATACATACACAAAATTAATGGTAGCCATATCTTGTCGTACCCATATCCTATATTTTCAGATTATTGGATTAATCATCTCACCCCATTTAGCTTACACTCGTAGTCATGTCCAGCTTCTGACTCTGTGCTTCACAGCTGCTGAGGTGATAGACCAAGATAAAGTAGGAAGCTCTCTGTTATTACCTGGTTGGTTCAGGAATATATGGTCCAAACTTAATGAAAATGGTTCCGTTGGCTTACTAAAGCTAGAGGCAACCTACGTTATGGATTGCAGAATTACACTCTTTTCGGGCCCTTCATCGAAACCAGGATGTTGGCGATGTCTAAAAGAGGACTATTTTTCCATTTATTTGTTTTTTTTGTTATTGTTGTTTTTGTTTTTGTTTTTGCTTTTGTTTTTTTGTTTTTGTGTTTTTTTTTCTGGTTCCACTTCTCATTTGATGGACTTCTTGTTTGCCTAGCTTGTACATTCAACAAGAAGTTCAATGTGTACTTCAAAGATCAGTTCGAGTTAATTCATTAACAGAGGTTGTCCTAGTTTCTATGATCCCGTTTTTGTTACCCGTTTCATGTATAAGACTAAAACATACTGCAATAATAATAACAATGATGAGGGTCATTTTCCAGGACTGAATTCAGACAATGGTCAAGCAGAGCAACATCTTAAACGTGTGGCATCTTCGACTCCTGCAACTATAGAACACCTTGATGCAAATTCACAGATGGAACTTGTTGGGCACTCAATTGTAAGATCTCTTCCCCCCCCTCTCAACTGTGTAGTAGTTCTGAGCAGAGTCTCATTAGGTGGTGTTAATATGTTTTTTTTAGCCTTGAATTGTTGTTTGCATTTTCTTGCAGTTAGTGACATCATACCCATATCAAGATCCGCATTATGGAGGAATAATGACTTATGGTTCACAGGTAAAGTCTTGTCTGTTCTTCTTCTCTCATTACATATGTGTATGGCGTATGCATGTATTATGCTTGTATGTATTTGTGTGTGTGCGTGTATGCACGTATACACATACTACATCGACGATTGGCTTTAAGCCCTAATTTTGTTCACAGTGGTGATGGATGGATTGGTTAAAACACTTACAATATGACCTACCATGGTGCATTTTGTCTCAAGTGTCCTTGTTGATGAACAAAGGCGGGGTTATGCCAAACCAGAGAAATGAGAGAAGCCTTAGAATTAGATGGTTTCAGATAAGAGTACATGAAACGCAACTTTAGTGGAAAGAGGATTACTATGGTGGCATACATAGGTCAGATGGGCAAGAAATACCACAAACGTGATTAAATTCATATATCTAGGTTACCACAAACGTGATTAAGTTCATATATTTAGGTTCAATTATTAATGGAGTGGAAGAGGGGGAGATGATGCTAGTCATAGAATTAGATCAGGTTTGGTGAAGTAAAGAAGTGCGAATATGGAATTTGTAGTTTGTGTAAGTTGAAAGAAATTTTTGTAGGACCGCGTGCTATATGTTTAGAAAATGAGTACAGCTGAATATGTCTAGAAAATGAGTACAGCTGAAATGGTTGGATGGGTGTATGGTAGAAGTGTGAGCGACAAATTGAATGATACATTCCTGTAACAGTAACTTCTCTAAATTTAATAAATAAATTCATGAAACAGAGAAAATAAGAGAAACTATTTAAGTGATTTGTGCTCTCTTTTTGAATGTGTACGTTTCCGTAAATATATATATTTACAGTTATTGGGATTTTAAAGGATCATTTGCTTGATGGGAATCTTGATGGTGCTTACTAGACCAAGCCCAGAGGAATGATTTGTGGATTTCGGTCCATGCGAAGTTAAGAATATTCAAAAGTAAAGTAGTAAGTTATACAATGATTTTAATGAAGTGTGTTATGGACGTATCACATTTTTGTTGTGAATGAAACTGCTAATATGCACGTATGACTTCTCTTTTGGTGATTTACTAAGACATTTTCTAACTAGTGTGGAATGGTGACAGGTACATCCACACTTATTTGGAATTCATCAGGCTAGAATGCCCTTGCCTCTTGAAATGGAGGAGGAGCCTGTTTATGTGAATGCAAAGCAATATCATGGAATTCTAAGGCGAAGACAGTCTCGAGCTAAAGCGGAATTGGAAAAGAAAGTGATAAAATCCAGAAAGGTAGAGTTTACTTCTGTAGCTTCACACTTCCACGTTGATTTTCTCCCTTCTTTCTAATCACTCTTCTCCAGAGTAGCTTGTTCTTTTAAATGCATGAATTTTTAATGCACAGTGAATGCTGATTGTTATCAAACTCATGAAGGGGGTAACGAATGAACATAGGGGATAAGCATAGGGGATAAGAATTGTATATCTCTATTCATTCTTCCTAATTAAAGTTAAGCACATACTGTAGCAGATAATATGTAATGACTTCTAGTGTACATTCCAGTCCTATATTCTATCTGTTTTATCTGTTTCATTTGTGTTCTGTGTGTGTGTGGGTTTTTAGTTATCAGGAAAACAAAAGCTTGCAGCTTCATCTTAGATTGGAAGTTTTGTTGCATATTATTTTTTAAGGGAAATGCTTAACAAGTTCTCCGGAGGTACTTGTTAAGCACCTGTTCACAGAAATGTTTCGTATTGAAAATAGTCCCAAATGTATTGGGAATGTTCCCTGTATTGAGGGGTCTTTCCATTGTAAAATCATTTCTTGAACAAGTAGCTAGGGGCACTAGTTACCTTGAACCCAGTTTTCTTTAACATGGTATCTGCATCAAATGTTTCCGAAGGGATGATTGGGGAAATACAAGGAGTTTTCCTATTTTACCAAGGAAGCAGTGGTAAGGCTGCTCCTTTATGACTTGCTGGTTAGGTCCTTGTTCGAACTGTCTAAAACAAGTGCTCTGCATGCAGTGGTTTGGCATGTGTTGGACCCTCCAAGAGCATGCAATGCGGCAGCTTTGCACTCTGGGCAACTCATTTTTTCGTATGATATTTATCTAAATGTAGGACGCCTCATATAACTTTTAAAGTGCCTTGTACCATAGAGATGTGAACCGCTAGCCAGCAATTACAGAGTAGGATATTGCCTTCATTTTTGTTCTTGCTCATAAAGTTACATTTATGCAAATCTCTTATTATTTTTTCTTTAATGATTTTCCTTCCGGTCTAACTTGGATATTTCTTATGAGTAGAGACATGGGAAATTTGTACAGTCTGATAGATATAAGCATAGCTATATCTATTTTAGTTTATTGTAGATTTGTGTTCTTTGTTCAACGATCTCTTACCCTTGGTGTTTTGGCTGTGTTAAGGTGAAAAGGTTGTCAACTTATCGTTACTGATGTGTCAGAAGTAGCTTGGTTGATTTTACAGGTGTTATAAATCCATGAAAGTCTTTTTTGTGGTAATATAGTTGAAAAATCTATGAAGAAACTGGGTTTTATATAAGATCCAAGGCTCTTTCTTTCACTGTTCAAATGCTGGGACTTAAAATTCAATGGCCAGCAAAATGTGTGGCAATGCTGGCTCAACGCTTTGATCTTCTTATCTTTTCGTAGAATGAGCGCATAGATTCACTTCTCCATTGAATTCTTCTTATATGTGGGAACATGGCCATGGTCATGCATATCTTTTTTTAAACATGTTGACGGATGGTCTGACGAAGAATGCCTTGAGGAAGAGAAGAAATAGTAAAAAACTCTCCTTATAAAAAATTTCTCTCTCTAAAACTCTCTCATCCACGCTACTTCCGGTGATACCCTTGGACTCCAGCTGGCGCCACCAGCTGTGGGAATATAGTGTCCTTTCCTTGCCTTTTCCCTTTCATTTATCCTTTAGCCTTGCATATCCTTCTTCCTCTCATGCTTTCTTGTGAATCTCCGAGATCTCACCAGAGTTTCACTTTTTTAGCCATTATGACATTCCTAGTAAACAGATCTTTCGTCTCCCTACATTTTTGTTGGCCCACATTTTTTATTTCACGCTCCGGCAGGGGCGGAGGCACTTGAAGTAGAAATTTAATTTTGAGAAAGTTGCACTTTAGTACTATTTAGCTCTAGTTTTTTGAAAAAATAGTGTAAGTGAGTTGTTTTAGAAGACTTTGCCCCCACTGTTTACACTACATAGAAAATTTTCCCCTGCTTTTGGTCATAATGGAACGAAAAATTGATCGGTAGAACTTCTTTTTTAATCTAAAGAACACTTTTAATTCTCTTTGCCCTTAATGGGGCGTCTCTTTTATTTCAATTTCATACAAGTTTTGCCCTTAATGATGAAAAAATTTTAGTATGTGTTTTGTCATTACATTTTAGATTGCAACTCCCTGGGTCCTAAAAAACGAGCCTTCCTTTTTTAGTTTGTCCCCTGATAGAAAGTCCAGTTTCTAAAAATTAATCTATATATGTCCACTTTTATTTTTCTGGAAATTTGATAATTTCTCTTACACGTCATACAATAAAGCTACAATATATTTTGAAAAAGTTATAGTTTTTCAGATGAAACTCTTTATTTGGAACGGAGTGAGTATAATTTTGCCCCCCTTATCATAAACTTTTGGCTTCATCCTTGCGCTCCGGCGTATTTTCTGGCATCAGGCGAACTTCCCTCTGGTCTTCGGCTGACATGTCCTTCCTATTCATGGATTTTCGGGTTTTCATTGCATTGTAAAAGCTTTCCACTCTGACTTTGGGGGGTGAAGTAACCATTGTCTTTGAGTATATATATTCTGGTTTTATTGGGATTTTTCACGATAATAAAGGTTTTGCTCCTCTCCAAATAAATAAAGGGGTGTGAGATTTCACTTTGGTGTTCCTTGGTGTTCAGGGCATTCCTTTTGGAGTTTGTTGGTGGCAGTCAGATTTTGATCCACGGCAGTAGTGGTTAAAGGAATGTTTGGCATGCCATTTTGGTATATTTTGTGAGGTTTTGTAATGATGATTTCCTTGGGAGTATCGGGTAGTTATTTAAATTTGAGAGTATTATTATTGTCGGGGTGGAAAAATGTGGGGTTGTTCTTTGGAACTTGGAGTACTTATTTGTTTGGGTGGGAATATGTGTTCTGCATATTTTTGGTGTAATGTTTGGAGGGTATTTTTTATTTTTTTAATTTTTAAAAATTTGTGGGGAAGGGGCAAGGGGTGGGGGATGGTTCCTTGACAAAAATTACTTAGGACTTTACAGTTTTTGTAACTTACAAGATTTTAATGAGATGTACTTCCATTTCCTCAATGGTCCTACTCCCACCTCTGTAACTTGATATCTAGGGGAGGAGGCCTTGAGTTACTATTCATTACGATTTTAATGAGATGTACTTTGCATTTCGTCATGGCCCTGCTCCTACCTCTGTAACTTGAAATCTGGATGGATCATCAACTTGTTACTAAAACAGATTGTCTTACAGGAGCAGCTCCTTTGAGTGATATGAATGGGGGAGTCTAGAAGTGACTCTGGGACAGAGTGCAATGATATAAATGTTTGTAACCTTAATGTAGTTCACGTTCTCTCGATACATATTAGAATGGAAAATAATTTTGTGTATAGCATCTGTTTAATCTTCCCTATCTATGTAACTTGAAATCGAGATGGATCATGAATTTGTTAGCATGTTAGATTGTAGGACTGAACTAGCTTCTTCGAGGAATAGAAACAGAGACAATATTCTGGCTGTCTAATAGCTCAATTATCTGTAAGGTGTGGAGTGCTATTGATGATTGGTTTCTTGGATTTTGATATAATTAGAATTGACAGAAACCCTTGAATGATGTGAGCATTGACCTTTATGGGATCGACTCGTAACGTAATTGACATCTCGAAGGTTTGAGGCGGATGACTCACCATGGAAATGAGTCCTGCAACTCCCCCATCTGCATTACTGGTGTTAGCACTTACCCTCTTTTCTGGCAGGAGGCAAGCAAAGAGTAGGAAGGGTGAACACTTGATCGGGAGGAAGGAGAGCAGCAGGAGGCATGGCTGTATTGCTTGTTGTTTGATGGTTTATGTCACTTTTGTTAGGGTTTACTTGCCATCAAATTTGAGTTTTTGCTTACTTCGCATCATATGAACTTCATATACACTTTTTGCTTGATGGAATAAATTGGTAAGCATTATCATCTGTTTCAGACTTGGGTGATCTCTAATCTCTTGTACCTGTAACGTGACTTATTAAGATAACTTGTCCCCTGAAATTAGTTAAATATTAACTCTTAGCTATACAGTTGTACATCAGGTTGTTAAACTGCCAACTATCCTTGTGCCAACAGTGTAATATCATGATTTAACACTCCCTCATGTGTCCACTTGCACGTGATGAGACCACTAGGTGCATCACTAAACTAAAAGAGTCTCAACTTCTGCACGGGCCGAAGCAAATGCCAGCAGTAGACTCGAATCCAAGACCGTGCATAACCCAGTCTTGATGCCATGTTAAGTTGCCAACTAAAATAATAGCTAAAACTGTTAGAAAGAGGGCCCAACAATGTATATCATATCTTAACACAGGTCAAGTGGGGACGAGCTCTAAATAACTAATGACTGTACACTTGGGTGGGGGAAGACAAGATTAGAGAATTTTGGCCAGCAGATGAAGCTTCAGACCAGTACACAAAAGGAAGTGGAGGGAAAAGAAATGGATCATTTCCGTGAGGCCAAATCTGATACATGGGATTCGGTGAAATTGAAGAGTTCGTCATCCTTAACGTTCCAGTAAGAAATTCACCTATGATTTGCATTTTGGAGGCTGTACAGAATGCTTGATTACAGGACTTTACTGGAACAAAGAAAAATGATTTCCAATGAAATTTCTTCTAGCTTGGGATGTAGGAGTTCTCAATACCCTCGTTAGAGTGGTGCACTGCTTTTCCAAAATGGTTAAGATTTTATTGAATTATTTATGAGTTATACCTCTAATGCTGTCTCCCGTTAGCCCCAAAAGCGTTGGGGGTTTTCTGCTACTCTTCGCTTCTTTACGTGATCATAAGCGCCTAAGCCTTTGTCCTTTAAGAAGACAGTATGGACCCAGGTTCTTAACGAACCTACTGTGCTTTAGTACTTTGACTACGGTGACTAAAGAATAGAGAATCTCTCTCTCTCTCTCTCTCTCTTCTCTTTCTCTCTCTCTCTCTCTCTCTCTCTTCTCCCTCCCTCACTCACAAACACACGCCCAGCACATAATGGAAGTGTTGTAGGCGCAGGACAATCATTTCTTACAACTTGCATCCCTGTCAGGGCTAGGTTCAGGGTAACTAATTAGTTGTAATATGGAAATTGAACTCTGATGAGTGATGGTTTTTCCGAATACCTAATATCTGTGCTTGGCCATTTTGAAAATGTGAAGATAGAAAGTTAATTGGTAGCATTAGAAGAACAAGTGTCGTAGATTACTGTTATAGCGATTTCAGGGCAATGTACTCACACTGGTGCATAATGCAAGGGAGCGTTTATGTGGTTCTTTTAGCTTGCAGATTGCTGCATATGGACTTTACAATATAACTATCCATCTGTTCTCCATCTTGTCAAGGATAAATCTACGTGATGTGCATGTGTGGTACGTTGGTGAGGGGTGTTGTTCGGTTGTCTATCTTTAATTTTTTGCATTAATGCAGTAGTGCATATATACATCCTCATAGTAATTTTATACACGTGGGGGTTGGATCCATGAAAAATTCCCTGATATTGCATGCTACTCTAATGACTAATCATAGAAGTTCCTTAATCTTCAATTCATCCATAACTACATATTCTTGCATCCAGTTTTTACTTATGCTTCTTATATTTTGTTTTGGGCAATCTTAGCCATATCTTCATGAATCTCGGCATCAACATGCTCTGAAACGGGCTCGGGGTTGTGGAGGCCGCTTTCTCAATACGAAAAAGCTCGACAGTAAGGATAAGAAGCCTACATCAGAAAAGCAGCCAAAATCCGGCGCTACATTATCAACACAATCTTTCAACTCATCAGGTTCAGATCACATATCCAATGAGTTTGAGGGAAATTCTGATCGGGGAAAAGAGAGGGGTTTGATGTTTCAAGACGTGCATAAAACCAACATCTCAAGAGTCAACAGCAATGGTCATGGCTCAACGTCAATGTATGACTTTCATTTTACTAGCAGGGAAGAGGGTGGGCACTACTATGATCAGGAGAGGGGTAGAATGTTTTCAAATCAGCCTCCAGATCGGGGCCCACGTTAACTGGGGACCCCCCTAGGTGAAGTGGAGGGGGTTGCGTCCGCACGCTCACGTCTGTCACCCGTGAAAAGGGTCAATTTCATGGTGGGCGTCCCTGGCTGTAGTGATCCATTCAACTTCCCTTCTATAAGGGTGTGGCTGTTCTCAGGCAATTCATTCTTGGCTTTGGTTACTGGTGTTGTATTGGGGGTTGAGGTGAGGAAGGCAGGAATGGCGGGGGTCCAAAGCAGTACTCTGCCTGTTCCAGATCTCACCCCCTTCTGTAAATTATGATAAGATGACGATGTTTTAATGCAGGAAAAGAGTTGTAAAATGTGGATTATCAACCAATTAACAGAGTGGAACGTTTCATATGGTGGCGTTTGAGATGGGTTCTGCCTGATCTACTCAAAGTAGGTGCCTAGAATTGATTGATGACCACCGTTTGTACCATAAATTTATGTTTAATTTGTTGGGTTCTTGTCACTTTTCATGGTGGGAATTGTTTTCTGAAAGTAAATTGCAAAGATGTGCTGTTTACTGTTTATACTAAATCCAGCTTCCATTCCCTGAATACTTGTGTTGATTAAAGATGTTAGTTCTGGTCACAGTTT
This sequence comes from Platycodon grandiflorus, assembly GCA_016624345.1. Lineage (NCBI taxonomy): Eukaryota > Viridiplantae > Streptophyta > Magnoliopsida > Asterales > Campanulaceae > Platycodon > Platycodon grandiflorus. The sequence continues at coordinate 18,619,649 of CM028368.1, forward strand.
ACCAGAATACTTTGTAGTTCCAGGATGATTAAAATTATAGATTTGGTTACAGTTGGGAGTTGAATATGCGAGAGTTAATAGCTTCGTGTGTTGTTCTGCATCCTGTAATTGTAAAGCTTGCTTGGTACTATAAGATGAAGCTAATGTACAAGTTATAGGTTCGTTTGTTTATAGAACTCGATTCGAACTAAGCTTCGTTTGTTTACTTGGAGTTTTGATTGATGCAGCTTAAACTTCTCACCTCGTTTATTTTGTGGTCGCTTCATATTGTTTCGTGTTCCATTTTTGTATATGTAATCAAATTTTTGTTTGATGCTAGTAATAAATAATTTTTAGGACAAACTACAAAATTGGTCCCGGTATTTTCACCCCTTTTGGGATTGGTCCATGTTGCTCGTAAATAGTCCCTGGACTGATTACCTTCAACAACGCAATTGGTCCTTTTGCCGTTAAGTGATCACACGTGCCTTCCAAGCGAATTTAAAATTGTCATTGCTCCTAAGAAAGTACATGGACCAACTGTGAAACATAATAGCCGAGTAAATGCTCACAAGTTGTATTCGTACGAGTTTCAGTAGATGAGCTGATCAACTAAAACGTCATTTGAGGAAGCGTTGAAGGTTTGGTTTGACTTCACTAAACTCTTGGAATGACGTGGATGTAGAGAAAAAGAGGACGCTGATGATCCATACTAGTATACTACTTTTCCTTTGTTAATTTAAGCATTTGCTATGATTTGTACTATAAAGGGGGTGGTTTTTGCTTGATTTCTATGGGAAAATGAAGTGTTCGGTAAATGGTGTATTGTTTGTTGTTTGTCTATAAAATGTGTGTTGTTTACTTGGAACATTTCAATTCTATTACGAAAATGTCACTTTTTTGTCAAGTGTTGTTTGATTGTCTGTTGCTTTTGGTCCTTGTATTGCTCGATTTTCTTGATTTTTGTATAATAATAGTTAATTATTGGTCCTTTTTTTTTTTTTTTGCCACAAGTTATTGGCCCTTTATAAATAGAAAACAAAGATTTGCAATTTATTGATTTTTTTATGAAAAGTATTAATGGAGCTTATCTATGGGTGACTGCTTTACTTAATTATGAGTTGGAATCTTTTAGCTATTTTTTTGATTCATAGCACTTGGGATCTTTCAATTTCAATTAAAGAAATTAAAGAATTTAACTGTTTATTTGTGAGTGAAAAAGATAAGACATGTGGTCCCCTGTGTTTGCATTTGTCTCTTACGTTTGTTTTTGCATTTACCTCAGATCCTAATTCAGATTGGTTCAACATTCAGTTACATTATGGTGGAGAGTTTGACTACATTCCACATACGATTTATAAGGGGGGCTTAATTGATTATTTTGACTTTTGTCATTGTGATTCAATGTCCATTCAAGAAATAAACAAAATGATTGCATGCCTTGGTTATGATGAGATTATGTTTTATCATTATAAGGTGCTAACATTGGACCTTGAATATGGGTTTAAAACTTTGGGACCGATGATGACATGGTAACTGTTACCAAGCTAGCAAAGAAACATAAATTATTTAAGGTGTGCTTGGAACATGGTTACACTTCTTCTTCTTGTGATGACTTCTATATGGAACCAAATTGAAAAGTTCAACAGTTATCGAGGAGTTGAATGGAAATGAGAGTGATGGAGTAGGTGAAGCTAGTACAAAGTGGATGGTGTTGTTAGAAAATAGAAAAATAATAAATCAGTTGCTACTTGATTACAATGAACTTATTGTTGTGAATGTAATATCTATGAAGTGAACAATGGCCATTTTGGGGCAAAAGTGAGAATGTGAGAGATTCATAACCAGGAACAGTAAAGTTTTATTTTTGTGAATATAATAGGCATGAAGTAAACATTGAAGTCCTATTTTAATTTGTGAATGTAATAGCCATGAAGTGAATAGTGAAGTCTTGTTTTGGTGAATGTAAAGAGGATGAAGTGACTCCTTTTGTTTCAATCCTCTGTGTGTTTTCAATCTCTGTTTTCATCCCTTGGTGCACAAACTATAACAAAAATATGGTCATGAAAATAAAAAATCAAACAATTCGCCCATAACAAAGGGCAGAAACAATTAATACCAACCACTTCTTCATATTTGTTCATAACATAGATTACAACCACTTCTTCATATCTGGGAGTAATTACATAATGGATTTATAACCTTTGAGAACCAAAATTGAGGTTTCAAACTAGTACAAACTAGAATTAAGTTTACAGGAACCAAAAACCAACAACAAAAGTTTGTCCTTTTTTTTTTTTTTTTGTCAAGGTACAACCCTACTGGCCACTAATTGTTGGGAATTTTCTTGACTCACTACTGCTTTCTTTTGGTGTATGCCCTAGAGGCAAATCTATTTTATGATATATCATTATTTATTAAGGCATTTATTTATTATGTATTGTTTGTCTATTCATATTAATGCATAATAAAGCTCGTTGAATAAAAGTGTTATTCTTAAATATCCATGGTCAAGTATTATTATTAATAAGGGCAATAATATTATAATAATGCAGAGACTAGTATGTGTTGAGACTCATTTAGTTGTTATCAGTCTACACATAGGTACGTGTTAAGTGTAATGACGTACTGAATGACCCGCATGAGAATGCTACGTGAATCGTTCCGTGAGTGTCATAAGCGATTCTCATAGTAACTATTGTGTTCGTTGTCCTTTAACTTGAAGTCGTTCAATTGTTTCATTACCATGCAAGTATTCAAGCACCATAAATTTAATGGTCAGTTCTTGAAAGGATAAGAGAACAACATTCTATACTAGGTTAAATAACACAGACACATTCAATGATAAATTTGTATCAAAATAAAGAGAAATTTGCAAATATTAGCTTATATAAAAAAGAAAATGGGACTACCAAAACAAACAAATCTCATTATCAGACCAAACAAAACCTAAATATGACATCAGATCTGCAAAAGCCTTAGAAAACTTGACGATCGATCAAAATCCAGAAACTCAAACATTCCCAACAGTAATCAAAAAACCAAAAAATATAAGCAAACGCAATAACTAGCAATTTAACAAATTCAAATCATGTATGATGTATATAGTTAAGATCAAATAAAATTACCTGAAGATACTTGAGCTTGATGCTTCCATAGACAAGTCCGAAAGAGAAAGCTGATACACGAGCCATCTGTTCATCCATAAAGAGAGAAAATCAAAATCACCCATAAGAAAAAATACCCCGAATTCATGTCGGTTGTCAATGAAATTTTCTTAGGATTGAACAAAATTCAAGAAATTACCAACGCAAGGGTGCTGGTTCCTGAGTAAGGACCTAGAGGCGGCGCCATCTAAGAAGTTGTTTATGGGTTTTGTTGACTGAGAAATTCGAAGGGAAGGGTTTGTTAAGGCTGTGGGGAAGAGACTTTGCAAAAGTCTGAGATCTATATAGCCCTAGAATTTTCAGACTGAGGTTTTGTTTACAGATTAAAAAGGATTTGATCGGTTGTGGTCCTCTAAGATTACGAATTATACTTCCAACCCCGTAAAATTACTTTTGATGGAATTTGGAACTGAAGAGCTGTTAAACGGGTTGGCCCTTGCGGTTTCGGGCTATGATCCTAATGGGCCGCGGGCTAAACGGTCTAATTTTTTCGAGTCACTATTATTGCGAATCTAACCCTAACCCTAGCGGGTTTCGGACTAAACGGGCCATTATCGGGCTACAACTAAAATAATAAAAAAGTGATGGATGTTAATTTTATCTTTGTAAATATCCAAAAAAACGACAGTATATATTATTTATAGCCCAAAATTTAGATAGGTTATTATGTTTTTCATAAGAAATATAAATTAGAAATTTTTTTACATTACTGTTTTAAATTTCAACATGTTTTACCTCAAAATAAATATTAAAATAGCTCCACTTAGTAGTCCCCTCCAAGAGTTTCGTTTATATTTCAGTATGTATTCACAAGAACACAAAGAAGACATGTAGTACAAATGATAAGTGTGTTTGACTTTGAATTAGAAGATTGTGGGTTTAATTCTCATGTTGGTTGTTTTATATATGTCCTAACTTTTTATGGCCTAATTAATATTACACGGGCCGACGGGCCAGCCTTGAAACCTAGCAGGTTAGCCCTAACGGGCCGCAGGTTAAACAGTTCGGACCAAAAAACCCTTATTTTTAACGGGCCATAAATATTGAGCCCTAACTCTGTTTTTTTCGATTTAAACGGACCAGCCCTACGAGCCGCGGCCCTTTTAACATCTCTATTTGGAAGGGATATAAGAGGAACCCCTGCAGTTTCACTTTTGTAAGATAACCTCCTTATCGTAATTTTTGAATCTATAATGCGAAAAGTAACAACCATATTTTACTCGCGAACTTTAAAAAAACCAAAAAAACCCACTAAACTAATCTATTGACCTGCCCTTTTTCAAGTCACACCCGAGTATGTCAAATTGTCAACCCATTAGTTAACAAATGGTTTATAATTGAAGCAATATGCATAGCCACTAAATTTGCGTATAATACACATATAATATATATACGTTTGAATAATTGAAAAAACTTCCGTTTACAATACTCGAGGCAAACTTAATAAAAAATACTCGTACTATCGGGTTGGATAGTATGATACACGTAAAAAAAATTAAAAAATATCGTGTGATACACATAACAAAATTAAATGTATTATAATACACATAAAAATCTCTATATAAAATTTGATATAATTTTATTATTTTATTTATTCGATTTATAAAATAAAGCGGAATTATGCCTTCAAAGTCAATCCACTGCGAGTACATAGTTTTATGCACTTAAATGATCAAAACATAAATGTGCCGAGTTAAATTTTAATACAATTCAGCTATTTTTCTCATACAAATTACATCATCAATATTGACCATGAAAGTTTTTTGTGATTGCAAATTAAGGCCTACTTTAGCAGCTCACATCTTTTAGTCGTTGATAAGACAAATGACAACTTTTAAGTAAGTGCAGCTTAGTTGGTAAGACACTTCACCTACAACCGATAGGTCGTGTGTTCGAGTCATTAAGGGGTAAGTGGGGAACCACTATTGATCCTCTTTATAAGAAAGAAAAAAAAAAGACAACTTTCAAGTATAATCTGATGACCTTGTGGTTCAGTATAAGGTCATTTTTTCTGTTTTCATTCTTTGATAGTTGTTTAGAAAAAGCTGCTTCTTTCATGCACCATGATTTGTAGCCTAACTAGCTAAAAGTAGGATCTTCAGACAAAATAACTTGAACCTCTTTTATTTCATGCTGCTCCAGTCATTTAATAGAATTATTGCTGTGTATGTCTTGACGAGCTATTCATGAATGTGACGGTATGTTTTTGTACTTGTCATAGTTGTTTTTAGTAGAGAAGGGGTTTATTTTGTACCCTTGTCCATATAGGAATGAGTCAAGCACTCAAGCCTTTGTGTCAAATATGAGTTCCTTAGTTCGAGTCATTATTAGAAAATAATAGATCCGAAATTCCCTTCTTTTTTTCTTTGGGGTTGGGGGGGGTGTGGCGGGGATCTTCTCATTTCATACCCTTATTGATATCATTTCGGTGGATGAGAGTCCACACTAGGCCATAAAATTCCATATAAGCGGTGTCTGCCGCTATTGTTCACAATACAGTGTTTTGTCTTTCTTTAATGATGTTCAAGATTATTCCTCAATGTACTGTTGTTAACCTCATATGGCATACAGGAGTGGAGACAACTAGGCACTTTTTACTGGAATGACTTAGTTACACTTATAGATATGTTCCTGTTGGTCTCTTAGACGTTATCCCACAACGTCTGAATTGGAGACAACCCTCATACTTTGGTCGCAATGACCTTGAGACATTGATGGCCTCCGATTCTGCTGCCGATTGGGTCTGTTTACTCCTCTTTATTCCTTTTTCTTTCCCAACCACCCTCTCGGCTGCTTAAGCTCACGGTTAAAGTATTGATTGTTTTGTGTGTTTTATATATACTGTGCAGATTAGAATCTCCGAGATGTTACTTGGTAAGGTCCCAGAAGGATTCTTGTTTTCACTGAAGCATAAATCCAACTCATACGACAGAGCAGAAAATGGCTAATTATGAAGTTAATGCGGGAAAGTTTTCTGCTCATTCTTCATTATCTCCACCTGTATCTAAATGGGTGACGCCGGCTATACTTGAAAGTTGTCTTTTTTTTTTTTTCTTTCTTATAAAGAGGATCAATAGTGATTTTCCACTTACCTCCTGTTGACTCGAACCCACAACCTATCGGTTGTAGGTGAAGCGTCTTACCAACTAAGCTGCACTTACTTCAAAGTTGTCATTTGTCTTATCAACGACTAAAAGATGTGAGCTGCTAAAGTAGGCCTTAATTTGCAATCACAAAAAACTTTCATGGTCAATGATGATGTAATTTGTATGAGAAAAATAGCTGAATTGTATTAAAATTTAACTCGGCACATTTATGTTTTGGTCATTTAAGTGCATAAAATTATGTACTCGCAGAGGATTGACTTTGAAGGCATAATTCCGCTTTATTTTATCAATCGAATAAATAAAATAATAAAATTATATCAAATTTTATATACAGATTTTTATGTGTATTATAATACATTTAATTTTGTTATGTGTATCACACGATATTTTTTAATTTTTTTACGTGTATCATACGATCCAACCCGATAGTACGAGTATTTTTTATTAAGTTTGCCTTGAGTATTGTAAACAGAAGTTTTTTCAATTATTCAAACGTACATATATTATATGTGTATTATAGGCAAATTTAGTGGCTATGCATATTACTTCAATTATAAACCATTTGTTAACTAATGGGTTGACAATTTGACATACTCGGGTGTGACTTGAAAAAGGGTAGGTCAATAGATTAGTTTAGTGGGTTTTTTTTTGGTGTTTTTAAAGTTCGCGAGTAAAATATGGTTGTTACTTTTTGCATTATAGATTCAAAAATTACGATAAGGAGGTTATCTTACAAAAGTGAAACTGTAGGGGTTCCTCTTATATCCCTTCCAAATAAAGATGTTAAAAGGGCCGCGACCCGTAGGGTTGGTCCGTTTAAATAAAAAAAAGGGTTAGGGCTCAATATTTATGGCCCGTTAAAAATAAGGGTTTTTTGGTCCGATCACCGTTTAACTTGCGACTCGTTAGGGCTAACCTGCTAGGTTTCAAGGCTGGCCCGTCGGCCCGTGTAATATTAATTAGGCCATAAAAAGTTAGGACATATATAAAATAACCAGCATGAGAATTAAACCCACAATCTTCTAATTCAAAGTCAAACACACTTATCATTTGTACTACATGTCTTCTTTGTGTTTTGTGAATACATACGAAATATAAACGAAACTCTTGGGGGACTACTAAGTAGAGCTATTTCAATATTTATTTTGAGGTAAAACATGTTGAAATTTAAAACAATAATGTAAAAAAATTTATAATTTATATTTCTTATGAAAAACATAATAACCTAACTAAATTTTGGGCTATAAATAATATATACCGTTATTTTTCTGAATATTTACAAAGGTAAAATTAACATTTATTACGTTTTTTTATTATTTTTGTTGTAGCCCGATAATGGCCCGTTTAGCCCAAAACCCGCTAGAGTTAGGGTTAGATTCGCAATAATAGTGACTCGAAAAAATTAACCATTTCGTCGTCATGCGAAACCGCGGCCAACCCATTTAACATCACTTCGGTTCCAAATTCCATCAAAAGTAATTTTACGGGGTTGGAAGTATAATTCGTAATCTTAGAGGACCACAACCGATCAAATCCTTTTTAATCCGTAAACAAAACCTTCTGGAAATTCTAGGGCTATAGATCTCACGATTTCTGCAAAGTCTCTTCCCCACAGCCTTAACAAACCCTTCCCTTCGAATTTCTCAGTCAGCAAAACCCATCAACAACTTCTTAGATGGCGCCGCCTCCAGGTCCTTACTCAGGAACCAGCACCCTTGCGTTGGTAATTTCTTGAATTTTGTTCAATCCTAAGAAAATTTCATTGACAACCCACATGAATTCGGGGTATTTTTTCTTATGGGTGATTTTGATTTTCTCTCTTTTTGGATGAACAGGTGGCTCGTGTATCAGCTTTCTCTTTCGGACTTGTCTATGGAAGCATCAAGCTCAAGTATCTTCAGGTAATTTTATTTGATCTTAACTATATACATCATAAATGATTTGAATTTGTTAAATTGCTAGTTATTGCGTTTGCTTATATTTTTTGGTTTTTTGATTACTATTGGGAATGTTTGAGTTTCTGGATTTTGATCGATCGTCAAGTTTTCTAAGGCTTTTGCAGATCTGATGTCATATTTAGGTTTTGTTTGGTCTGATAATGAGATTTGTTTGTTTTGGTAGTCCCATTTTCCTTTTTATCTAAGCTAATATTTGCAAATTTCTCTTTATTTTGATACAAATTTATCATTGAATGTGTCTGTGTTATTTAACCTAGTATATAATGTTTTGTGCACGGAGTTCACCTGCTGCCTCTATGTGACTATCATTTTGGACAAAATAATACTCCCTCCTTTCACCTCGAAGAGTCCTACTTTCACCATGAAATTTCCATTGGAAGTTTCTCATTTTGAAAATTAAGCCAGCAAGTCGACTCCTGCAAAACTCAAACTTCACCCCTTCATATTTGAACTGGATACAGCAAAATTATTTGTTATAATGGTTAGTTCTAAAGGGTTTTCCGAGGGGGTTATGTGTCTTATATTTGTCGTTTCCAATATCAACTTCTTTTTAGGGGGAAGGAGTTAGCACCTCAAGTTGACACTCATTTAGGAACATAGCTAGTCGTATATGTCTGTTGATTTCCTTGGAGCAATTTTTAAGAAAGTGTTTGGCATGTGAGATGTATAAATTTTATTTGGCGCTTGTGCAGAATGGATTTGAATGTAAATACTCTGCTAGTTCCATTGGTAGATGTTAGAAACTATGAGACTCTTGCATGGTTTACTTGGGATGATTGTCCATCGGTAGTCGGGACATTCTTTTACAAGTTTTGACATTGGACCAGGGGAGGTAAATAGGATTTTCAAATGCTAGTTTTCCTGACTTCTGTGGCCAAAAAAACCAATAAATGATTAGAGTTTAGGGCTTGCACAAGAAAGAGGGGTTAGAGTAGGCACCAAGAAGGATATCTGGGGTGCCATGATGGTGATTTTGCACATTTATGTCTTACATGGCGTCTAATCTTTTAGCACTATTGCAAGGAATTGTTGTTCTTATTATAGCAGAAAAAGAGACTCAGCTGCAGTCTAAGAGTGAAAAAAAATAAGCACATAAGATATCAGCCGTCACAGCTAGATTTTTATAGGCATAACACCCTATTGGTTTTAAAGTTGCTTCTCACAAGGATGGTTTAGAAGATACAATAATGGCATAACATCCATTTCTTTTTGTATCTTCTAAACTTGTGTCTCTATGATGAATGGTGGCAAAAGTCTTTGCTTCTATAAGTGATTGAATAGTTTATAGTCCTAGGGGTGTAAATGGTTTGGTTTGGTTCGGTTCGGTTTAGGATAAAATTTGAGCTGAACCGCAAGTCATCCGTTCGTAAATATTAAATCGAACCGAACCGTTTAAAGTCTTGAACCGAATCAAACCAAACCACGACGGTTCGGCTCGGCTCGGCTCAGTTTCGTGGTTCGGCTTGATAGTTTGGTTTCACGGTTTGGCTTGGTGGTTCGGTTACGCGGTACAACTTTGTGGTTTGGTTTCGTAAAAATCATACTGTATGCGTATCCATGAGGAAGATCAGAAGAGGAGTCGACCAACAAAGGAATTGATGGTGAGGAGTAGACTAGGAGGAGTTGATCCCGTGGAGTGACGGCGTGAAGATTGAAGAAATCAACGACGCCAATTGAGGTTTCTAGTTCCACTTTTTTATTGCTTGAGAGTTGAGTGAATTTGAGATACGAGAGTAAAGAGTAACAACCGAAAAGGTTGTAGGGTTTTATTAAATTTTATATACTCTAATCCCTCGGAGGATATAATTCCATTAATGATTTAACGGTCAAGAGTTAAAATATGGATCGATTGTTTGGTTCAACGGTTCGGCTCAATATGGTTTGGTTTAGTTCGGTTTGGCTCGGCTTGGCATGTCGAACTGCAAAACGATTTGAATCGCTTGAATTTTCAAAAACTCAAACCGCACCGAACCATATAAGCCACGCAACCGAACCAAACTACTCGGATTGACACCCATAGTTTATACTCACATAATAGTCGGTAACCCGGTATGCCAAATACTACAGTTATAATCTTGAGAACTATTGTACATATGGTGTCTCTCTTTTACTTAATGCTATGTTTCATTTAAAATTCAATTACTTTGGTGCACCGTGAAGTTTTATGATTTTTATATTATTCAAGTCTCATAGTTAGCACTAGATATGCGTTGTCCTGGATAATATTTCAACTAGGAAAAGTTCTAGGTTTTCACATTCTGTGCTAGATATTTGTTACTGGCCTTGATGATACCTTAACTTTCAGGAATGCTAAAGTAGTTTCATGTTAATGTGGATGACATTGAAGTTTTTATGTTAACAGATCCTACAATTCGATATAGATGGGTGGTCTAAAACCTAGCCATCTCCAGGGGATGCAAAATTGGGGGATTGTGTTATGCGTCGCCATTCTTGATATTTTATTGAAGCTATGCTGGGATAATTGACCTGTTAAAGAATAAAACTATTATTCCGAATATCATTTCTATTCACCATATAGAAGTTCAGCAAGAGTGGAGCCAACTCTGTCATATGTTGTCTTAGTTTTCAAAATTTTCAGTTTCTATACACAGGTTTATAGTAACTCCCTACCTTTTATCTTCTTGGGAAAATGAATGCAACGTTTATGGTAGTGCTTTTCATGTGGAAATTCACTAGTTAAACCTGAGAAATGCTTGTATAGCCATTGTATTAAGTTTACATCTATTTTAGAAAGTAAAAGCGTGTGGACATGATGATTCTCATTGAAGCACATGAGATAGTAGCCGCAAAACCTTGAAGATGTTGTGAAGGAGCCTTTATTACTGTCACTTTAGAAGCTCAATTTTATGACATTTTGGTACCTATTATTTCTCACAAACTTCTTGTCCTGGATTATAATCTTTGGAATTTGAATATGCTACTTGGCAACGTTCTCCACCATGATTTCGTGACAGGATTATAATTTATGCCTTATTAATAGTGGTTGATTGTTTACATTTTCAAAATTGTCTTGTCCTCCACCCAGGCGAAGGCAAAATCTCATAGGAAAGCTGAAGCCAAGGAACATCATTGAAGGAGAGGAGTCCGTCCTGATGTTTGTTAGTAATAATTCACGACGATGATAGACTATATCGGTTTGGCTACAATTTGTGGACCATGCATTGTGACTGTTCAATTTTGTTGAGGAGTTTTACATGATTCTGGCTTTTGGTCATTACAAATGATGCTGCTGCAATTTTATTTTGTTTTTTACCATCTATGGCCATAGATTGCTATTATAATTCTACTAGAAAATGACTGTTCATTACAGTTCAAGCACGCAAGAATGGCTCCATCCTCTACTATTACATCATCTGTGAGAACTACATTGGCCTATAATTTGTCTTATAAGCTTTTGCATGTTGGAATTTTGAGTACTGAATTTTGAGTTCATTTTGAGTCTGAATTTCTACAAGTGCTTTGCAATTTGTTACTATAATCTGTTTCTGCATTTTGGCTCCCCCGTTTGGTGAATTGGTTCCACGATGGAGTGGGATTTTCCGTTAGCAAAGACAATTGACACACACTGCTTGTGCTTTAAAAGAAACGTACGAGGTAGCTTCTGATGTTATCTCAAGTTAACGCATAAACTTCTGATCTTGATGTGCTTCTAGACAGTTGCTGATAATAGTGGAATGATCCTTTATTGTTTGCTAATAGAAAGATAATGAGTCCAGTCGTTATCAGATGAGGTTTTGGGATGTGATGTCAGAAGATGAAAGAAGATTGAGAAAGCAGGAAGATCCTGGATTTCCCAGCTTACAGTGTCTAACAAGTGTTTTGTTGCCAAGTAATCAGATCAAAATGGTGCCAATGCTGAGTTGAGTTTATGGGACTGAGAAGCTAATTAGGGTTTTCCAAGTAGCATATGGTTCTTCAGATGAAAATATTTGGTAATGGCCAATAGTAGTGTTCTCCATGACCACCCTGTTTGTATTCTCTTTCCTTGTCTTAATTGAGTTCTGAATTGAAAAATATGCTTTATGGGTTATGGGGTGACTCACTTAGGTTCATGTGTCAATGTAAATGAAATAATCCTAACTGGGAGTTTCCAAACTATGGATTCATTGTTTAAGAAAAGATGAAAGTGTATGTGAGCATTTGCAGTTAAAGAATGGTCATTTGAGTAGGGTGTCGATGTTTAGAAAAGAATGAAATTCCTTTGTTATAAGTGACTATTTCCAAAAAGTATTGGGCAAGAACTAGATTTCGAATGGATGCATACTTGAATCGGAAATTGCTAGTTCTCTCTTGAGATATATAAGTGATGAGAAGGAATATCCAAACACTGGTGTAAGGTACTATCATCAAGCCAAGATGTAAATCAAGAAACAGTGGCCGATGAATATGCTTCACCTTCGACATTAACCGACATGTCAAGCATTCTAACGAATTAGCTTTAGTTGCCACCCTGCAAATTGAATGTGATGTCTGTGTCACGAGTCACATACTTGATATAGAAGTTGGAAGTCAACATTGGGTCAATTCTATTTTATTTTTTGAGTATTGTTCTAACAAGAAGTTAAAAATTTGGCACCGCCTTCATCATCCACAGCATCATAATCGTGTATGCAATTGACATGTCATCCGAAGTGAAGAGAAAGGCCAGCAAAGCCTAGGAGTGTACGCGCATATGGGACAAACAAGAATCATGGGTTAAATCAGTCGAATAAAGTAAAGCAGTCATTAAATCACCATGCTCTCCATTATGGCACATCGAAATGTAACCTGCAGTAAATAGGTGATTCACGCGGATAAGTTAGTACAGTTTTACGAAACTACTCCATTTGTCCCAAAACAAGAGTTGCATTTGACAAGTCAAACTTTATAATATCGTATTTTTTCTTCTCTACATCTGTTTAATCTGTAAACAAAACCTCTGTCTGAAAATTCTAGGGTTATATAGATCTCAGACTTCTGCAAAGTCTCTTCCCCACAGCCTTAACAAACCCTTCCCTTCGAATTTCTCAGTCAGCAAAACCCATCAACAACTTCTTAGATGGCGCCGCCTCCGTGTCCTTACTCAGAACCAAAGACCTTGCGTTGGCAATTTCTTGAATTTTGTTCAATCCTAAGAAAATTTCATTGACAACCCACATGAATTCGGGTATTTTTTCTTATGGGTGATTGTAAACGAAGTTTTTCAATTATTCAAACGTATATATATTATATGTGTATTATACGCAAATTTAGTGGCTATGCATATTGCTTCGATTATAAACCATTTGTTAACTAATGGGTTGACAATTTGACATACCCGGTGTGACTTGAAAAGGGCAGGTCTATAGATTAGTTTAGTGGGTATTTTTGGTTTTTAAAGTTTGCGAGTATAATATGGTTGTTACTTTTCGCATTATAGATTCAAAAATTACGATAAGGAGGTTATCTTACAAAAGTGAAAGCTAGGGTTCCTTTTATATCCCTTCCAAATAGAGATGTTAAAGGGCTGCTAGGGCTGGTCCGTTTAAGTCGAAAAAATAGAGGGCTCAATATTTATGGCCCGTTAAAAATAAGGGTTTTTGTCCAACCGTTTAACTCGCACCTAGGGCTAACCTCGCTAGGTTTCGGTGGCCCGTCGCCCGTGTAATATTAATTAGGCCATAAAAGTTAGGACATATATAAAACAACCAAAGATGAGAATTAAACCCACAATCTTCTAATTCAAAGTCAAACACACTTATCATTTGTACTACATGTCTTTGTGTTCTTGTGAATACATACTGAAATATAAACGAAACTCTTGGAGGAGACTATTAAGGGTATGTTTGGTAACCCAATTAGGAGCTTAATTAGGAAAGTTTTAAGTGATATTAAAAATAAGATTGTTTGATAATGCAATATTATATCACTTAATAAATTAAGTATCTCTTAAAAATAGCCAAAATTTTAAGTCAAAAGATGATGTCTTAATATTTTAAGCTCTACTTTTTCAGACATCAGTTTTCAGAGCTTAATTTTCAGTTTTAACAAACAGGCCCTAAGTAGAGCTATTTCAATATTTATTTTGAGGTAAAAATGTTGAAATTTAAAACAGTAATGTAAAAAAATTTCTAATTTATATTTCTTATGAAAAACATAATAACCTATCTAAATTTTGGGCTATAAATAATATATACTGTCATTTTTCTGGATATTTACAAATGTAAAATTAACATCCATCACGTTTTTTATTATTTTTGTTGTAGCCCGATAATGGCCCGTTTAGCTCGAAACCCGCTAGGGTTAGGGTTAGATTCGCAATATTAGTGACTCGAAAAATTAGACCGTTTACCGCGGCCCATTAGGTCATAGCTCGAAATCGCAAGGGCCAACCCGTTTAACATCTCTTCAATTCCAAATTCCATCAAAAGTAATTTTACGGGATTGGAAGTATAATTCGTAATCTTAGAGGAGCACAACCGATCAAATCATTTTTAATCTGTAAACAAAACCTCAGTCTGAAAATTCTAGGGCTATATAGATCTTAGACTTCTGCAAAGTCTCTTCCCCACAGCCTTAACAAACCCTTCCCTTCGAATTTCTCAGTCAGCAAAACCAATCAACAACTTCTTAGATGGCGCCGCCTCTAGGTCCTTACTCGAAACCAAAGCACCCTTGCGTTGGTAATTTCTTGAATTTTGTTCAATCCTAAGAAAATTTCATTGACCCACATGAATTCGGGGTATTTTTTCTTAATGGGTGATTTTGATTTCTATAATATTCCACCATTAAAGCATACACAAAAGCTTTGTAAACATAAGATGGTAAAAAAAAAACAAGCAAATATAACACATATTGCTCTGATACCAATGTGTTATATTTGCTTGTTTTTATTTTTTTCACCATGTTATGTTTACAAAGCTTTTGTGTATGTTTTAATGGTGGAATATTATAGAAATCAATGTAGGCCCTAAAAATTATATATGATGTGCCTATTATATGCATGATAAAATCTGGAATTTTTAAAGAATAAATGGTTTGGTGGTTTGTGAGAGAAATGAAATTTTAGATAGATTTTTCGTTTTTTCGACCAAGGACTTTTTACAGATACTGTTGTTATTATTGAATAAAATTAGTATGGTTTCATAGCTTTCTTCGAAAGCTTTCCGTCCATATAATTTTTGTCAAGAATGAACATACGGTTTTGAAGTGTTGATTTTTTGAAAATCACCCCTGTTTTTGTGTTTTTTGAAATAAAACATTGGGGAAGACGACACTGTTCATTCAGGCCAAGTTGGGTTGTGCGTGTGCTTGGGCTGTGCATATTTTTTGACCATAGAATAAACGTCATCTTAGCTTCAAATTGGTCTATGGCCTGCACATGCGCTAGGCTGCACTGGTGCTGAATGGGCCTTGGCTGATTGTAGGCTGGAAAAAGAAGACTTTATTTTGGGCCACCATTTGGACATTTTTTAATAAGCTGGTCTTAATAAAAAACAATAGAACAATGAGAGAAGAGAGTTGAACCAATGACTCTTTAACACTTCCAGCAAGTGTCATCCCGCCAGGAAACCACCAACCTTTTGATGTTCAATGACAAAATTTAATATATACCCAATAAACTAATCTGTTTTTTTTTTTAAGAAAGAAAAATGGAAATAGATTGTGATTTCTAGTTGTAAGACTTGAACCATGACCTCTTGAAGTTAATAGGCTTGCTCAACAATTAAGACAATTGTTGTTTAATATCTAGAAATATATTCAGATTTTATATGTACGATAATCTGAAATTACTTGTTTGTTAAACAAAATTAAATGAAATAAAATTCCAGTATTAATATGTGAAGTGCATTAACATATTTCTAGAGATTTTCCTACAGATTTAAATCTCTAAAAGGCATGGAAATTTATTTTGCACATTATGATATCTTATTAGAGATGGCAAATGGGGACTTCGGGTATGGGCCGCCCATGTGGTAATCTGCTCAAATGGGCGGCAAGTAAGTACCTAACTAATTATATGGGCATAAATGGGCGGGCCTCAAATGGACTTGGGCGTCCATGGGCACCCATTTACCCATTAAAATAAAAATAAACATTACAAAATTTACCAATTAAAACTAAAAGTTAAACTATATAATATTAATATACCCTTACAATTTTCCAATATATCACTACTTTGTTATAATTCTAACTTCTCTTTGACAAATATATGCCAATTTAGACCCCTACACAGTGTGTGTGTGTGTGTGTGTGTGTGTGTTTATATATATACATATAAAGCTACTTTTATTAAGATGTTACTAAAACTAAATAACACTAAATTTATTTTACTAAATAAGACTACTTTTAAAAAATATACATGTAAAGCTACCATCTCCAATGCAATCTTTTACTAGTTTTTTTTTTTTATATGGCATGTTTAAAAAAGAAATTTTTTATGTGATAAAAAATATAAAATATAATATTTCTAAACGTGCTCCAATGCAAGATTCCTTTTAAAATAATCTTTTAAATGTGACAGTTTTTTTTAATTACAAAAAAAAAAAAAAAATCCTACATAATAACTCGTATCATATCTTAGATCTACTGCATGCCTTTTTGATTAAAAATCAAACAAGGAAAAAAACAAAATCTGATCCTAACTTCCTAAACGGAATAATAAAAAAAAATTATAAGATAATACTCAAGTTTTGACCATTTTAATAAAAATGTGGATATAAATAAAGTTTGCTTTATAAAAAAAATAAGGGACGTATGGACTGTATGCCACTATTTATATGTATAACTAAATTTATTTTTTTAGTAAAACTAAATATACAACGAAGTTACTGTGTGCCACTATTGATTATGATTTGAGAGAAGTCATATGTATAAAGTTACTGTGTGTGTGTGTGTTTATTTTTTTCAATTTAATAAAAATGTGTTTGTTCACGATTCACCTTTCATTTCAGGAAGAATGGACAAGGAAAATGATGGAATAAACTCATTTCAGAAAGAGAGAGATTGAGATGGAATAATTGGGTATTAGTTTGTGAATGGCATATGGGTCAGATGGGCGCCCACTTAAGCCCATATATGCCCACTAAAATTTGTAGTCTTAAATGGGCATGCCCATTTATACCCATTAACAATTTTATATGTACCTATACCCATTAATTAGTGGGCGGATTGGGTAGGCATATGTACACGGGCAAAAATTGCCTCGGTCAAGAAGCCATCCCATCGAGTGCGTGCTCAGATGACTATTTACAAGTGGTACGCAGCATATTCACATTCGAAGATACAAAATCCAGTTAGCCAATCTACGTTTATTTCTGGCGCAGATGTACATCGTCCATTGGATTATCCCACCATGTTTAGGTCAGTGATTGATGCAATACGAGGGCCGATATTAAGATATAGATCAGGCGACAGGAGTATCTCATACGAAGAGTTTGGGTCAGCCCTTGACCAAGGGTATGCTATATTCGCTCCTAATATTGGGGATGTGGGTCCTTCAGATTGGGCGGGTCCAAGTCATCGTCGTAGGCATGCACAACAGTGAAGTGATGAGATAGGTTGTTTATGTACAAACAAATTTATGTATGAACATCTTTATATAAGTTAAAAAGTGTATGTATGTGTTATGAAAATGAAAATGTTTTTAAGGACTGTGTGCAACAGTTTGTTGCACATATCAAGTTCAATTACATGTTCAATGATTAAACATATACACTTCCTAACAAAATGAATCTAACATAAACATACATAAACAACAACACATTTCATAACGAAAATGAAGTTCATACACTTAAACTTTACTATTCTAATACAATAGGTGTACGCTTATTGCTAACACGACTATTTCCTACACTTTCACTGTACTTAGCCCATGGTTCACTATAAATTTTATTCCACCCTTTAGCCATGGCTTGTTTATAATCAGTCCATCCGCTTGCGATTGGTAGTAATGGGGCATCGTCGCGCAAGAAGACCTATACAAATTCAAAAATTATATCAGTAATTTAACAATTATATTAGATAAGTGACAGACGATATTCATACAAAATGTGAGTTTTATACCTGAATATAATGGTCCCCGTTCACGAATGCAATACAAATCAACTTTGGTTCGTTGGGGGCTTAGCTTCTCAACGGTAAAAACGTCAAAGATGAAGTATTTGAAAACACAACAAAGCACACATTGTAGAATGATACTATTAAGTAACCCATCTCCGGAGTCTGAAACCAATGTTGCTTTGGTGCAAAGTCAGCGTAGCAGTGGAGCATACTTTTCAACTAATGCAACCGCTCTGCGTTCAACGAAAACATCTTCGTACAACCCACGGTATGCGTCCAACTCAATAGCTAGTTCTCCTCGAACTCTACCCCAATGTTCCTCATTGTCATATATATGTGCAGATACGACACGAAAACCACAATGGCCATCTGCAATGACATTCTTCGTGTCGACGACAAACTCTTGAATCCATATCGGTAGTTGATCGATATAATCACTAGGCTGTCCAAAACGGGTATTTCGGCGAACAACCTATTGAAAAATAAAGTATGTAAAGATTATCTCATAAGTAAGATTTATGTTGACCAAATAACTAAGATTTACCTGCATCTTTGTCTTTGGAATAGTGGTGAACATCGGAGGTTTATTTGATGGACCTACTTCATAGGTTACCACATCATCAACCGGCGACGGCGAGCAACTGTCTTTGATCGATTCAACATACTCAAACTTGCTCGGATCTCGTTTGGTTAACTTTGACTGTTTAGCCTTTACAATCTTAGGACAACCTTTAGGCTTGATTTCGACTTTCGAACCGGGGTTGTCTACCTCCATCACCTTTTATACATTGCTAACTTCACCGACTCAGGGGCTCCCTTAAACTTAACATTGACATTTTGATGAAGTACACTCCATGCTTCAACTATTTCCTCCCCAACACCAACATCATCTCCCTTGCTTGGTACAAAATCTAATTTTTTCCAAAAAGCATCAACCTTGTCGAGGGGAATAGGCTCTTCCAATCTGATATATTCAGATATTTCATGCGCACAAGGAAGACCACATGTGTTTCTTAATGTACATGAACACAATAGAGGATCTACACCTGTTTCAGGAATACCAACCATTTCATCGTAAATCTTGTTCAATGCATCCACCGACACCATACCTCGGAGCGACCTAAATACATTTGACTTTAATTTATGTTGGCAGACATTCCTACTCTTCTCGAACGAATCCTTTATTGCAACGTATGATGTTTCAATGAGCGTATGAATCTGTCGCCAACATGTCTCAAAGTTACCTTGGCTTGATCCGAGTTGTCTTTTCAACATTACGTGCTGACTCTCCACCCTGAAAAATAAGATACAGTATGTAAGATTTTCAAATACGAGAAAGTTATGAAAGCTGCATTTTATTTAAATATACCTATTCGTTGTGTTATTGTCATAATGCATGACATTATCTGTCCAACAAGCCACAAATGTCTCCTTATACGGCAACAACCATTGGTCCATAACATACTTGACTGCAGGTAGGAATTCCTTGAATTGAGATTGTAGTCCAAATTCTGCCTCAGTCACTGAAATCACTAATACATTCCAATAGAGATTAAATGCATCCCATTTCTTTTTCGGGTCTAGCAGTTTCTTGCAATTCGCCAAAACATTCCTATTTATATGCCATCGACAAATAAAATTTGTCGACGAGGGGAACGTTGTCTCAATTGCATTCATTAAAGCCTTTTCCCTATCAGTCAAAATAACAGTGGGCAGGGAAGATTGGTGCATTAGTGATTTCAATATTGTCAAGGCCCACGTATAGTTCTCTTCCCGCTCGAACTCCAAAATTGCGACTGCAATCAGAAATGTCATCTGTGTAGATGTCACACCAACAATCTCCAAAAATGGTAATTTGTACCTGTTTGTCTTATAAGTGCAATCCATGAAGATGACTTTCGAAAAACACCTCAGCAAGTCAATTCTCTTTGGGTGAGCCCAAAAAAGATTCTTCACTGTTAGTCAATTCGCAGCGTTTATCGTAGAAGGTATAACCATGTTCCTTCAACTTAAACATAAGTTGTTGCATTTCAGATCGACCATCACGCTCATTAACTCTATTCTTTATCCGAGCATTATAGATTGTCTTTATTGTTGTCTTATTTCCCTCAAATCTTTGTTTCACCCAAATAATATGTCCTTGGGCTTAGTATTGCCCTTGGAAAAATCAATAACAAAGGTCTCCTTATATTTCTACAATCGACCTATATATGAGTGACCCTCCATGTGATCAGCGGTTTGATGATTGTGTTTACCACATTCAACCTATAATGCCCATTCATCAATCGAGACTTGCTTCCCTCTCAAACGGAATGGACAACCACACTTCGTAGTTCCGGTTTCTCTCTTCCTTTTCCCTTTACCCACCACATCATCGACCTTTTCAACATTTTCTACATTTTCAACCTTTTCTTCCTTTTCAATTCGTAATGATGATGACCCAACCTTGACCTTTTTTTTATATACACCACTACGTTCACAAATCATTAACAACCGAGCTCGTTTCTTACCGGCACCACTGTCCGACCTACCAATGATGATCACAATGCCATGCTCCCTTCCTCTAGCTTGCACCCATTCAATCAATTTATCCCGAGAAATAAAATATTCTTGAGTTGTGAACACACCCGTGAAATCAACATCGACGGCTTCGTCATTCACAACATGTTCAAATGCAACAATCTCTTCATTATGAGGACCAAGAACACTGTGCTCCGTAATTAATGTGTTTGAATCTTGTTAAACATTAAAAAAAAAAAAAATCAAAACAAAATTCTTTGGCACTGTGCGGCAGGACCCTGTTGCACATTCTATAGAGTGTGCGGCAAGTTCAGGTTGCACACTCTTAAAAGTGTGCGGCAGGGTCGTGTCGCACACGACGACCCAATAACTCGAATTTTTTGAATTTTTTTTAATTTTTAACATAAATTAAACGGTAAAATGACTATAAAATGAGTTGTAGTACTTACACAATTCATCTCTTCCATTTCTTTGTGCTTCTTTTCATCAATGTGGATTGATTCATTGCTAGGGTTTGAATTTTTTCTCTCTATTTTTGGTGTTGGGTTTTAAGAATTTTTTTTCAAAATGATGAAGGTGAAGAAAGAGGTGGGAGTATAGGAAATGTGTATATTTAGTAGTTTTAGGGTTCTCAAAATCAGAAAGAGGTGTACTTAGTAATGAAATTATTTTAAGAGTAATATAGTCTTTTAAAATTGTGACAATTTTATAATAATAATATAAGGGTATACCAAGCAATTTTGGGGTGGGAATAACACTGCTCTTGTAAAAGAGAAACATTACGACATGGCCGTACGAATGTTCTATTTTTTTTGAGAACGGAGGGAGTAAAAAACCCTAATAAGGTTGAGTGCTGCGGCGCCGGCTTCTCTCATGAACACAAAAATGGCCAAAGAAGAACGAATGCTGCCGCCAACGACAAAAGCTTACCTCCCTTCAGACCATCAAGCCACTCGATTCGCACACACCCAGCTGCTTGTGGCTCCTCTATTAAAGCATGATTCCTTCATCTTTCGTTCAGGTAATCTCTCTCTCTCTCTCTCTCTCTATATATATATATATATATATATACATATATATGTATGTATTTTTCGAATCTTGCGCATTTATCTATGCATTAATACTTTTTTATGCGGTTACATATGCAAAATCTGGAGCTGAAACATTGATTTTGGCTGACTTATGCTCATTTTCAGTACTATTCAAATGATGAGCGGTTAAGCTTTTCTGGGTGTTCTTCATTTTAGGGTTCTGCTCATGTCAGTTGTACAATAGTTGCCAATTTGGTGTAAATTGATTGCACTTTCGAAGTGAATGTTGTTAATGTATATACGTTGTGATATGATATATTGTTAATCTCAACATTTTGAAATTTGATTGGAAATAGCTGTTGTAGAAATAGCATTTCTTTTCTCCCTCTTTTGCAAGTCCGTTTGCGGGGTTAGTTTAAACTAATTTAGAATATGAAAGATGTGATACTGAAGCATGTATTTGCTTGACCGCTCACATTGCCATCTTCTATGAACCAATAGCTTGGTTATTGTTGTGAAAAATATATTCATGTAAAGCTTAAGTGGGAGTTGTAGTTTCATTGATTTCCAAATTCATGTTATAAGCATAAGGAAGATCTACAAAATTAATTGGGGCATATGTCATGGCATACCATTGCTGGTTAATCCAAGTAAAAAGCTCTTCTGCATTTTTTATTTTTTATTTTGAGGAATCCCTCCATTGATACCTTAGAGTCTGTAACTTTAGACAACTTGGAAGTAGGTTGAAATTTTTGGTGGTCTCAATGTCGGTTATGTATTCTATTACTCCCATTCGATTAGGAATGACAACGGGTGATTCGGGGCAGTTATACATAATACCAACCCATTCTCCAATTCAATTTTATGCCCCATAATTGTTCTATTTCTCATCGGGAATCAATTTGTTCCCCATATCCATTCTCCACGGGTAATTGTTAAGAATACCCACGGGAATTGGTTAGTATTTAGTTTAAAAGTTCAAACACTTTAATTAAAAAAGACACAAAAGAAACTTTTAAAGAACATACTATTTAATCAAGTTCATAAAACTTGTTTAATGATAATAGTTCTACTTAAAACTCATCATAATCATGTTCATAAATGCTAAAAAGTCTAATTAAATAGTTGTGCAAGTCTCAAATTCACTAAATATTAAAAAATCATCATTAAGTTATAATAATAAAAATATAAATAATAATCTAACGTCGAAATAGTCCAAAGTGGAAACAACTCCATAGTGTCAAGTCTGCCCCAAATCTTCTACTCATTGTCAACCGTCTCATTACCACCTTTTTCATTGAAAGAGTTACCAACATTAGAATCTTTAAAGAAAAAAGAAGAAAAGTAAATGAAACACTAACAATATATCTTTTTTATATGTATCCATGCCGTCATAAATAGTAGCATATCCAAGAGGAAAGGATGATTCTTCTTCTTACTTTTTAATTAAAAACAAATTTTTTTTGACAAGTAATAAGTATATTCAAACAAGCGCCAAGAAAGGTGACGCGTCCTTTGTACACTAGGAGTATACACTACCAAAAGATCTATCTAACTCATAGAGAAGCTATTCACAAATTCTACAAAAGAATTAATTGGGGAGAGGGGATGATAGTTAGACCCTGAGCACCAAAAGAACATCATGTGAAGTAGGGTATTTTTCAAACTAGGATGGATCCTTCCTCATTATCAAAAGCTCTCCTATTTCTCTCCCTCCAAATTGACCAAAAAATTACTGATGGAGCTACTTCCCATATCAAATTCTTACTTTTGTTGCTCCCAAAATATCTCCGGTTTTGAAGAAACTCTTGAATATTACTCAGCATTACCCAAGAAATATTAAAAAGGCAAAAAGCAGGTTCCACATCTTCATTGCCACTGGGCAGTGAAGAAGTAGGTGATTAACACTCTACCTACTCTCTTTACACATAAAGCACCAATTGGTATAAATTTTACGGCGATGACGCAGATTGTCCCTTGTGAGAATAGCCTCATTCGCAGCTTCCCACACGAAAAACGCCACTTTATTTGGAGCTGATGATCTCCACACTGTCCTCCAAGGAAACCGAGTTAATGATTATTTGTCAATTTTAGATAGTATGATTTAACCGAGAAATTGTTTCCTTTGGACCCCTTCCACACTACTTTATCCTCCATGGTTCTAATTTGTTGAGAATATAGCAATTCAAGAAAACGCGTAATATATCCCAACTCCCAATCTTAAAAGTTTCTTCGGAATATCGGGCTCCAAATAACTTTTTCATCTTCAAATCTTTATAATAGAATTGATGATGCAGTCCTTGTCCATGGCTATGCTAAAGATGTTAGGGAAAGTCCTCCAAAGTTCCTCTTCACCACACCACTTGTCTTTCCAGAACAAGACCGAAGAACCCGTCCCAATCTCGACGAGATGTGCCTCTCAAACTGATGCCAACCTTTCCTTATGCTTTTCCACACCCCCACCCCAACCGTGGTATTTAAGTCATTAGGAAACCAATGATGATCTCCTTTGCCATACTTGCTCACTACCACACTTCTCCAAACGACAGTATTATTAGTGAGATGTCTCCACAACCATTTGGCAAGCAATGTTGTATTAAACGACTTGAGATTCCTAATGCCAAGCCTGCCATCCTTCACATTGGTGCAAGTGATATTTACGATCTTCTGATTGACCCTCCCAAAGAAAGTCCCTCTCCAACTTTTCAGTCCTTTTCCGAACAGAAGCGGGGATCTTAAACAATGACATAAAGTAGGTAGGGATGTTGGAGTGAGTATTCTTTATCAAAACAAGCCTCCCACCTTTTGAGAGAAATTTTCTTTTCCATCCCGCCAAATGCCTTTCAAATCTGTCGACGACCGGATTCCACATGACTTTACTTCTAGAAGGAGCTACCATAGGTAACCCAAGATAAGAAGGAAGATTCGTTATTTTACACCCAAAGATCTCACTCTTGCAAATGTTTATTCTCAGACCTGAAACAGCCTGAAAGAACAATAACACCAATCTCAAATACCCTAGCTAAGACTTCGCCGCCCACAAAATACCAGCGTGTGTTCGCAAAGAGAAGATGAGAAATCGTAGTCTCCGATTCATCACCCCTGCCCACCTTGAATCCGCTGATAAATTCACACATAATTGCTTTATCCATCATCCTACTAAAAACCTCCATAACAAGATGAATAAGAACGGGGATAACGGGTCCCCCGACGTAACCAAGACGGAAAATTGCACCGAAGATATGCGAAGTGGATCCATTTCCTCCACTTCAATCCGAAGCCCATTCTCTCCAACATATACAATAAAAAGTCCCAATTCACATCATCATACGCTTTTTCGATGTTCAATTTACAAAGCAAACCTGATTCTCCGCTTTTCAAACTAGCATCCACGATTTCATTCACAATGAACGACGCATTAAGAATTTGTGGATCGAACGAAAGCATGTTGTGAATCTGATGTCATCTTGCCGATGACCTTTCTCAACCTTCTGGCTAGCACCTTTACAATAATATTATAAACTCCTCCGATCAGACTTATAGGCCTAAAATCCTTCAAGTCCTCCGCACCACACTTTTTTGGAATTAAAGCAATAAAAGCAGCATTATAACTTTTTTCAAACCTCATATTGGCATGAAAAAAGCGAAAAACCTCCATTATGTCCACCTTAATCACCTCCCAACATTGTTGGAAGAACACCAATGAGAAGCCATTCGGGCCCAGGGCTTTATCTCCATTCATGCTGTGCACTGCCTCCACAACTTCTTCCTCTTCAAACGGTTGTTCCAGTGCACTAGACTCCTCTAGATCAAGCGAGTTAAAAACTGCACCTTCTAAACTAGACCTCCAAACTCTCCTGTCATGGTAAAGTCGTTTGTAAAACCCTACAATCCCGTCCTTAATCTCTTTCTTGTCTTCCAATATCATTCCATCTACTCTTATCCTCCTGATATAATTTTTTGAGTTGTGCACCGAAGCCATCTTGTGAAAAAATTTGGTGTTTCTATCTTCCTCTTTGAGCCATTGAATATGGGATTTTTGCGTTCAACTAATTTCTTCGCATATGAGGAGCCTTCCAAGTTCCTTTTTCAGATTCAGTCTGTGATTATCTTCCTCCTCGCTCATTCCTCCGTTTCCCACTTTTGCATCCAGCTTCTTTATCTCTTCTGCTATACGATTAATTCTAATCTCCACCTTGCCAAATGTCTCCCTATTCCATACTTTTAAGTCTTCTTTTATTAACTTCAGCTTTTTAGGAAGTTTGACACATGGATCTCCTTAGATCTGACCCATTCCACAAAGCCCGGTTCTTTGAGCCACATATTCTTGAATGTGAAAGGTAACTTGCCTTTAAAAAATCCTCCACAGTCAAGAAGTAATGGTACATGATCAGAAGTCACTCTAGGAAGACGAGACTGAGTAGTGCCGCTAAAACAGTCATCCTAGTCCGCTGATACCAAAATTCTATCAATTCTAGAAAATTGATTTCTTTCTCAATTTCTAAACCATGTAAAATCTCCACCAACTAAGTGAAGGTCCACTAGCTCCGCTTCGTTAATAAAATCATTAAACTCCACCATTGCTTGCGAGTATACACGAGAACTGTTCATGCAGGAATCGAACAACATTGAAACCCCCCCCTAAACACCACAGACCTTCCCATCTATTCCTTACTGCCTTCAACTCCTCCCAGAAAAGCCTCCGGTCAGCATCTTCACACGGCCCATACACACCCGTAAAAAGCCAGCGTTTATCAAAATTTGACAGCTTCAGCGCAACCGAAACTGAAAAAAATCCCAAGTCCGACCCCTCCTTTGTAAGATACCTTTTATCCCACATAACCAAAATACCTCCAGCCCCCCCTGCTACTACCAAATGTTCCTAGTCCACCCATCTATTTCCCCAAATGCTGTTTATCACTCTCAAATCTATTCTTCCCATTTTGGTTTCAGCCAGGCACACCACGTGTGGTTTCCATCTTTTCAACTCTCCTTTAATTAGAGTTCTCTTACCCAACTCATTTATACTCCACACGTTCCATTAGATGATTCGTAATTGCATTTAAATAAAATTTCTTTTTCTCCTTCCTTATCTTTCCATCCCCTTAATCTGCTCAAAATTCAAACTGCTGCATAGTTGTTTTAGTTCCCTCTTCCCCTTTTCCCGAGAGTTGCTGCTCTTCTTACTACTGCTGTCCCCTGATTTCCTCCGTTTCCTTTCAATGTCCAGCAATAAGTCCAAAATTTTATCCTCAAATCCATTACAAGAAATCCCCAAAAATTTCCCGAAATTGCTGGCTTTTCGTTTCACCCATATCAATACATCTTCTTCCATTTCCCTATCAGACAAAGCCGCGAACTCACAGTTGTCTTCCGGGTGCACCACAGCCAAAGGGGTTCAAATCAACGGAGATCCCAACTCGCTATGATTTAAATCGGTGGTCTCTTCACAATCTGAATTACACCCATCTGCTTGACTGCACCCTAACGCTCTCCTCCCCATCCCTAATATCTGCGGGCGAAATGGCAATCATAAGAGGCTTCAAGACCTTCGAGGAGAAGAACCCTCTTCCATTCCTTTGCAGCAATCCTCGGCCTCCAATTTTTTAGTCAAGTCAACAATATCCTTGACCTGTCCCGTCAGTGGGGAATTTCCGATTGACCTACCTTCCTGAAAAATCGATTCGCACCCTTCCTCAACTCCATCCTCTCTTGGTGCGTCGACTACCCTTCTGACCTTGTTTTTCTCCACTTGCAACCTGCGAGTCTCTATTTGCTGAACCCACATCTTGTTCCCGTAACCCTTTTACCTTATCGCCATCTTTACACAAGATCGGCTTCCAGTATTTCCCCTTAGATTTCGCCGAGTGATTCATCATCACTCTCGGCCCTTGAGATCTAGAGTTAAAATAATTTGGATTAGGCCCAAAGGCAGAAGGGAACGGCCATCCAATTTGCCTACTGTAATTCCATCTTGAACTGGATAACCCTTATTATTAAAAAACTGACCCAAAATTTAGGGCCTTCCCCTTCGAAAATCTTTTCTCCATATGTTTTGGGCCTCTATTAGGCCCATCCCTCCACCTCTCTTTAAGATGCCCAAGGGAGCCCAACTCTGGAAACATAAATTTCCTTCTCAAGACGCCATCATTTTGGCAGAAGTCACGCATAGAATGGTGACCGACCCACGTGCTACCCCGTACACCATTGCGCCAGTCTCTAAGGATCTCATATTATCCTTTCTTTTACCCTTAAGTCCAACGACACCGTTTTCACCCTGCGATTTGAATTTTGAATTACTATCACTCCACTAGAAACCCTGAGAACGATCACGGTACTGGGATGTTGATCTTTGACTAAAGTTCCCCCTCACGCTATTATCCTGCATGTGGCGACCACCTCCGTTCTCAACCCCATCCATCCTTTTTCGGCGCCATTAGCCCTACGAGTTTCACCGTCTCCGTTGTCGGACCTCCTCCAAGCTCGCAAAAGATGTCGTCTCCACCCATACAGGGACTTCATAAATTCGCCCACTAACCCCAATTCGAATTGATGCGGCGTGTTTTTCTTATAGTGAACCAAGATCCTTGCCCAACCCGATTTTGCCTAAATTTCGTCTCATCCACGTTTACAAAGCCCCCACAAATATCACCAATCTCCCGGAAAACCTTCCCCAAAGATGCAAAGGTAACCCTAAAACCCTAATCCACATCAAATTTGGCTTCCTCTCACAATGACAAAAATCCATCGGATCCCACCGGTCTAAACATAATGGTTTTCCGTCAAATACCCCCTTCTTCTTCATCAAAATTTGGCTAGCTTCGTCCTAGAAGGGAACTTGAACAGGAAAAATTTCCCATTCATATCAACTACTCTTGACACCTCCAGTTACTGTCCACCGTCGATCTACCCATTTCTGAATATCACTTCTGAGAGGGGTTGGGCAATCGAGGTCCCCAACCCTCCCCACCAAACATCTTTCCAAAAACTCCAAGGCTTCTGCACATGAATCTTCAACTACTTGAAGATCAACCTCCGAGCATCTGTCAGTACGCCTGATGTAAGTAACTAAGTCAGGCCAAGGGGGAATTTCTGCCGCTTCCTTGTATGACTTGTATGATTTCGGACAACTCTTCCTGTGAGAACTCGACACACTTTCAAATCTTAGCAATTTCTCTGCTATCATCTCCCATCCCGCATCAGGACTGAATTCCAGAATACAAATCGATCCCGATCTCCCGGAACCCTTGGTGCTATTCGATAAACTAGCCCGCGCCATTTAATTCCTTTGCCATCAGTAACTTCACGGAACTTAGCTTGCCTCTTCTTCCGAAGTGCCAACAATGGCGGAGAACTTCCCCATCCACTCACAAGCCCAAACAAACTCCATGGGAGAAAGGAAGACCTCGAAAGGTCTACCCCTGGATCTTTCCACCATTCGAAAAACCACCCTTTCATCTTCAACGCACTTAACTACATCGATTGTCTTTCTCCCAGCCTGGAAAATAATTCTCTCGGGTTGAACAAACATTTTGCTCAGAAAGAAATTGCGTTGTTACTTCCTAAGAAAACATTACACCCATGTCTGAAACCTTCGGACTTCAGCTTACTAGAACAAGCCCAACGAGACGAGTCAGAAGAGCTGAGAATTCCGGCCAGATTTTGGCTGACTCGATAGCCGGTGACCGGATCTCCGGCGACGTTGACCTTTTGCCGCGACGGGAAAGGTACCTCCGAGCTCGCCTCGAGCAGACCCACCCTTACCTGAGAGGCGCGTGTCTAAAGAAGATGGCTGGAGACCTGCAGATCTGAAGAACTTAACTCGGGAAGTTTCAAGACTCCGAAGGTGTTTCACCTTGTCTGGTTTGCTTCGTTATACTAGCTGTGTTTGGACTTGCGACTTACGACATGCGACTTGTGCCTTGCTCTAACGACGCGACTTATGAAGGAAAAGTTATATATTAAAAAGAAATAGGACAATGTTTCTTTACCTTTCTTTTCAATTGCCAACAACCAATTTTGTGCACACATCAACGCCTCCATGGTCTTCGGACGAAATCTACTTTGATGCGGGCTCGCTAAACATCCACTAGTACTAAAGGCAGAATAAAAAACTCAAAAGCGACAGTTGACACCGGAATTGTTTATAAATCTCTAGCAATTGCTTCGAGTGTTAGAAATTATCCATGAAATTTCCACCACATTAGAATGTCAAAATCTATAGTCCCTGATAAAAAAACACTCTCTAAATAATTCTTCAACTCAGAGACTTCACATTTTTCGTTCTTGTTCTTTTTCATGAATTCACATATGCATCATAATTATTCAAATAATCATCTCCTCTAATGCTAGTAGCATGTGAATGTAGGGAAAAGTCACCATCAAATCCTCCCCCATCAAGCTTATATTGATACTTACCAATTTATAAAAAAGCTTGCGAATCCTTTCAATTTGAAATAAAGAGTCATGAGGGTAAATTTTAGTTAAAAAAATACTCCAACAATGTCATCTTCTACCTTGGATCTAAGACTATAGCAACACCCATTATGCCATGAATAACATCCCAATATTTTTCAAACTTTACGACATTTAATCTACACAATCACTGAAATGTTTTCTAGAACAAAGTATCCCACTTCAAATATTTATTTTTTTAAAATCTGTGAGATTAGATTGGCATTGTTTGATTGGCTCAAGGATCCTAGTAGTCGCATTAGGGACATGCAAAAAAATGTTGAAAAGGTTTGAGAAGTCCAAGGTACCAGATGACTTTATGGAGTATTATTTTCTAAATTTTATCCTCGTGACTCTTTATTTCAAATTGAGAGGAATCACAAGCTTTGTTATATATTGGTAAGTGCTTATCAATATAAGCTTTTATGGTGACTTTTCCACACATTTACATGCTACTCGCATTGAGGAGATGATTCTTTGAATAATTATGATACATATGTGAATTCAAGAAAAAAAGGCTAAAACTACAAATATGAAGTCTGAGTTGGACCATTACTTGGAGGAGGATGTTCTACCAAGGACTAAAGATTTTGACATTTTAATGTGGTGGGAATTTCATGGATGCCAGTTTCCAATACTCCAAGCAATTGCTAAAGATTTATTTGCAATTTGGCATCAACTGATGCTTCTGAGTCTGCCTTTAGTACTAGTGGAAGGTTAGTGAGAGCTCACATAAAGTAGACTTCATCCGAAGACCTTGGAGGCGTTGATGTGTGCACAAAATTGGTTGTTGGCGATTGAAAAGAAAGGTAAAGAAACATTTTACTATTATTTTTCTTTCTAAATATTTAACTTTTTTCTCTCGTAAGTGATAGTTGTTTGTTATAATTGAAAAATTAGAAGTAGAATCATCCTTCACTCTTGAATATGCTATTATTATGACGACATGGATATAGTGATTCATTTACTTTTTTCTTTAAAGATTTTGATTTTAGTTACTTGTGTTAATGAGGTGGTGGAAGATTTGAAGTTGACTTGACACTATGGAGATGTTTCCACTTGAGACTATTTCAGACGCTAGATTGTTATTTATATTTTTATTATTGTAACTTAGTGAAGTTTTTTTTTAATATTTGGTGAATTTGTGGCGTGCACAACTACTTAATTAGACTTTTTAGCTTTTATATTAATCATTACCAATTCCTTGAGTAAACCGTTATTTGTTGGGAATGGATATTGGGGGACAAATTTATTCCCCGGTGGGAATGGGGTGGTTATGTGGCATAAAATTGAATTGGGGAATGCAGGTCGGATTATGTATAACTGCCCCGTTGCCATTCCTAGTCCGAGAGAGAGAGAGAAAGGAGAGAGAAACAAACCTTGTTGAGATGTGAGCAATGTTCTAAAAATCGCTAGGCGGGCGCTAGGCGCCAGGGCAGGGCCTAGTCGGGGCCTAGGCGGGGTCTAGAAATTGAGGCATAATTACACTATAAGTTTATACCATACTTGCTGCAACAATATTAATAATTAAATATAACCAAATAAACTAAAAGTAATTGTCACATTACAAGATTAAAAGTTAAAATTAAAATGTAATTCAATAATCAATAGCAACAATAGTAAATAACTAAATATGACAAAATAAACTAAAATAATGATCACATTACAAGATTAATAGTAAAAAACTAAAACCAAATTCAATAGTATCATTCTAAACTTCAAAATTTAAACTTTAAAACAAAATAACAATACTACAACATATAAAGTATGGAAAACAAACTTACTTAACTTAGGTTTTCCTGTTTTTAAACCAAACGATGCTGTTTTTGAAAAATTAAAAAAATGCAATTTGGCTAGGCGATTTTTCATTTTATTTGATGTTAGGAATTTTTCGAACATTGGATGTGAGTAGTTCTTGGTTGATCGATTGCTATTGATGACGTAGAAAGGTTGGTTGATGGGAAATTTCCTAGCGACAGCCGGAATTGCAAGTCATGAAGTGATGAGGAGTGAGCGCACTAGCGAGTAAAATTATATAACTAAATCAGCGGGTTCAGGTAATTGTTTGGGGAATGGGCTTGGTAATGCTAATACCGAACCGTTCCCCAGTTTTTTATCTCGGTTATTCTCCATTACCCGCCCCATATCTAGTTTACCAGTTAATAACCGTCAACTTCGGTTCAGTTTAGTTTGGGGTATTCACGGTTCGGCTCAAAATTGCCATTCCTATGTTGGATTGAGAGCTGTGAGAAAATGGATGATATTTGCTTCATAACTTGGCATAGTTGGTTGAATAATAAAGCACTACAACTCCAACTCAACCTTTATCCCAATTACTGAGTGTGTTCAGTAGCTAACCAAAAAACCTTTTTTAGCTTTTGGCTACTTTTTGCTTCTAAGTCTGCTGTTAACGTGCTTCTGGAAGGGTAGATCATCTTTTGTGATTATTTGAACATGGTAGTTTTATCTTAAAAAAATTTGAATAGGCTACTGCAGCACTCTGGATTGATATTAAGTTGGACGATGATCTTGCAGAACATCTTTTCAATTCAGTTATTTTTATCGGTTTTGTATTTTCTATTCATTTTCCTCCATTATCAACAAAATATGTTCTATTAAGGGTTCATGACTTGATGAGCACAAATTCAAACTTGTTAACTAGGTTTTGCTTGTTCACTCCAATTTTGACTGTTGAGTATATTTATGCAAGCAAACTGTTGGTAGCTTCCCTTGTAGATTCAGGAGTGATTGTCCGGTCACCAATTGAGTTCGTGTATATGCTTGAAGCAGGTTGTCTTGCAGATTTTAGGTCGGTTCTAAGATAAAATAGATTGCTATGTTCAGTGATGTTTCTGTTTAGATTCGTTTGTTTTCCTTATTATGTTGTTCTCCGTCATATTTTAACTTATTATGATTCTGCTTTACCTTTCATTTTCTATATCCCGCTGATGAAATATTTAGTAATCTGAATTTGTGCATGGAACATGCAAAGTTTGGTGCTCCCTTTGCTACATAACAGCAAAGGTAGAGGAACCATGACTTCCATGCTAGGCTGATACTAGGCATTCTGAGGGATACATTGTGAACCCCTTCCCGTCTCAATTTTTTTTCAAGGAAAGAAGCTCTATTGAATTCTTTTTAGCTTCAATTATTATTATTATTATTTTTTTGTTGGATGGAAAAAGTTTCTTGCGCAGCATGGATGGCTAACTTCTAAGATTCTATTTGTAGATGGAAATTTGTGAGCTGAAGTTGGCTGTTTATACGATTATGGTGTTGATACCCTCCTTTGTTTCACGTGAGGACTAGAAGTGGCTGGGGTATGAGATGTGAGGATCACTGGATAAGGGGTAAATTGTGCGGTGCTTGCGGTGGAGTAGGTGATGATGGAATTTTCCTTGTTAATCTATTGGAGCTTATACTGGAAAAAGATATTGATGAAGCAAGGAGACACCTCCTCTGATTGTAGATGGCAAATTTGATAAAGGAAATATGAATGCCTTCTGTGGCTCCTATGGTAACTACATCAGAGCATTTGACATTCGTGGGGCTGTGGGTGCAATAGTGAGTGGCGCAGCCTTCTCATGGAGGTCTTTGCTGTGCCTGTAGTTGGTTCAACGGCGACTCATACAGTACATTAATTTGTAAAGGTGATATCTTGAAACTCAGCATTACAACCAATTTGATGGAGTTTGTTGTTCGAGTATGTGAGTTTTTTCCTTTAAACTTTGTAATTATAATAATTAATGCAAAAATAAGAAAAACATTAAAAACAATGAGTAGATCAATGAATTAAAAAGTAAAAATAAAATAAAATCAGGATATACAAAAACAGCCACCTATGTGAACATGGGCTAAACATAATGTCAAATGCCTCATTTGAAAACTCATGCTTCTCGTAAAATGCAAAACAACTACGTTCTCCGTTTCAAAATTAGCATATCTAGTTACATTTTGGACGTTTGAAAACAAATACTCCCTTTGTCTTTAAATTATTGTTTTACTTTTTCTTTTAATCGTTCCTAACTAATTACTCTCTCCGTTCTGGATAAATATTTCTAGGTGACAAAGCACAAGAATTAAGAAACATAATTTGTGATGTGTTGTGACAATAATACCTATAAACATTAATTGAGTTCAATTATTTTAAATAATTAGGTTTTTTTAGGATGTGTTATATTAAATAAAACTTTAAGGGTATATTAGGAAGAAGTGTTATATTAAATAAAATTTTAAGGATATATTGGGAAGAATGATGGAGAATAGATAGATCAAAAGTAGAAATATTAGTTGGGATATTCCAAAGTAAAAAGTAGAAACATTTATCCGTGGGATATTTCAAAGTAAAAAATACATTTATTCGGAACGGAGGGAGTATCTTGTTTGAAATTTTCTTTTTTAGGGCATCAGTTTTATCATTTTATTTTTACTTTTTTTTCCTATTTTAATTATGGATTACATACACATAGACATTTAAAAAAACTATTTAATCTGTGTGTCAGGTCAAACAAGACAATAATTTAAGGACGAAGGGAATATTCATTTTCTTCTTTTAAAAAATTTTCCCGACACAATTATTACGTCTTTATCATTTGCAAATTTGAAAAATATGTGTAGCCATCGATTATCATTTGCAAACTTGAAAAATATGTGTAGCCATCGATTTGACGCATGAACGAAAATATGCGGACCCGTTGATTCGTGAAGAAGCATGAACAAGAAAAGGCGCGTTGTAGATGTGGTGAAGGTTTTAGAGGCAAGTTTGTAGCTACTCATGTTTCTTAGGTGTAGAGGGTAGAGAG
Source organism: Platycodon grandiflorus (assembly GCA_016624345.1). NCBI lineage: Eukaryota > Viridiplantae > Streptophyta > Magnoliopsida > Asterales > Campanulaceae > Platycodon > Platycodon grandiflorus. The sequence continues at coordinate 18,654,708 of CM028368.1, forward strand.
CCCCTTTGTATTGTATTTGTAGGTAGAGAGTAACATAGTTACTAAACGCAGCTCCCTTCCCTGACAAAATTATTAACTTGCTCTCGTTTTTTTATATGTTAAAAATATTTAATTTAAAATTTTCACTTATTTATTTTGAATGTGTATATTTTTAACATATTTTGTGTTAAATTTTTCAGTGGTTCAACAAAGATAATTGTAGAATGATATATTGTAGAATGTGTATATTTTAATATTTTGTGTTAAATTCTAATTGTAAAAATGAGATAATTGTAGAAATGAGGCTGCTTCGGTGTATATTTATTTGTCCAAAATGATGTTTGATTTATTTTTGTAACGATTAATGAGGCTGCTCCGGTGTATATTTATTCGTCCAAAATGATGTTTGATTTATTTTTGTAACGATTAATGAGGCTGCTCCGGTGTATATTGCATGCAAAAAAAAAAAAAAAATCGGACATGCATGCATACTGCTATTTCTTTTTTTTTTTCAAACAATTAAAAAAAAAGGGACATGCATGCATACTGCTATTTCTTTTAATTTTTTCAAACAACTTTTTGCCAAAAAAAAAAAAGGGACATGAGGCTGCATGTCCATGTACCGCATGTATTTTTTTTGCAAATTTTTTTTAAATAGGACATGAGGCTGGTTTGGCCGCATGTCAAAGAGGGACATGAGGCTGCTCCGGCCGCATGTACCTTTTTTTTTTTTTTTTAAATGTAAATTATAACTAAAATAAACAGCAAAAAAAAAATTTACACAAAATATGTCAAAAACATACATATTTGAAACATACACATCCGAGGACAAGTTTTTGCCGAAGGGGCTGCGTTTAACGTTTAAGAGGGGCTGCATTTAGCGCCACTCGAGAGTAAATAGGTTTCATTGAACAAATATATATATAGGAAATGTAATTCAATGAACAAATGTATATATAGGAAATGTAATTCGATAAGTGACTGTATATTAGCGCCTCGTGAAGCAGAACTAGGGACTTTTATCTATCCCCGGGAGCCATTCTTAAAGCTGTTTTGAGTTTTTTCCAATGATTTGGAATTTCTACAATTTGAGAGAATTTGAGGTTGGTATAGTTATTAAACAAGAGATCAAGGATCATGAGGCTTTGGAGCTGCGCGGAGAACGAGGCGCAGGTCCAGAGATGATGCGGCGGATCTAGAAAAGTTTTTTAATCATTATTGTACCCTACATGTTTTTGTACTTTGAAAATATCTTCATTTATAATGCTTCTAAACAAATCTTTTTCAATATAACATACTCTCTTATTTCTTAAATAATCGTCTTGTTTGATTGAACACATAGTTTAAGAAAAATTAATGGACTTTATAATAAATATTGACATAATATGTAATTTTCTTTAAAAGTCTTGAGCATGTAACCATAATTAAAGTAGGAAGAAAAAATAAGGATAAAATGGTAAAATATTTCTTAAAAAAAAATTTTAAAACAAGATAATTTTTTTGGAATGGCCAAAACAAAAAAGAAGAAAATTATTTAGAAACAAAGAAAGTACAATACAGTCATTTAAAAATGGATTAATATATAATTTGGTCCCTGAACTTTATCACAACTCTTAATTTGGTTATATATATTTCAATTTTCCTATATTGGGTTTTAAACTTAACTTTTATGCCGTATTAGTCCCTCCTAAACAGAATCGTTAAAACAAAATTTAAGAGACCAAAAAGCCTTCAACTAAATCTGAGTGGGATGCCTGAATATAATAATCTTTCTCTAGGGGTGAAGGTGGTTCGGTTTGGTCCAAAATCGCAAACCGAACCACCCCCTAACGGTTTCACATATCTTAAACCGAACAAAACCATCACAAACTTCAAACCGAACCGATCGGTTTGGTTCGGTTCCGCGGTTTAATTATTTAAATATTTAAAAAAAAAATTTTTTTTAAATATCAAAAAAATACTTTTAACACAAACTAAATAATTAAAAATCAAAAAATTAACTTTAAAATTACAATAATTCAATCAAAATGTAGGTAAACAACAATAATTTTCTTATTAAATTTAATTACTAATTATTAATTACTAAATAATATATATATAAAAATAAAAATAAAAAATTAAATGGTGGTGGTTCAATTCGATTCGGTTTGGCACCAAAAAGTGCAAACCGAACCGAACCGCTCGATTTATAAAATTTTCAAACCTAAACCGAACCGTCCTAACCTAAAACCAAACCAAACTATCCAATTCAATTCGATTCGATTCGATTCAATTCGACGATTCGAATTTACACCCCAACTATATACTACTCATTTTTCCTTTTTCTCCTTTCTCTCTTCAATGGAAAGCTTTCTCTTTGATTCCACCTCCCCAATTTCATCAGCAAAATTGGCTAACCCCCCCTCTTTCTCTCTCTCTCTCCAACTTTACAACTCCATTGTTTCTCTCTCATCAGCAAAATTGGCTAACCCCCCCCTCTTCTCTCTCTCTTTCTCACTCCCTGCCGATCATGTCTCCGACGCCATCTAAGTTCTCCGAAACTCCAGTAGCCCATCAATGGCGCTAGTTTTGATGTATGCAAGCACCCTCTGTTCCAGACATCCTGTCACCTTCTTTACACCCTCTGATGCCGTACCTCAACCACCGAATCCAAACTCTTTCCTTTTATTACGTTACCCCTTTGTTCCCTTCACTCTCCGTCATGGTTCCAAGTACATGAAATCAAATGGTTTTAGTGAGAAAGAGAATTCTGAGTTCTATTTTAGGTTTAAATTTCAATTTAGGGAAGATTTCAACACGAAGATGGCGAAAAAAGAGAATTCGGAATATTGAAATCCGCCAAATACCCCAAAATCTTCGTAACGATGGCCAAACTGTTCCTGGCGTACTCAGTTGAGTTCTTCATTAAGCCGTTCACATGTTCAAATAGAGTAGAATTCAATTCCCGGAGAGCGTCCAAAAAAGTTTCCTGGTCGGTAACGGTGGTGCTCAGCCAAATTTTGAGATTTTTGATTTTGGTGACGGTGAGTAGTTTCTCGCCTTTGTTTACTTCCATCGACGAGATTGATTCATTGAGGTTGTCAATAGCTTTGTTGAACATAGTTCCACAATGAAGACAGCTTGGTGAGAGAATTGAGAACCACGTGTAGGGAGAGCTTAAACAGCTCTGATCAGTGTTAAAAGTTATAATTTGCAATCTTGGTATGGAAGAATCAAGAAGATTCATGCATGAAGTTCCTTGGAGAATCAAGAGGGTTCATTGAATTGGAGAAATGTCTAGAGACCATGAACTACATTCATGCAAGTGTGAAAAAAATTAACTAGTTCATTGTATTCTAGAATTCTCCATGGCACTCTATAAATAGCAGGGTCATTTGTAGTATTTGTTAGAATTTGCATATACTATGGTATGGAAGAATCAAGAAGATTCATGCATGAAGTTCCTTGGAGAATCAAGAGGGTTCATTGAATTGAGAAATATCTAGAGACCATGAACTACATTCATGCAAGTGTGAAAAAAATTAACTAGTTCATTGTATTCTTGTACTCTCCATGGCACTCTATAAATATAGAGTGGAGGGTCATAATTTATGTAAAGATTAAGATCTTGTTTTAGTATTAATTAATTTTTTAATTCCATCAGTATTTGTGTAGGAAGCCAACAAAATACAAAAAGTAAAGAGTGAGCTGTAGCTACTCTTCAAAAATTTTCATCAATAAAATATCCAATTTCTCCCAACCATAGCTTCCGCACCCAACATAGATAGTGTTGGATTTTTCGAGCTCAAAAATGCTAGTGACGCACGAATCTGGATACAGAGTCTGGTCGTACACTGCTTTGAGAGATGCGGCGTAGGTGGTGTGTGAAGAAGGGACGTCATTGCTGTTACGGCGCCAATGATGACGGCGACGGAATGCCTCCTCTTCCTTGCTTGTAACCTTTGAAGGACTTGATGATGGAGTCCATTGTAAGCAATGGAGTTACTTCCTGTAGTATATAACTGCTATTAGCTGTGGGGATACTCAATAATCAATAATGTGTTTTGTTATGGAAACAAAGATTTGAGGTATGAGGCGTGTTAGATGTCTGTATGTATGTGTATGTGTTTGGGTTGGGTGTCTGCTTTATTACAAGAATCAGAAATAAGTCCACCTTAGCCTCACATAAGGTTATATTTGGTACTTTAAAAAATATTTAACGATTCTGTTTGACTTAACGGTACAAGGGATTATTAAGGCAGCAAAAGGTAAGTTCAAAGACCAATGTAAGAAAACTAAAACATCTATAACCAAATTAGGAGTATTAAAAAAGTTCAGGGAACAAATTATATATTAATTATTTAAAAATTGATCACAAATTCGGCTAACTTAATTTGTTTTAGGGTCAATATCTTTATTATGGAGTATTTTTTTTATAGTCACCCATTTTGATGCATGTGGCTCCGCCACTAGACTTCATGTTGGTCCAACTTATGTCTAGGAATGTCGAGTGTTCCAATTTTGCGATTGAACAAGGAACCTCTCCAACGAGTATCATCTTATGAACCTCTCCAACGAGTAGCATCAGGGATGCTACCGGAGAGTTGCAGCCAGCCGCCAGCTAAAGTTCAGTGACACGGTTAGTGGCCTCGGGGCACTGAAAGATGCAATAACAAACGGTCATGTCTGTTCGATTCCCATTGAGAAAACGACTCATTCGGGGTTTCTAGAGTGTCAACTTATCAAGTATGGCCATACGATAATAGTGCCTCAAATGAGATCCAAGCGATTGGCACACCGGCCAACATTCTGTAATCTATAATCTATACGCAGCAACGTAAAAATGAAGGTATAATTTGCTGTTATCATTTAATTACAAATCTATAATATTATCCTTATTGTTCCAATAAAAGCTGTAGGTTATTCCAAGCACGTAGTGTATATTGATGGATTTATACATTCATTCTTTACATATGGGCCTGCTAAGCATTGCTCCTCCTCCATTTCAACAACTTTCTTTACCCTTGCAGATGCTACATTCAGAGTTTTGCTTGTTCCTCAATTTGTTCCTGTTTAAATATCATGAAACCCAGATTGTAAGGACCATACTGAAATATAAAAACATGCTGCGGATTTATTTATTAAAGCAAAGATTTCCATTATTGGCGTAGAATTAAGGATGAAAATAAAACGGTTGTCACGATGCAGATGCTATACGATTATTGTTGCTACACCAATACAGAAAAAGGCAAGGGTTTCAAAGCATTTCAATTTCTGAATGTGACAAATTTCATAACTTTGATGGCATAGATTAAAGGGGACAGAAAATTCCATTTCCTTTTACTCTTCGCCTCAACAGTTTGCAGAGGTGAGGCTGCATTTATGAATACAGTTTTCAAGACCCCACAGTGAGAGAGCTGTCCGGACCATCACTAGATCTCACTACTGCAATTTTTAGCAATGAAATCGAACAAGTGACACCAAGGGTGGATGCAAATAAATATATCCAAATGACGTTGCGTTTTCGTCTTTCACTTGGAAAACGCGTATAAATTAGTCTTAAGTAAATCTATTGGCCGGCACCCCTAACAAGTTCATCATCAGCTAACGAGCAGCATAATAAATAAATCGATAATCAACTGCCTGACACTCCCATGTTCTAATTCCTCCCAACTTGAGCTGTAAAAGAACTTAGCCTAAAAGAAAATTAAGAGCAACATAAAAGAAGTTTAAGTGACTACGACATGGAAATCAAGACAAGTCATCCCCTATACATTATAGAATGTTAACCATTAGTTTTGAACTTTGCAAAGAAATGTAGTTTCACATTTAAGGGGGGGAAATAAATACAGAGCCGATAAACTAAATCACTGACCTCTGTCACAAAGAAAGCATGGAAGCCATATGGAACTCTATTGGGTAGTTCCACAACCGCAACAGGATCTGCTGACATTGTTTTTGCATCAACCACAGTGACTGAAGATTTTCTGCATAAAAATCAAACAAGACATTCAGGGTTCTGTCAGACATAGAAGAACTGGTAGAACACACTGGCACATCATGAAAGGGATTGAACAATTAACAGATAAACCAAAAGTATATGCTTAAGGTAGAATAATCATAGTAAACAGGACAGGAGCTGAGATGTGCAAACGATTTTACCTAGTATATGCTTTCTGAATATAGCAGAAGAATGTAATTTATGTGAGAGCAATGAGGTCAAGTGGATATTCGGACAGGAAAAAAGAAAATTTCTAGGTTTTAATAGGTTGCCTAGTGGAGAGAAGATATGATCTCAGCATAGATGAACTTCCATGTACATATATGACAGATTATAGAGATATTGGATACTGACAACAATTTTAATGACCTTAAGTCCAAAACAGATTTGAAATTCTGGTTATGTCATTTAAGTTTGAGGCTGCCTTCACACTAAATGAGTAAACATGTAATGAAGCAAACATGGTATTCATGCAGTATTATCTTATGAAGGGTTAACCATTTCAAAGACTTCTTTATTCGTGCTCATAAAAAGTATAGAACGAATAACAAACAGCATCAAGAGGTTGCAGAAATTATAGATTACATAGATAAGACAACTTAACAACGGAGAAGTTCAAACACCATTGAGAAAGCAGGTTTTGGTAGATGGAGTGGGACTAATGCATTCATATTCATATAAAACAGTTGCTAATCAAGTGCAGCAGCTTTCAAGTGGACTCCTTCTTCACTTGGTTTATTCTTCTTTATAAGATCTCTTCTTATATCAAATCAATTCCCATGTATTAACTAAGCTAGTTTGTTACTCCAAGCTAGTTTGTAACTCATGGATGTAGTTCATAGAAGATAAAGAAAGAGAGTGATATCATGTTTGATGATGACATGAGAGTGAAAGACATATACCCGGTGTTCTCATCATGTGTAAAGAAGATCAAGTAGCCATCATCTTCTTCAGAAGTTATACCGGGATGACGAGGGACAAAAATAGCCTCTGAGCCAAATCTACCAGCTCCCAGGTCAAATAGTCCTTGAACATTTCCTCCAACTTCAATCTTTGTTTTTCCAGCCTCTGGTTCCGCATGCAAATCAAATTTGACAATCCCAGTGACCTTTGCAATACTGTCCAGTCTTGTTCCATAAACAAATCGTTGTTTCCTAGATAAACACTAGATAGTTAGCCTGACGGATGACATAGAAATGAGACATTTAACACATTAAGACAACAACTAATAAAATAAAAATGGATTGCAGAGAAGCACTAAAATAAGCTTGAGAGATAAAAAGGTGTTCCTGACCGGATGATGTCAATAACAGAAGCAAGTTAAAAACAACACTGCAACCAAAATTTTCGTAGTTATTACTCTTTTTTCCCGAGGTTCATAATTTTATTACTTGAACTAAAAAGATAATAGTCTGAACATGCTCAAGAAGTAAAAGTAATAGTCTATTAAATTTGATACAACCCTACACTGGTGGGGAACCCTAACCCTTCATAAATTAAATTTGAGAAGACCATACCATACCTGCCTGTGTAGCTCTCATTGACCCTAGGAAAATCTACAGCAGATTCCGACAACTTCTTCTGCGAAGCAAAACCAGTTTTCAAGTTGAATCTCATCTCGTACCTGAGAAATTACTTCATTAGTAACTAATCAACCCTATATGCTGTTAACATCTGCAGGATTAGAACCTTACAGCTCATTCGTAAAATTCTCAAGCTTCTCCTTAACACTGCCACCGACCATATCCAGTTCTGGATTCTGAAGACGACAAGTAATCAAAACAACTTCATCTCCTTCTTCCCAGGCATTGGCTGTATTAAAGTAAAAGATGAAAGAGAGAAAAAAAAAAAGACATTCAAGTTCAGAGATCAGATAGAACTAATACAATCTGAGAAATTAGATTCTATTGAATGTTCATAGTTCTTACGTACAGACGGCCCACACATGAGATCTTAATTTTTTTTCTTTTACTTTTCTTTTTCTTCTTTTGTTTTTTGGGTGAAAAGAAAATAACACATGAGATCTTAATGGCAACAAGTGCTGTCTTCTTAGTTGCCACTTGTTGAAAAAGAATATACAATTTCAAAGATCGTGGAACAAACAAATAAATTGTATTGCTACCAATAATTGGAAATAAGAAGCATTGGAAAAAAAGGAGTCGGTATGGGAAACTTCAAAGCAGGATGCTGTTAACCATATTTGGGTACATCTGAGTCTTTGCATTCACAAGTAGATCTCAGACCATGATGCTGCAACTACACCAAGCAACCTGTTACCCATATGATAAAATCTGCACCTCTGGACTGGTTGAATGTTTACATAATACTCACAATATAAGAACCAGTAAACTCTTGCGTGCCACCAAAAGGAAATCACACCTTTTTATGGTTTCTTGCACAACAGCCATAAGACCTTCCTCAACCACCAATACTAACAAAAGTTCCTTTGATAAAGCTTTAGACAAAGGTAATAAAACCATACTGGTCCAACTAGTTGATCAATCCTACAGATGTTATTTCCACAATCTTGTAGCTATAACTGAGTTCCCAAAATGCTACAAGTACTTAATTTATAACTTTTTTTTTTATCACACTAAGCACATACATATATATGTGTGTACATAATTTTGCAAGCATTTTCTTTCATTTACAATTCAACGTCTTAATAGGTTTCTCGCCAGCCACATAAAAATGAAGATTCGGTACTTTTCATCAGACACCCAACTTCCCTAGAAAAAATAAAAATATAGGAAGTTCCTCTTCTATAGCTATTGGTTGGCAACAAAATTTGATGCTTCGTTTTTCCTCAACTAACCAACTTTTTTCAAGATGTTCTCTTGCATATAATCAAGCATCAACAGAAAGAATGAAACAAGTTCATAGATGCAGAAGATGCTTGCTATTTCCCCAACCCCTGCGCTTGGCAGCCTAGTGCCAATGCAGAAAAGCGGAGTACACAGTTTGAGAGTGTAGCTATTGATATTATTCTAAAAGCTTAGAGGGTCTAAAAGGTGCAGGCAACCTCTAACATGCTTTTGGTCACCACATGCTTAGTTAAAGCTGATCTCGTAATTAATAAACTATCAACTTGCCAAGAAGAAAAATCTGAAATGAGCATTTGGAGTCTGATATCTACTTCAATGTGAATTAGAAGAATCAACATAAAGTAACAACTGTTGGTGATTCTTCTTGATAGTTCAAACAACGAAGCTAGGGAGTCTTAAGTCTATAAACAAAGATACATAAGTTATAACCAGAGTGATGAAAAGCTTCTCACCATACTGGCAAAGCAACAATGTTCAAACGGTTTACCATTGACAGTTTACTGAAGAGAGAAAATGAATGATTATAGTACTGAAATAGAAACTCAAATAGCTGGATAAACTTGGAGGACATTGTTTACTTGGTAATTCAAGAGATCAAGGATCAATGCACTTTACCATTGTGAAATATGAAGCAATTGGGAAGCTCAAACCATTTGATCAGTAACTCGTTCTCTGCATACCGTGGAAGTACACCAAATCGAGCCTTCTTAGTCGGATCAAATGTAAATATCAACTTTTTCTCTTTCACCATTTCCTAGAATTTGAAATGCCATATCAGTCCAGTTTGAGTAAACATGGTTAAAATCAGCACCGTGTACATAATTTATGCCAATGTACTCTTGTTAGACATGGCTCTCATTGCGGGTTATAACATACATAATCTGCAGAAGAATTTGTTAATTTATATTCTGTATGACAGAGTTATGATATTGTGAAGAATTATATCCTTGATAATGTCAAGTTCCCAGAAATAACTTCACAGACATACGCCAAAGTTGTTAAAAGGAATAACTATTAATTTCTTAGTGTTCACCGAAAGCCAATGTCATGCAATCATTTACAATCAGAGATGTTATTTAGAATATGAAAGTTTTCACAAGATACAAATCTGAAGCACCATACCTTTGGTCTAAAGTACAAAGGTAGATCCATGAAGATTGCATAATTTTCAGTAATGGCAAAGTCATGCATCATGACAGGATCTGATATTGTTATTGGCACTGGATCATTCATGACACCATCCTTTGAAATCACTCTGTATGTGATATATGGAGGGGTGTGTGAATAGCCAAAGGTAAACATCTCACCTGCAGGAATGCAACTGTAGTCAAGAGAAAATATACCAGACTTCCACCAAAGCAGATTCTTCATATTGGAGACGGGGGTTTACCAGTGAACGGATCAACCTTTGGATGAGCAGTGAAGGAATGAGACAATCTCTTGTCGTAATCCAGCAAGCCAAGTGTTTGCAGATCTCCGTCTTCCAAAACTTTCACGGCATCTGCACAGTCGAGTGCAGATTAATCTTTCTACTGAATTTGAATCATATGGGCAGAAATAAAGTGCCAGTTTTGTCACTTGCAAACGCCCCATATCTCAAGTACTAGAAAACTTGCTATGGGCAGTGATGCCATATGAAGATCTGAGAAGAAAAAATATAGCCAGAAGAAACAATCCACGAACATATTCATGTGAGCAGTCATCCCAAAGAAACTAACAGCAGTTCCAATGAAAACTAATAACTCTGTGGTCTAAGGGAAAACCCAGTACTTTGGCCCCTGCCTTAGGATTTCTCTGCAACGGATCAGTCCAGCATTTTGGGTTGAAAAATAAGCCACACAACCCCACCTGCCACACCCCCCCCCCAAAAAAAAAAAATAGATAAATAAATAAAAAGAATATACCAGAACATTATGTCCCATTAAAATTGGAATCCCTGGCACACGTTAAAGAATCCTAATCCCTCCGTCCCAAAACAAGTGTCCCCTATTCAATTTGGGTCGTCCAAAAGATAGTGTTCCCTTTCCCTTGTGAAGAATTTTATACTTGAGAGTACTAAATAAGAAGCCCAATTAGTGAAATACTTTCTCAAAAGCAGTATAAAATCAATACGGGACTCTTACTTTGGGACGGAGGGAGTACTACTTAAGAAACTCGTTGTCTTGCTAATAGATGATTTATTTCTCTCTCCCCAAGTAACATGAGAAAAGAAACTGGTTAATAAATACTTTAAGTCAATTTTCGATTCAAAAATCATTCGTAGCAATATGTCATATGTGAATTTCCAGGTCCCCTACTGAACACAAATTCTCTCTATTTGGTAGGAGGGAAAGAGGGAGGGAAGAGAGGATGAATGCAACACCCATCCATGCCCACCAATTTCCTTCCTCCCAGAAGTGAGAGTAAACGTGGAGAGTCAGAAAGACCATTGATTGTTAATTAATGAAAAATTTGTCAGGTATACAATGGTAAAGCCGTTGAACTAAGTATGACCACGTCCATCTCTTTTTCATGTCCAACCAAACTCAAGTGAAATGCAGCAACTAGCTTACAAGGTTTGTCTCCCTCTGAAAGTGCCAAAAGCTTCCCATGATGATAAATGAGAGCTGTGTTACCTGAAGTAAAATGACTTAAAGTTAGAATTATAGCTTGATCCATACGTAAAAAATATATCACCAGAAGAAAATATAATGTTAATAGAATCCAGCAGCTTATTGCAATAATCACTGTACCAAAATGAATATATCAACGGTGACCACATGATCATTGGGATGTAAAAGTGTACTACATCAAATTACCTGTCCCGTTTCCATATGAGACATCTAGTACTCTCAACTTTGCTCTTAGCATTTGCATATTTACCATAAGCAATCCAAACAGCCCCTTGAGATCTCCAATCTGAAAATGGCATTGTAAAATCATGATTCTGGACCCTTGAAAGTCATCAACTGGAAATATTGGTCAACATATCTACTATTTTACCAAACAATCATTTGCAGTTAACTTACCCCTCCCTCTTTATATTAGGTGTTTTGGCAGAGGAGGGGGTGGGGTGTGTACTGAAGTTAGAAGGAGAGGCCGTGGGAAGATGTCATGTTGCAATTCTCAGCCAATAAAAGAAGGTAGAAAATTAGAAAACAGTCTGACAGGTGGTCCTCAAATTTAACGCCCAGGATAAGCATTGAATATTATGATTTCATATTTACAACAGAAAATTGCAGATGAAGATTTTAACTGCTTGGTTTTATTGTCCTCATTGATTTACTGAGACAAACAAATTTCAACAGCAGACATGACAATCCACAGGAGCAGAGAACCTTCCACAATTATAGTAAGATTTTATTTGAAAACATGTATAACTCTCTCTCTCTCTCACTCATATATATATATATATATATATATATATCAGTGTTCTAAAAATCGCTAGGCACCAGGGCAGGGCCTAGGCGGGGTCTAGAAATCGAGGCATAATTACACTATAAGTTTATATCATACTTGCTGCAACAATATTAATAACTAAATATAACCAAATAAACTAAAAGTAATGGTCACATTACAAGATTAAAAGTTAAAATTTAAATTTAATTCAATAATCAATACCTGCTGCAATAGTAAATAACTAAATAAACTAAAATAATGATCACATTACAAGATTAATAGTAAAAAATTAAAACCAAATTCAATAGTATCATTCCAAACTTCAAAGTTTAAACTTTAAAACAAAATAATAATACTACAACATATAAAGTATAGAAAACAAACTTACTTAGGTTTTTCTGTTTTTTTAAACCAAAATGACGCTGTTTTTTGAAAAAAAAATTTTAATTAATTAAAAATAAAAAAAATGCAATTTGGCTAGGCGGCCGACTAGGCGGCGATTTTTTTCGTTGACGATTTTTTACCCGATTTGGCCCTAGGCGCGGCGTTTTGGGGGCGCCTAGGCCGATTTTTCGAACATTGATATATATATATATATATATATTCGAAGGCATACCTTCATAAATTTAGCTCCTCCAAAAAATTCTTCTTGTTTAAGACGGGATGTCCTGACATAACGAGAAAGATAAGTTGCTTTCCCATCTTTGATGCGCAATCCATGAATCATACTGCAGAAGAAAGAAAAAAGATATTCAGACCAATTGCTGTTATAATACCAATAAACAGTACTCCTTTTGTCCTAAAATGAGTGTCCAGTTCTAAGATTTTCTTGTCCCGAAACAAGTGTCCATTTTTGTGTAACTTTACTAAATTCACCTTTGCTAACTACCATGTCCTAGTGTTCACTAGCAATGGTATAGCATGGACACTAAGGGTATTCATGTATATGTGCTACTAAAATGGGTTAAAAGTCAACTTCCTCAATTTTGTGGAAAACAAAAAATGGTCACTCATTATGGGACGGAGCAAGTAGCTTAATATTCGTCACCATATAATTTCAATGCGAGTCATCACAGTTAGAAGATTGAAGAAAGACACCCCAACAGTCGATCAGGTTGCAGTGCACATGGTAAAAATATGATCAAGAGTTCATTTTTTCATATTCCTCTTACTCAACTATGTTGAAGTTTATCAAGGATTGCCAAACAGAGAATTGCTAGGATATTCCATTATGGCATCACAAGTATGCATCTTATTTGTTTGTTCCTTTGGCCTATCTATTGGCAAGACAATATCTGTACCAAACTTTCTCTATTGAATAAAAAACATTACAACCAAATTACATTTACTAAACTATGTTTATAACTTTCCCAGAATCGGTTTGTCTATCACCATCCATAACTAACTTTACAGTGGCCCTAATTTGAAGTTTCACAATCACTTACGAAGAAATGCACATGACATGTATTAGGAATACAAGTTAATATGAAGACAGTGTCTTTACCAAAAGTTTTTATACATACGTAAAACATTAAGCTTCCTGAAGCACTTGTTTTACACATGATAGAACTCTGACACAGACAGAAGTGAATAACCCTTTTTTTTTATATAATAAATAAGCAGAAGTGAATAACCCATAAAAGAAAGGTCCAGTATACCAGACTTTTATCCAAAAATGATTTGACTACAGTGCTGACCAACTTGCACAGTGTTATTGTACGGACTTCAGGTGGCTATGTTTATATTCATCTTAAGCATCTAAGAAGGATGGTAACATTATGAGCACCAAAGTGATATTTCACAGAAACTGACTCTAAAAGTAGTGTTAAACATTACACTAATAAAGAAATATATATATATATATATATATATATATATTCCAATAGATAAAATACAATTTAGGGCCATATTCTACAATCAATCACTGAAAAAATTATTTTTCCAGCAAGCATAAGATGCAATGGGAGTTTGCTCATCGCTATTATTAACGGTACAATGGAAAGAAGAGTTCTTACTCTCTTTTGCTATATATATATTTTATTTATTTGATTATCTGGGAGTGGCTTGGAGGAAATGTCCACATGTTCATGACTTCTATAGACTTGTATATTGCTATTACTGCACCACATATGAAGACCCTTATGCTACATTAGAGTGGGAATAGAAAGCAGATCGATATCATTTATAGCAGCTCCTCTTTAAGTTGGAACTCAAAAGAAGTTTTTCTATGCACAGGTACAAGTGGGGGAAAGAAGAACAAGTACCCATCTCCGTCGAACCTGCAAAAAGAGCAACAAAGGAAATCAGCATGGTCTAGACTGCATAAATATAACGGAATATCTCAATTAACCAGCCCACGACCAGAGAAAAAAAAAAGACTCCAAAATGAAAATGGGCTTTTGGAAGACAAACAAGATAAGAGGAAATATTAACTTCCTTTGATAGGAATAACAGTACATATCTGCAGATAGAACCATGCTGTATCTCATTGAAAAACTTTACTACAAAGCAAAAGGACATACCAGTGATATCCAGCCACTGGGGCAAACTTTGGATTAGGACCAACCCTGACAAACTCACCATTCAGGCATTCCTGTAATTCAACATTTTTTAATTTCTAGTCAATCGGCAGAAAAGGGATGAAAACATACAGCTCAACAACTTGAGTTCGCAGAGAAATAAAATTGTCAGTTCCATTTGCAGAAAGTAATGGAATAGCCACTTTCCTTGAAAAGGCAAGAAAAAATAACATTGTCAGTTCTTGCATAATTATTTTGATCTATAAAGTATACTTAGTTCTCCAATTAAGCATTTAATATACACATATACATAATCACACTCGCATACGAACTTAATGAAAGTAAAATGATAAACTTAATTGCTAAATACCATCATAAATCATGATTATAACAAGAGTAATTAGCACTGGAAATAGGACTGACCGGGAGGTGACCGACGACGGGAAGGTCCTTGCACGGAGGAGTTTCATCAACGGGAGCGAAATTACCAAAGAGCCAGTGGTGAGGCAGTGAACTGTCGTACATAAGCTTCACAATGAGTTTCTCCAACCAGTCGATGGCTTTTGAGGTCAATCCTTTCTGCGGCTTCGGATTCACCACTACCACTCCGGCAGCCGTCCTCTCCACTGCCTCCTCCTTCCCCATCCCCATCTCTCTCTCTCACTGGGAAAACTTTCTCTCTCTTAAAACTCCATCTCTCTCTCTCACTATATATGTGTGTGCATATATGTGGCGAGTGAAGATGCTGGTTTGAGCGGTCTTGTCAGTTGTGGACGGATAATATCGTCTGCTTAGACTGTTTGGTGCAAGTAACCGCCACGTTCCTCCGCCTCTAATTTTTCCTTTTGGTTTGTTTGTTTTGTCCTACTCATTTTCTTTATTTTTCCACGTCACCGTGGCTTTTTTTGTTTTAAAGCTCCAGGGTGCAGGGTCAATTTCGTCTATTTGCGTTTGTCCAAGAAAGGTGAATTATGAGAAAGAGTAATGTTATGGATATTTAAAAAAAATTAAATTTTTTTTGTATTAAATGATGTTTCAACTCATATAGGAGTTGATGTGATGTATTAATTATAATTTTTAATTTTATTTTTCATACCATATCAATTGACACATGAACTAACAAATTATTTGGTACAAAAAATTTGGTACTTTTTAAATATCCATAGTATTACTCTTAGGAGAAACTAATAGGCAATTGCTTACATCACCACATTAATAGAAGCTCTTGTAGTGGTCAAGAACCAAAGAAGCTCATTATTATGGCGAGGCTGATAATTTTTTAAATATGAGCAAATTTTGAAGTCTGTTCGTCACAGTTTGCTCATATTAGAAAAGTTGCTACAGCTGCGACTTGAAGATTAGACTCTCTTTTTAAAACAATAATTTGAACAACCCAATAGAGATTATTTTAAGTGAGTACCAGTTTAAAAGGGCAGTGCTATTTCCACCCCCCGTTTTGCTGAGTATACCCCCTTTTCATTATTACAAAATTACCATAATTTTAAAAGACTATATTACCCTTAAAAAATTTAAAAACCCTAAGATATCGTGGTACCCCACCAAGAGCTAAGGTATGTGCGGCGGACACCGCACGCCCTAGTATGTGCGGCGGACACTGCCGCACATTCTTAGGGTGTGCGCAGGGTGCCGCACACTACGCAGCTTTGCTCATCAATAAGATTTTATCGCCCATTGTTTTCTCAAATTAAAATCCCTTGTTTTTTTTCGATTTTTGCAGCTTTGCTCATCAATGGTGTCTCTTCCTCCTCAATCTTTTCCCTCTTTCTCATCCATTCCCAAGATCATCACTTCGTTTCGGTTTCTCCGAATTTCTCTTTGATTTTCTTTCCACTTATCTGGGCGATTTGCTCATCAATGGTATCGCCCATTGTTTTCTCAAATTAAAATCCCTCTTTCTCATCCATGATCTTTGCCGGAAAAAATGGTGGGATTCCATCTTTAGCTTCAACACACTACAGGTTTAGTAAAATTTTCACTTCATCAACTTCAGCTCCTCCTCCTCCTCCTCTGTCTAGGGTTTGTCGAATGTCTTTGGAAGCTTCTTCTTCATCTCCCTCGCCGTCATCCGCCATTGATTTTCTCTCTCTATGTCACAACCTCAAGGGTAAAATAGGAAAAAAATGGGGGTATACTTAGTAATATAGGAGGTATAATATTTGAAGGAGGGGTAGACTTAGTAAATAGGTAGACTAAGTAATTTTGGGGGTAGGAATAGCACTACCCGTTTAAAAAAGTTGATTTGGGACTGGATTGTAATTGGCTTCTTAAATATCTGAAGTTGTAAACGCAAACTAGCAAAGTGAACCCGAGTAGGGGTTATGTTCCATATGCTTAATTCGAAGCTCTGTCGTTAATCAGTAAAAGGAACTGAGAATCAAAATCAACAGCAATTCGGTAGGAGTGTCAGATCATAGCTTTGACCCACCCCGTTGGAAGGGTATTTATAGGAGCTAAGATGATTGTCCCTCGCTGGCGTCAAGGCATGAGTCATCTAGGAATCTCCTCTCATTCTCGCTGGAGTGCTCGTCTAGTCCCTGTGTTCATCGAGCCCTAGGATCTGTCAAGGAGTACTCAAAAGGCACAGTGGTTGCTCAATTTATCCGCCCGATGATGATTCACTTCCTCGTTCTTTAAATCGTTCACTGTTCAAGTAAGTATAGATTTATAGCTCTGTAATATTGATTTTTGAGCTAGGTTTATATTATACCCTCTGGCCTCATCTTTTATCATAAATTGCCTCCATCAATGGTGATTTCGTTTCTAAAACATCCACCTTTATATTAAAGTTGAGCATTGGATTCATTAGATATGGACTTATTTTAAAAGGCAAAATTTGGGTCGGTCCACTTTAGATAATTTTCAATCGCTAAAGTTTATGATAATTGTTTTCAATCGAAAATAGATATTTTATTTATGAAATATCATCTATGCTCTTTAAAAATACGGAACAAGTGCGCATCGCAAAAATAAAAAATAATGCATCGCAACACAACACGATGCACATAAAACACGGAAGCTCACGCTATGCATCGCAAAACAAAGACGATGCACTAATGAACTTTTTCACTTGCGATGCACCAAAAGTTTGACGATGCAAATTTATACTTGACGATGCACATTTCTTACTACAAAAAGAACTGAAATAGTACTACTCCCTCTGTTTTAAAATATTTGTCGTTTTAGCTCTAAAAATTTGTTTCAAAAAGATTGTCGTTTTATGTTTTCAATGCATGTTTTGCCTAATTTACCCTTGTCTTCTCACAAGTTCCAATAATTGATCATCTCTTCATTAAATACTTTATCTTCTCTTAATGGCTATCTCCTTCTAATTTATCTTTTCAACTACTCCTAGCACTAAAATTAAGGATATTTAATAAGGGTATATTTGTCAACTTATAAAATTTCTTAATATGTGTGCACAACTCTAAAACGTCAATCTTTTTGAAACGGAGGGAGTATTATACTTGACGATACACAAAATTATACTTGAAGATGCACATTTCTTAAAAAAAAAAAAATTACATTAACGATGCACATTTTATACTTGACGATACACACGATGCACATTTCTTACACAAAATACATTGACGATGCACATTTTTTACACAAAATTATACTGAAAACAGTACTGTTATACTTGACGATGCACAATATTATAATTGACGATACACATTTCGTAACACAAAATCACAAATTACATTGACGATGCACATTTTATATTTGACGATGCACACGATACACATTTCTTAACACAAAATCACAAATTACATTGACAATGCACATTTCACACAAATAACGATGCACAAAATACACTTAAAAAAGTAATATGTTGATCGGGGACAGTTTTGGAACAAATAGTTAATTTATCACTTAAAAAAAACTTAAGTGATTGAAAACAATTATAATAGACTTTAGCAGTTAAAAATCTAGAAAATGGACCAACCTGCAATTTTTCTTATTTAAAATGAAAAAGCTTAGAAAGGCCCACAAACCAAACCAGGTTTAGTTCGTGAAATATGAAGGGAACAAAAAATGAATATTTTTGAAGTGTTGAAGAAATATAATTAGAACAGAAATGTTTAAAGAGGGATACAGAGAAGAAGCTTTGTTGTGGATGCGCTTGGGTCCCAAGATTGATGAGGGTTTTTTAGTGCTCAACTGCTCCCATGGTAGTGAATAGATTTTTATTTTCTTTAACAATGTGTTGTTCTTTTATTTTTTGATCATAAATCCAGTCTCCATTGTCATTTCTAAGATTCCTTACATGATTAGTTATTTTACTTTCTTTGCCATAAGTATGGTAAAATTTGGTACTCCTCTATCCCAAAATAAGTGTCCTCTATTCCTTTTTGGGACGTCTCAAAATAAATGTCATTTTTTTGGAAAAATTTTCAATTCAATTATTTATTGTGTCTTTCTTGGTTGTGAAATAAAAAAGTAAGTGTACACCATTAATTTAAGGCTTAATTCTCACCTTGTCCACCATACTATTCACAAAATTCCAACAAGCTCGCTCTACAACTTTCCTAACTATACTTTGCAAAGAGTTCCACGTTAATTACTCTGTCTGATTTGTTGCATGAAAAGTTTATAATATTTTCAAAACCCCTAATCTACCCTTACTAATACCACGTGTGAGGCACGTTGTCTCTCTAACCTCACCTCACTCTCTCCCTCACCTCACCTCAGACCAAACACAAACACAGACAAACACAAACACAAACAAGTATATCGAAGCAAAGCACCATTGAAGCACATCATGATGCAAGGAAGTAGTTCAAGTCGAGCAATTTGAAACCCAAATGATTCAAGAGAGATATTGAGATTGTGGTAAAAGGGCTCGTATGTGGACATCATGAACCGACGAACATCATGGTATGAGGTTTTTTGGATGCCCAAACTAGAAGGTACATGAATCTTTTAGATTTTTACTTGATTTCAGCACTTTGGTTCAAAAAATCTTTGTTTAATATTAGGGTTTTAGGTAATTTGTAAATTTTGTACAGTTTGGGATTCAATTTAGGGTTCAATTGATGAGTCTTTGTTTAATGGTTCAATTTAGGGTTTTAAGTTATTTGTAAAGTTCAGTTTGAATTGCCTAATTGGTGTTATTTTGTTCAATGTTTCTAGTAGGATGATGAAAAAATGTGTCATTACTTTGCATTGTATGAGCTTAATGATTTTAAGAACAAAGAGGTTGAGATGAATATAATGTCCACTAAACTTGCAAGTACAAAACTAAAAATATCAACTTTGAAAAAGGAGGTTTGTAGATTGAAGGAAGAGAATACTATTTTGAACTTAAAGTTGGATCCAAATGGTTGGAAGGAGAAATTCATTGTTCTATTTGTTGTCATTGTTAGTGGGCTCTTAATGTACAGGAATTCTAACATGACCCCGGAATTCATGTTGCCTTAGGTAGTTGTGATTGTAGGTCCACTTAGACAACTGATAAGGCTTGGGGGGGGGGTGAATAGCCATATAAATTTTTTTTATGAAGTTAAAAACATTTGTAAAACTTTGGCAGCGAAAAATAGGTTTTTGTAAAATCAGCCAACTGATTAGTAAAGATAATCAGTTGGTGGTAAAGAATCAGTTTATGAACCAACTTTGAAGTATAGACTGATTTTTTTGTCTCTTGACTGATTAAGGATTTAAGTAATTTGATATGCTTAAAGCTATAATCAATTGGTCAAAAATAACACAAGTAATGAAAGCAAGATGAACACGAGATGTAGAGTGGTTCACAGTATGAAAACTGCTATGTCCACTACCAAATTGATCAAACTTGGTTTTAAAGTGCACTAATTTAATAATCCTAAATGATCACTAATGGATTAGTGTACAACAAGACCAGTGAATGTGGAGATTGAATATTTAAAGGGAACAAAACAATCTCGTGTGTTACAATCAATGATCCCTCAAAAACTAAGTAGTTGGGAGGGATTCAATACAATGATTGAACTAAAGGCAAATACAAAGAGTAATGAATAAACAATAAATGCTCTAAGTAAATTGCTTTTTAATGCTGAAGTTCAAGAATTCTTGAAGTGTTACGAATGTTTTGAATGCTTGAGAACTTCGAATGTTGTTGGAGAGTGTTCTTCGTTGCTTCTGAGGCTTTATATAGCCAAACCAAAGTTTGTGGTCGTTGAAAGCTTTTGACTTTGCATTAAATGTTCTGAAGACGTCCAAGTCAAATTAAGCGAACAACTTTCCTCGAGCTTTGAGCTATCTCAAAAGAAATAGGTATGACTTGTCTTTTCATTTTGAAATACACAGTAAAACTTAGAATGAAAAGTGTATCAGAAAATATTAAATATAAAGCATAAAGCATATTTATATTTAAAGCACGCAATGTACTGACACAAATTCAAAATATAGATACGAAAGCTTATCAAGAAAGCTTCAAAATATAGATACGAAAGCTTATCAAGAAAGCTTCCATTTGAAGATCAATAGACTTACAAAAGAGATAAGTCAAGGACATTATCAGTCTACTGCCATATGCCAATTATCAGTAACTGAATTGAAAATATTTAAGTCATTATCATTCACTTGCAGAATCACTCGATCGATTTATTGAAGTAAATTAGTTATCAGCTGGCTTAAGTTTTAAGTTGGCCGATCTTTTGTGATTCCAAATAAGTTAGAATGATTTTAAATAAATCATTGAAGGACCAACATTGATATACTATGGTTTGTCTATTTTTGAACATGGTCAAAGTATACATTATGGATGTTTGTAGTATGTAGTATGTAGGTTTTGTTGATGGAATTCGCCATGGTAGTTACTATGTAGTACTTTATGTTGTAACTTGAACAAATATACTTAGTATGTAATTTTATGTCTGTTTTTAAACAAATATACTTGGTATGTAATGTGATGTTCCCTTAGGTAGTTCTGACGTAATGTTATGTTGTAATTTGACCATGGTACTTGGCACGTAAGGTTTTACATAACTCTCATAGAAAATAAATGGAAGAACAAATATGCTTATACAAATGTGTTTACATAAAAGGTACTTCATCAATAGAACAAACGTGTAATTTCATAACTTGAACAAAAGTGGCATTACATAACTTGAACAAAAGACACCATATTTTACATGACATCATTGGGCAATCACCAACCATTAGCAAGAAACATACCCAATGTTTTACATCCAATCATTGTCAAGTATCAAAACAAGATCATACACTTGAATAGCTCCAACACTGGGCAAAACACCAACCAATAGCAAAAGACAAACTGTTTTTAAAAACCCCACAATGGGCAATTACCAACCCTCTTTTTCTATGTCTAGTGGGTAAAACACCAACCAAAAATACACTTGAACAACCCCAACATTGGCAAAACACCAACCAATAGCAAAACAAAAATTGTTTTTAAACAACCCCAATTAGTCTACTGATAATTAATCCATAATTGTTCTTGCACTTGCGCTTGAATGCATTTATCATGTTCCTTTATGACCTTCTCATTTGTTCTCCTTTCTCAACTTTAATTCTCTTAATTGAGTCTGTTGTCACTTGTGCTTGAGTCACACCTTGTGTTTGAGTCACACCTTGTGTTTGACTTCCTCCTTGTGTTTGAGTAATAACTTCACTTCTACCCTTAGCAATCACCCCACTCCTCTTAACTGGTGATCCTTTGGGTGCATTTCTATAACTTTCTTGAGTTGTGGATGCCTATTTGGTAGAAAGACAAGAAAATGTTATAGAAATTGTTAAAGACAAGTCAATAAAGAAATTTAAATAGTGTTACATTTTGTACCTGACTTGGTGTTATATAATGCCCTAAGCCCTGTGTTTTCAGGAGTCTCAACTCCTACGCAATAGGACATACAACTAATATGAGGGATCGGAACCCTAACTCATTTTCGACCCTAGCCTTCAACCCGGAAAATGATAATTTATTTATATCAAGGTCTTTCCAGTAATGAACCTTCCCCACATACCTAACTGACTTCTCATGCAGAAAACCACCCCCATAACTGCATTTTACAGCAACTTTCATGATTTTCTTCAAAATTTAATAGAAAAAAGTGGTGGGGGACTATCACAATCAGACAAAACATGATATAGTATAATAACATGATAGTAACAGAGTATAGTGGGAGCATGAGTAAAACACTCAAAAACAAAGAAAAAAACTAAAGTGATGGGAAAATGGGGGACAAACAATAGTATAATAAACTTAGAACAAAGTGGGAAAGCGGACCAACTACATTTATAATAGCAAACTAGTGGGGGACCATATCACATTGAAAATTCACGTTTATAAACATAAATCACTTTCTGGGACCATGCCCTATATTATATTTCAACATAAAACACAAATCACACACACGTTAAACGCAAAGCCCTAATTTTAACTAATGTGACTTGAGAAAACCTAATTTTACAAATCATAAATTCTAAAAAAAAACCCTAATTTAAATGAAATGAAACCATGATTGAACTGTACCAAATTAAAATCCCTAATTGAAGCTGTCAAAAACCCTAAATTGTAATATTAAAAGCACAAATTAGGGTTTCTAATAATTACGCTTAGGATTTTAGAAGTAAAGATTATGCGATTACCAATGCTCGTTCGCGTTCCTTCCTTGAATACACAGTGATTGTGAGATTGTATGAATCCTTCCTCAATCGCACCTCCCAGCTTCAATTCTTCAATCGCAAACAGTATCGCACACTGGTCTCCCTCTCTCTTCCCAGCTTCAATTCTTCTTCAATCCAAACAGTATCTCTCTCTCTCTCTCTCTCTCTCGCAAACTGAAATGAGTGATGTCGATAGTTCACTCAATGAATTCTTCTGCGGGGATTGCTATTCCAACCCCCATATTTGCTGAGTTTACCCCCTCTGTAATATTACAAAAATTGCCACAATATAAAAAGACTCTTTTATCCTTAAAAATTTTAAGAACCTAAGATATTGTGGGCACCCCGCCGCACGCCCTAGGTTGCACCCCGCACCTAAGGTATGTGCGGCGGCTCATTTGTGTGCGGCGGGTGCCGCACACTACGTGAATACCAGTCCCGCCTTGCATCAACTGAATCGGAGACCGCGGTGAAATGATAGGGACATGACCTGAGATGGAGGAAATGCTGTTAGATCTTTTTTGATTGGTTTGGAATTAGCCTTGGTTTCGATTTTTGATTGGATTAAATTCATTGTTTGTGATTATTATTGTTTATTGTTTTCTCTGTTTCGATCTCTTTTGCTTTCTATTTTAGATCAGTTTGATTTGTTGCAATTTGGATTGAGTGTTGGCGATCTGATGGTACCTTGGTAATTAGATCTTGATTTCATCTTTTAATTGTGCAAAAAAGAAGAAGAAGAAGAAGAAGCAAAAAAGAAGAAGAAGAAGAAGAAGAAGAAGAAGAAGAAGCAGCAGCAAAAAAGAAGAAGAAGAATTGGGAGATTATTGTTAAAGGGTAAAATAGGAAAAAAATGGGAGTATACTTAGTAACATAGGAGGTATAATATTTGAAGGGGGGGTAGACTTAGCAAATGGGTAGACTAAGTAATTTTGGGGGTAGGAATAGCACTACCCTTCTTCTGCCTTGTCCTTAAGTCCACGGTAAGATATGTGACATATCTAAGGGCATTTCAGTCTTTTTAAATAATTCCGTCCAACAAAACTAAAGGGATTCAATTAATGGACCAATTTAGAACTATTTGCAAAGTAGAGTTAGAACATTTTGAAAAAAAATGTAGAGTGCGCTTGTTGGACTTTTGAAAATAGTAGAGTGACCAAAGTGAAAATTAAGCCTTAATTTAACAGTATATAGGATAAGTTGAGGAACATTAAAGAAAAATAACATAAAGTCCAAACACTTTTTTAAAACCCGTATAGTGTATAATCAATAAAGACTTATTTTTGGGACTGAGGGAGTACTTTTTGCTTCCCCCTGTTTCATCCATTAATGTGGCCCTTTTTTTTCTTTACTCAAATTCCTTTTCAATGGGTTATTTCTTGGGCTAGATCATGTTGTAGCTTAGTATAATTTTGTTTGCAATTGAGGTCTAAATTATTCTCTTAATCCAAAGCAATTCTATTTGAGATATGTTTGCATGGTTCCCCACCACTCCATTTTCATATTGTTTGGAACTGATAGGGCACAAAAGGAGCATAAAATTTTAGTTGACAACCGTTAATTAAGTTGTATGTGGGATCCTCTAGTAGTGAGACTTGCAGACTATATAACAAATCGTTGTCAATATCGTCAAATTGTGTATCCAAAATACGTGGTTCTCGATTGGATTTAATCCCAGCCGATATGTTTGCTTGAACTCGATAAACGACTGTATATCAGAGCTTCGAGAAGGAGAACCATGGAGCTGTTGAAGACCAAATCCCTTGCAGTTTGATGATTCATAACATTGGCTTAGATTACATCTATAGTTTGTTCTCAACAGGCCAGGTTGTATAGATTGTTAACACTAGACTTGTTCTCGTTTTGGGAGCTGTAAGATACGGAGCTTTCCCCGGAAAATCAAGATGCATTAGACATGAAAGTTGCAGCATTATCAAAAAGTGGCAACTTATCGAGCATGGCCATACGATAATAGTGCCTCAAATGAGATCCAAGCGATTGGCACACCGGCCAACATTCTGTAATTTATAATCTATACGCAACGTAAAATGAAGGTATAATTCGCTGTTATCATTTAATTACAAATCTACAATATCACTCGTCCTTATTGTTCCAATAAAAAGCTGTAGGTTATTCCAAGCATGCAGTGTATATTGATGATTTATACATTCATTCTTTACATACGGGCCTGCTAAGCATTGCTCCTCCTCCATTTCAACAACTTTCTTTACCCTTGCAGATGGTACATTCAGAGTTTTGCTTGTTCCTGAATTTGTTCCTGTTTAAATATCATGAAACCCAGATTGTAAGGACCATACCGAAATATAAAAACATGCTGCGGATTCATTTATTAAAGCAAAGATTTCCATTATTGGCGTAGAATTAAGGACGAAAATAAAACGGACGTCACGATGCAGATGCTATAAGATTATTGTTGCTATACCAATACAGAAAAAGAAAAGGGTTTCAAAGTATGTCAATTTCTGAATGCGACAAATTTCTTAACTTTGATGGCATGGATTAAAGGGGACAGGAAATTCCATTTCCTTTAAATCTTCGCCTCACCAATTTGCAGAGGTAAGGCTGCATATATGAAAACTGTTTGCAAGACCCCACAGTGAGAGAGCTGTCCGGACCACCAATAGATCTCATTACTGCAATTTTTAGCTATCAAATCGAACAAGTGACCAAGGGTGGATGCAAATGAATACATCCAAATGAGGTTGCGTTTTCGCCTTCCTTTCCCTTGGAAAACACATAAATTATTCTCAAGTAAATCTATTGGCTGGCACCCCTAACAAGTGTAGAGATTAATAATTCTTATGAATAATGGCATAACCTTTTCCATTGATTGGAACACATATTTATAGGGTTTACAAGTTAACCTAATACAATAAGGATTAGGAGAAGAGTTACAATACAAGGTAACTAGGAGACCTAACGAATAAGAAAGAATATACCAAATATAATTACACATATATGGTAACAAAGATACAATAATATGGAAGGGTATTATTCCCTTACATGCCCCCGCAAGTTGGACCCCCGAGAAGAGAGGCCAATCTTGAGTAGAAGATTGTGAAAGCGAGCGCGAGGAAGCGGCTTGGTGAGGGCATCCGTAAGCTGGTCAGCCGAGGAGACGTGAGATATCCGTAAGATACCGTCTTGAACTTGCTGATAGATAAAGTGATAGTCGAGGGCAACATGTTTCATGCGAGAATGAAACACTGGGTTGGAGTAGAGATTTGTAGCTCCGACATTATCACAATAGATAACGGGTTGGCGCGAGGAGGTGACACCAAGCTCACCTAGAAAAGAGGTAACCCAACGTACTTTAGCAGCTGTTGCGGCAACAGCTCGGTACTCGGCTTCTGTTGAGGAGCGAGCAACTGTTCTCTGCTTTTTCGAGCTCCAGGAGATGGGATTTCGGCCAAGATACACTATGTAAGCACTTGTGGAGGTAAAATCATCTTTGTTTTCCACTCAGTCCGCATCGGTAAAAGCATGAAGATCGAGAGGCGACTGGCGATGAAGAAAGATGCCATGATCAATGGTGCCACTGAGATAGCGAAGTAGGCGCTTGGTGGCGAGCCAGTGATCCGAGGTGGGCCTATGCATAAATTGAGAGAGCTTATTGACAACATAGGCAATGTCCGGGCGGGTAAGAGATAGATATTGAAGACTCCCGATTACTGCTCGAAACTCGGTTGGGTCGGTCAGTGCTATACCCGACTGAAGGGTGAGCACTAGCGAGGTCGCTAAGGGTGTTGCCACTGGGCGAGCTTCAGACATACCAATGCGAGCAAGGAGGTTGGCTATGTAACCTCGTTGGGAGAGGAGAAGCCCAGTAGACCGAGGAACCACTTCCACACCGAGGAAGTAGTGAAGGTCGCCGAGGTCTTTGAGCGAGAACCGAGCAGCGAGGACAGTGATGAAGGCCTGGACTGCCTTGGTATCGCTGCCGGTGATGATGAAGTCATCAACATAGACGAGCAACATAAGAGTGATGCCACCCTCATTGAAAATGAATAGGGAGGTATCAGCCATTGAGTTCGTGAAGCGAGCATCGAGGAGAAACTGGCGGAGTTCATTGTACCATGCTCGGGGAGCCTGCTTGAGACCATAGATTGCCTTTCGGAGGCGACACGCATGTTGTGGGTGATCAGTGTCGACGAAGCCCTGAGGTTGAGTCATAAAGACTTCCTCAGTAAGGGTTCCTTGCAAGAAGGCATTGTTGACGTCGAGCTGACGAAGATCCCATCCCCGGCTGATCGTAAGGGAGAGGATGAGGCGAACCGTGGTGGGTTTGACCACCGGGCTGAAAGTCTCATGGTAGTCAACTCCTGGGCACTGATGGAATCCCTTGGCGACCAGGCGAGCTTTGTACCTGTCAATTTTGCCATCAGCAGATCGTTTAATCCGAAATATCCATTTACAACCAACAATATTAGGGACCCCTGTGGGAGGTACCAGTTCCCATGTGCCATTTTTGAGGAGGGCATCATATTCCTCAAACATGGCTTGGCGCCACCTGCTGTCTTTGAGGGCCTGAGTTACACATGTTTGTTCAAGTTCAGTGTTTGGTTGGGCGGATAGGCAGAGTTTGTTAATTAGTTTGTGGATGTTGTTTCGGGAGCGAGTGATAATAGGTGAGGTGCAAGCTGCAGCCTAGGGTATAGGCTGATGAGAAAGGTCGGTGTTTGGTGGGGCGACCTGCGAGGACTCGACAAAGTCGGGGTTAGCTGTGCCGGGCTCCGAGGGTGGTTGAGATGAGGTCGCGGGAGGAGCATCAGTCAGGTCGCTGCAAGGACTAGCTGCCGATGGTGTGTATGAAGCCGCGAGGATGTCATGAGGTGATAACCAGGAAGTGTGGGTTGACTCATCAGGTTGGGGAAGATTTAGCTCGATTTGAGACAGAAAACTCAGACTCATCAAATCGAATATGGCGGGATACAAAGTTTTTCGTTGGTCGGGTCATAACAGATATAGCCACTCTGAGTGATGGAGTACCCAAAGAAGACACAGGGAGTCGAGCGAGGATCGAGCTTATGAGTGGTGTATGGTCGCAGCCAAGGATAACAGACATCCAAATGCTCGAAGTTTTAAGTAGTTGGGGGCTGACCCGAAGAGTTTGTAGTAGGGAGAGAGCATCTGGAGTGTGGGGGTGGGAAGGCGATTTATGAAGTAGGTGGCTGTGAGGAAGGCATACGACCAGAAGGTGAGGGGAAGAGCGGCTTTAGATAATAAAGAGAGACCGGTTTCAACAATGTGTCGATGTCAACGTTCCGAGAAGCCATTGTGCTCGGGCGTGTGGGGGGGCGAGGTGAGGTGCGAGATGCCATTAGTGGCGAGGTGTGTGGCTAGGCCGGTGGTTTTGGCGAGACCAGTGTACTCGCCACCATTGTCCGAGTATAGGGTGATGATCTTGTGTTTGAAATAATTTTCGACCAGGGCTTGAAAGAAAGGAAAGATAGAAGCAACATCAGACTTCCTTTTTAGAGGGTAGAGCCAGATGTAATGTGTGTAGTGATCGACGAAGATCACATAGTATTTGAAGTCATCAAATGAGTGAATAGGCAAGGTCCAAACATCAGAATAAATAATTTGAAGGGGGTGAGTGGACACAATAGTAGATGAAGTAAAAAGAAATTTGTGACTTTTATTGCTTAAACACGCATTACAAAAGGAAGACTTATCTCGAGAATGCTCGAGAGCAAACCTAGACTCTATATGACTCTGGATTTGGGCAGAGGGATGACCAAGGCGATGATGCCAGTTCGGAGCAGACACTTTCGAGCTCGCAAAGGCAGTGGGGTGACACGAAGAGATTGAGCTCGGCCATTCATACACACTATCTTTAGATTGTCCTTCCAGCAGCGAGGTCCCTGTCTGTAGATCCTTCACACGAAAGGAAGTGGGTAAGAATTCAATAGATGCATTATTAGATGTGCAGAATTGAGAGATAAAAATGAGGTTTCTTTTCATGCTAGGTACAAACAGAACATTATGCAATTGAAAGGTGTGTGAGGGTGTGTGGAGAGAGGTAGAACCAGTATTGACAATGTGTAACCCAGTGCCATCACCAATAATCATGTCTTCAGGGCCCGAGTACGGAGTATGGAGAGAGAGATTGCCGAGGTCAGCGGTGACATGGTGGGAAGCACCACTGTCGAGGAGCCAACTCGGAGTTGTGTTGCCCGAGGTCGTGGCTATGTTTGCTCGCGGTTGCCATTTGTTGCCCGCAGACGAGGAGTGAGGCGAGCTGGATGGCGAGGTCGGAACAAGCTGAAAGCTGAGGCACTGAGCGACCGTATGACCTTGTTATCGGCAGCCTTGACATTTGCCGAGGTAAGGTCGCTGCTGGCGAGGACCATTGTTACCCGACTGTGGATGCCAAGGAGGCTATGCGGGCTGCTGGTGGCGAGGATACTGAGGCTGAGGAGACCCTTGTTACCTGTTCATCACAGTATTAGCCGTGGCGGGGTGGAGAGTGGAGGCGGGGTGGGATTGCTTCGGCACCAGCTCGCGGTTGATGAGTTTTTCATGAAGTTCATCAAAGGGAATAGGAGTGTCCCGTCCTTCAACTGCATCGGCAACATGTCGATAGTTATCATCCAGGCCGCCACACTATTTCTATGAGGTCCTCATGGTCGAGGGGTTTTTCAAGGGCAGCGAGCTCATCAAATTTGCTCTTGATGAACTGCATGTACTCCGAGATCGACTGGGAGCCTTTGGTAGCTCGCTTGAGCTGGTCTTTAATTTGCTTAATATGCCCGCGAGTAGGACGAGCATATGTGTTGGCCAGGATGACCCAAGCCTCCCGAGCTGTAGTTGCTTGTTGAATAAGCGGAACTAAGCTTGTGGAGAGGAAGCCGACAAGGGCGCCAAACAGAAGTTTGTCTTGTCGCATCCATGGAAGTCTGGGTTGGGTGCTTGGACGTTGTTGACGGCAAGGGTGGCTGGCGGGCAGACCGAGGTGCCATCAACAAACCTGTAGAGATCATAGCCAACGAGCGTGGATTCAACCTGAAGTTTTCATGCGAGGTAGGTGGTGGGGGTGAGCTTGGTGATATTTTGGTTGGAGATGTTGATGAGTTGATAAGTTTTGGAGGAGTCTGTGGGATCTTAGATGATGATCATGTTGGAAGCCATGAGTGCTTAGAGGAAGAAGAAGGTGGTGGGCGGTGGTGTTTGGGGTTGCGAAAGTTTGGTGGTTTTTAGGATTTGTGGAATTAAAGCTTTGATACCATGTAGAGAATAATAATTCTTATAAATAATGGCGTACCTTTTCCATTGATTGGAACACATATTTATAGGGTTTACAAGTTAACCTAATACAATAAGGATTAGGAGAAGAGTTACAATACAAGGTAACTAGAGACCTAGCGAATAGGAAGAATATACCAAATATAATTACACATATATGGTAACAAAGATACAATAATATGGAAGGGGTATTATTCCCTTATAACAAGTTCATCATCAGCTAAGGAGCAACATAATAAATAGATCGATAATCAACTACCTGACACTCCCATGTTCTAATTCCTCCCAACTTGAGCTGTAAAAGAACTTGGCCTTAAAGAAAATTAAGAGCATTTGGCAACATATAAGATGTTTAAGCGACTATGACATGGAATTCAAGACAAGTCATCTCCTATACATTATAGAATGTGAACCATTAATATTGAACTTTGCAAAGAAATGTAGTTTCACATTTAAGGAGGGAAATAAATAGAGCCGATAAACTAAATCACTGACCTCTGTCACAAAGAAAGCATGGAAGCCAAATGGAACTCTATGGGGTAGATCCACAACCGCAACAGGATCTGCTGACATTGTTTTTGCGTCAATTACCGTAACTGAAGATTTTCTGAATAAAAATCAAACAAGACATTCAGGGTTCTGTCAGCATAGAAGAACTGGTAGAACACGATGGCACATCATGAAAGGGATTGAACAATTAACAGATGAACCAAAAGTATATGCTAAAGGAAGAATAATCATAGTAAACAGGACAGGAGCTGAAATGTGCAAACAATTTCACCTAGTAAATGCTTGCTGAATATAGCAGAAGAATGTAATTTATGTGAGAGCGATGAGGTCAAGTGGATATTCAGACAGAAAAAAAGTAAATTTCTAGGTTTTAATTGGTTGCCTAGTGGAAACAAGATATGATCTCAGCATAGACGAACTTCCATGTACATATATGACAGATTATAGAGATACTGGATACTGACAACAATTTTAATAACCTTAACTCCAAAACAGATTTGAAATTCTGGTTATGTCATTGAGTTTGAGGCTGCCTTCACACCAAATGCGTAAACTTGTAATGAATCACAACTAACACGGTATTCATGCTGTATTATCTTATCAAGGGTTAATCATTTTAAAGACTTCTTTATTCGTGCTCATAAAAAGTATAGAACGAACTACAAACAGCATCAAGAGGTTGCAGAAATTATAGATTACATAGATAAGACAGCTTAACCACGGAGAAAATCAAACACCATTGAGAAAGCAGGTTTTGGCAAATGGAGTGGGACTAATGCATTCATATTCATATAAAATAGTTGCTAATCAAGTGCACCAGTTTTCAAGTGGACTTTTTCTTCACTTGGTTTATTCTTCTTCATGAGATATGTTCTTAGATCAAATTAATTCCCATGTATTAACTAAAAGCTAGTTTGTTACTCCAAGCCTTGATGAGTATCGAGACAGCCTATTTAGGGGGCTTTCGATTCTGGCTTCAGAACTGGTTTGATGATAAAGAAAGAGAGTGATATCATGTTTGATGATGACATGAGAGAGAAAGACATATACCCGGTGTTCTCATTGTGCATAAAGAATATCAAGTAGCCATCATCTTCTTCAGAACTTATACCGGGATGACGAGGGACAAAAATAGCCTCTGAGCCAAATCTACCAGCTCCCAGGTCAAATAGTCCTTGAACATTTCCTCCAACTTCAATCTTTGTTTTTCCAGCCTCTGGTTCCGCATGCAAATCAAATTTGGCAATCCCAGTGACCCTTGCAATACTGTCCAGTCTTGTTGCATAAACAAATCGTTGTTTCCTAGATAAACACTAGATATTTAGCCTGACTGATGACATAGAAATGAGACATTTAACACATTTAAGATAACTACCAATTAAAATAAAAATGGATTGTAGTTAAGTACTAAAATAAGCTTGAGAGATAAAAAGGTGTTCCTGACTGGATGATGTCAATAACAAAAGCAAGTTAAAAACAACACTACATCCATAATTTTTGTAATTATTACTCTTTTTCCCGAGGTTCCTAATTTTATTACCTGAACTAAAAAGATAATAGTCCAAACATACTCAAGAACTAAAAGTAATAGTTTATTAAATTCGAGTCAACCCTACCCTGGCAGGGGACCCTAACCCTGCATAAATTAAATTTGAGAAGACCATACCATACCTTCCTGTGTAGCTCTCATTGATCTTAGGAAAATCTACAGCAGATTCCGACAGCTTCTTCTGTGAAGCAAGACCAGTTTTCAAGTTGAATCTCATCTCATACCTGAGAAATTACTTCATTAGTAACTGATCAACCCTATATGCTGTTAAAATCTGCAGGATCAGAACCTTACAGCTCATTCAAAAATTCTCAGGCTTCTCCTTAACAATGCCACCATGAACCATATCCAGTTCTGGATTGTCATTACGACAGGTAATCAAAACAACTTCATCTCCTTCTTCCCAGGCATTGGCTGAATTAAAGTAAAAGATGAAAGAGAAAAAAAAGAACATTCGAGTTCAGAGATCAGATAGAACTAATACAATCTGACAAATTTGTTTCTCTTGAATGTTCATAGTTCTTACGTACAGAGTGCGCAGATCTTTTTCTTCTTTTGTTTTTTGGGTGAAAAGGAAATGACACTTGAGATCTTAATGGCAATGAGTTAAATGCTGTCTTCTTAGTTGTTACTTGTTGAAAAAGAATATACAATTTCAAAGATCGTGGAACAAATAAATAAATTGTATTGCTACCAATAATTGGAAATAAACAGCATTGGAAACAAAATAAGTCGGTATGGTAAACTTTAAAGCAGGATGCTGTTAACCATATTTGGGCACATCCGAGTCTTGCATTTACAAGCAGATCTCAGACCATGATGCCACAACGACACAATGCAACCTGTTACTTACCCATATGATAAAATCTGCACCTCTGGACTGGTTGTATGTTTACATAATACTTACAATACAAGAACCAGAAAACTCATGCGTGCCACCAAAAGGAAATCACACCTTTTTAGGGTTTCTTGCACATCAGCGATAAGACCTTAACCACCAATACTAACTAAAGTTCCTTTGATAAAGCTTTAGACAAAGGAAATAAAAGCCTACTGGTCCAACTAGTTGATCAATCCTACTGATGTTGCTATTTCCATAATCTTGTAGCTATAACTAAGTTCACAAAATGCTATAACTACTTATTATATAAAAATATTTTACCACACTAATTACATACATATATATGTGAGTACATAATTTTACAAGCATGTGCTTTCCTTATTTTTCACATTTACAATTCAACCTTATTCTCACCGACCAAATAAAAATGAAGATTTGGTACTTTTCATCAGACACTCAACTTCCCTGAAAAAAACAAAAAGATAAGCATTTCCTCTTTAGCTATTGGTTGGCAACAAAATTTGATGCTTCGTTTTTCCTCAACTAACCAACTTTTTTCAAGATGTCCTCTTGCATATAATCAAGCATCAACAGAAAGAATGAAACAAATTCATAGATGTAGAAGATGCTTGCTATTCCCCCCACCCAACCCCGGCGCCTGGCAGCCTAGTGCTAATGCGGAAAAGCAGAGTACAGCGTGAGACTAGCTAGTGATATTATTCTAAAAGCTTAGAGGGTCTGAAAGGTTCAAGCAACCTCCTATTATGGAGGCCAACACTTTAGATGTAACTTGGGTAAATGATTCTCATCATTACTGCACCCTGAGACTGATGGAACCTTAAGGATGAATTCATATCAATGAAAATGGGAAAGCTTCCCCAGCACACTACGGCCATCTTCGCATAATGGGACGCAGGCACCTTTCAGTATCTAACATGCTTTTGGTCACCACATGCTTAGTTAAAAGCTGAACTCGTAATTCATAAACTATCAACTTGCCAGAAGAAAAATCTGAATTCAGCATTTGAAGCCTATCTTTTTGTTTTATTGGAATCTCATATCTACAACCCGAGTGAAGATAAAGCTTCTCAACATACTGGCGAAGCAAATGAATGATTATAGTGCTGAAATAGAAAATTTCAAACGGTTTACCATTGACACTTTACTGACAAGAGAAAATGAGTGATTATAGGTGCTGAAATAGAAACTCAAATAGGTGGATAAACTTGGAGGACATTGTTTACTTGGTAATTCAAAAGATCAAGGATCAATGCACTTTACCATTGTGAAATATGAAGCAATTGGGAAGCTCAAACCATTTGATCAGGAGCTCGTTCTCTGCATACCGTGGAAGAACACCAAATCGAGCCTTCTTAGTCAGATCAAATGTAAATATAAGCTTTTTCTCTTTCACCATTTCCTAGAATTTGAAATGCCATATATGTTCAGTTTGAGTAAATATGGTTGAAATCACAGTTACATAATTTATGCCTAAGTACTCTTGTTTGACATGGCTTTCATTGTGGTTTATAGCATACATAATCTGCAGAAGAATTTGTTAATTTACACTTCATAGGAGCATCGTACATGCTTTTAGTTCAGTAAGAGAATGTTTTCCTTCTTTTTTTATATTGTCTGTATGACAGAGTTATGATATTGTGAAGAATTATGTACTTGATAATGTCAAGTTCCCAGAAATAACTTCAAGGACATACGCCAAAGTTGTTGTTAAGAGGAATAACTATTAATTTCTTAGTGTTCACCGAAAGCCAATGTGGTGCAATCATTTACAATAAAAGACGTTATTTACAATATGAAGTTTTCAGAAGATACAAATCTGAAGTACCATACCTTTGGTCTAAAGTACAAAGGTAGATCCATGAAAATTGCATAATTTTCAGTAATGGCAAAGTCATGCATCATGACAGGATCTGATATTGTTATTGGCACTGGATCATTCATGACACCATCCTTTGAAATCACTCTGTATGTGACATATGGAGGGGTGTGTGAATAGCCAAAGGTAAACATCTCACCTGCAGGAATGCATTTGTCAAGAGAAAATATACCAGAGTTCCATCAAAGCAGATTCTTCATTTTGGAGACGGGGGTTTACCAGTGAACGGATCAACCTTTGGATGAGCAGTGAAGGAATGTGACAATCTCTTGTCGTAATCCAGCAAGCCAAGTGTTTGCAGATCTCCGTCTTCCAAAACTTTCACAGCATCTGCACAGTCGTGTGCAGATTAATCTTTCTACTGAAATTTGCATAATCATATGGGCAGAAATAAAGTGCCAGTTTTATCACTTGCAAACGCCCCATATCTCAAGTACTAGAAAACTTGCTATGGGCAGTGATACCATATGAAGATCTAAGAAGGAAAAGAAATAACCAGAAGAAACAATCCACGAACATATTCATGTGAGCAGTCATCCCGAAGAAACTAACAGCAGTTCCAATGAAAACTAATACTTTATGGTCTAAGGGAAAACCCAGCACTTTGGCCCCTGCCCCAGGATTCCTCTGGAATGGATCAGTTAGCATTTTGGGTTGAAAAATAAGCCACAGAACCCAACCTGCCCACCCACACCCCAAAAAAAAAAAGAAAAAGAAAAAGGAAACAGAATATAGAGAACATTGTGTCGCATTAAATTTGGAATCCCTGGCACACGAAAGAATCCTGATCCCTCCGTCCCAAAATAAGTGTCCCTATTCCATTCCAGTTGTCGGAAAGTTAGTGTTCCCTTTTTAGAAAGTTTTCTTTAACCAATTGTCTATAATGCCCTTTTCAATGTGACACAGAGAAAGTTTTAGTCCAAATGATTTGACACCACTAAGGATACTTGAGGGTACTATATAAGAAGCCCAATGAGTGAAATGCTTTCTTAAGAGCCGTAATAGAGGACTCTTATTTTGGGACAGAGGGAGTACTACTTAAGAAACTTGTTGTCTTGCTAATAGATGATTTAGTTCTCTCTCCCCAAGTAAGATGATGATGCAGTCCATGACTCGTAGATGCAAAGTATGGAGGTAAAGAGACATCAGTTCAGCCTATGTTTTCTTTGTCCAAGTTCAGCCATTTATTAGTAGTATTTACCCCTACATGAATCAGCCATTAATTCATGGTTTTGACTTATCCAAATAAGGATTTATCCATTAAACTTATCCATTAATTAAATAATGTTTGGTCTTCTAAAAGGAGCCTATAAATAGACTAGTCTAGGAGATTGGAGGGCAGACTTTGATGTATTCTGAATCAGTTCATAATAATATTTGACTAGTTGAGTGTAACTCCTAGTTTTGTTCTTTCTCTCTCGTTGTGTTGCTGAATTTTACAAGATCCATTTCCTCCTCTTATTTACCTCTTCACCATTTGGTATCAGAGCCAATGCTACGTTCTCGGGTTGCTTCCTTAATTTGTTTCACGGCGGCACGGCGTGGTAGAGGAAGGCGAGGTAACATGATGGGTGACTTAAGAGACGAACGTGAGGATGAAATTCAAGCACTTCGAAGACAAGTTGAACAGCTTACTCTTCGACTTGAACGCCAAGAGGCTCGTGGGGAGCGTGGTAGTTCAAGCCGTGGTGGGTCTTCTAGTGACAAGTCTGATGTGAACCCCTTTGCCAACAATCGAAATGCTGCTTGGCCAAGGAGGTTTGATCGTGACTTTGACAACATTAAAATTGACCTTCCGGAGTTCCATGGTCGTCTACAGCCTGATGAGTTTCTTGAGTGGCTTAGTGCCATTGAGAAATTTTTTGATTACAAGGAAACCGCTCAACATCAACGTGTGAAGCTTGTAGCAACGAGGTTGCGTGGTTATGCTTCAACGTGGTGGGATAAAGTTCAAGAGATGAGACTTCGAAAGGGAAAGGCCAAGATTACATCTTGGGAGAAGATGAAGTCAAGGCTTAAGGAGAAATTTCTCCCCGTGGATTTTGCTCAAACAATATTTTCACAATTCAACAATCTTCGCCAAGAATCCAAAAGTGTGGTGGAGTATACAGAGGAATTCTACAAGCTGATGACACGTAACGATGTGCAAGAAAACGAAGAACAACTGGTAGCAAGGTACGTGGGCGGTTTGCGAATTCCCCTTCGTGACGAAGTGGAAATGCACAGGCTATGAAGGGTTGAAGATGCTTATCAATTGGCCTTAAAGGTGGAGGCTAAACTTGCTCGTAGTGGTGGTAAGAAGTACGTGGATGTACGCATCCTATATCCTTATTCAAAGGGAGAGACTTCAAAGAATGGGAAGACGAATTCAAAGGCTGGAAATTTTGGTGAGCAATCAGAACAGCAACTACCAACCGTGCAGGAGGACAATCTAGTCGCTCCAATGGATGCTTCAAGTGTGGTCAAGTTGGTCATCGTATGAGCGAATGTCCAAAACGACATGTCGTTGCTTTCGGTGATGAAGACTTGGAGGATGAAGTTGAAAGGCAGCCGGTATATGATGGAGAAGAGGATGTTGAGCGCGAGGAGATTGAGCCTGAAGAAGGTGAAAGCTTGATGATCCAAAGATCCCTTGCTACTCCCAAGGTTGATGACGATGAAGATTGGCTCCGTTCAAGTATTTTCAAGACTCGATGCAAGTCTAATGGGAAAGTATGCACTAGTCATTGATGGTGGTAGCTACGAAAATATTGTGTCATAAGAGATGGTCAACAAGCTCAATCTTCCAACTGAACCGCACCCTAAGCCGTACCGCATTGCATGGTTCAAGAAAGGAAATGACGTAAAAGTTACTAAGCGTTGTCTTGTTTCATTTTCGATGGGGGAGAATTATCATGATAAAATTTGGTGTGCTGTTGTTCCTATGGATGTATGTCACATACTCCTAGGAAGGCCATGACAATATGATAGGCACGTTGTTCACAATGGTCATGCGAATACTTAAACTTTTAAGATGGGAAAATATGAAATAGTTCTTTTGCCTAGTAAAGAGGAAAAGATGCTCAAGTCTTCAAAGGAAGAGAGCAACAACTTCCTTACTCTGTCACAATTCATTGAAGAAAGCACGGCAAGTGGTGTTTGATATATGTTGATTGCTAAAGAAACCATTGAGTCTTTAAGTTTTCCTAGTGAATTGGAACCACTGTTGAAGGAGTTTGAAGATGTCATGCCAGAAGATTTGCTCGATGGTTTGCCACCTCTTAGAGACATTCAATATCAAATTGACTTGGTTCCGAGTTCCACTCTTCCGAATAAGGCTCACTATCGCATGAGTCCTAAGGAGCATGGAGAATTGACTAGACAAGTAACAGAGTTGTTAAAGAAAGGGTACATTCAAGAGAGCTTGAGCCCTTGTGCTGTTCCGGCTTTATTGACTTCAAAAAAAGATGGGACATTGCGTATGTGTGTAGACAGTCGTGCAATCAACAAGATTACTATCAAGTATCGATTTCCTATTCCAAGGATTGATGACATGTTTGACATGCTTGCCGGAACGAAAATTTACTCCAAGCTTGATCTCCAAAGCGGTTATCACCAGATTCGCATTAAGCCAGGTGATGAATGGAAGACCGCTTTCAAGACACGAGAAGGGCTTTACGAGTGGCTAGTTATGCCATTTGGTCTTTCCAATGCTCCAAGCACTTTCATGAGGGTAATGAATCAAACCCTTCGCTCTTTTATTGGAAAATTTGTTGTTGTTTACTTTGACGATATACTTATTTATAGTCGTAATAAAAGTGAACATGAGGAGCATTTAAGGGCTGTTTTCATCACTTTGAGAGGTGAAAAGCTTTACGCAAACCTCAAAAAGTGCTCTTTCACGACAAATAGTCTAGTTTTTCTAGGATTTGTGCTAACTCCCACAGGAATCCAAGTGGATGATGAGAAAATCCGTGCAATTCAGGAGTGGCCATCACCCAAAAGCTTGCAGGAAGTTAGGAGTTTTCATGGGTTGGCGTCATTTTACCGTCGTTTCATCAAGAATTTTAGCACTATTTCAGCTCCTTTAACAAGTTGTATGAAGAAAGGAGAATTCAAGTGGACCATGGAAGCTGAGAAGAGTTTTCAACTTGTGAAAAGCAAGTTGTCAAGCGCACCGGTACTTGCTTTACCGGACTTTGAGAAGGTGTTTGAAGTTGATTGTGATGCATCTCAGGTGGGAATTGGTGGGGTCCTAAGCCAAGAGGGTCATCCGATCGCTTTCTTTAGTGAAAAACTAAATGAATTACGAAAGAAGTATTCTACTTATGATGTGGAATTTTATGCAATTGTGCAAGCCCTTCGCCATTGGAGATCCTACCTCATTCAAAAAGAATTCATTTTGAATTCGGACCATGAAGTTCTCAAACACATCAACAACCAAGGAGGACTAAACAGGAGGCATGCAAAATGGGTCTCATTTTTGCAAGAGTATACTTTTGTGTTGAAGCATAAGAGTGGAAAATACAATCAAGTGGCTGATGCTCTTAGTAGGAGAGTTGTGCTTATGAAATCTCTAAGTATAAAGCTAGAAGGATTTGATCATATTCGCAACATGTACGAGGAAGATTCAGATTTTGGCGACATTTGGAGGGCTTGCAAAAGCAGACAGCAGGGTGATTATTTTCTTCAAAACGAATTTCTCTTCAAGGGAAGTAGTCTGTGCATCCCAAAGTGCTCCCTTAAAGAGTACCTTATCAAGGAATTGCATTCTAGAGGACTTGGTGGACATTTTGGAAGAGACAAGACTGTTTTTGCGGTGAAGGAGAAATACTTTTGGCCTTCTATCTACCGGATGTGAACATGTTCGTGAAGCGATGTCGCATATGTCAAACTTGCAAAGGAGGAGCTCAGAATACCGGTCATTACATGCCAATGCCTATTCCAGACGCTCTGTGGGAAGATGTAAGCATGGACTTTGTGGTTGGATTGCCAAAAACTCAAAGAGGTAATGATTCAATTTTTGTCGTTGTTGATCGTTTTTCCAAGATGGCACACTTTATTGCATGCAAGAAGACTATGGATGCTTCTTATGTTGCTGGTCTTTATTTTCGTGAGGTCGTTAAGCATCATGGAATCCCCAAGTCCATTGTTTCAGACAGAGATACTAAATTTATTAGCCACTTTTGGAGAAGTTTGTGGAAGATGGTTGGCACTAATTTGCAGTTTAGTAGTGCGTATCATTCTCAAACGGATGGACAAACAGAAGTGGTGAATCGGACCTTGGGAAATCTGCTTAGAACATTGTCAGCAAAGAAGCCAAAACAGTGGGACATGGTGCTTTCGCAAGCTGAATTTTCTTATAATTATTCAGTTAATCGCTCCACCGGAAAAAGTCCTTTTGAGGTTGTTTATGGAAAAGCTCCGAACCATTATCTTGATCTTGTTCCGATTCCAAATCCCACATTGTCAAGGAACAAGGCAGAAGATTTTGCTGCTGCTATGGCACGAATTCATCAAGAAGTGAAAAGGAAGCTCGAAGACAGTAATGCAAAGTACAAGAAAGCAGCCAATGTTCATCGGAGAATGAAGGTATTTGATGAAGGAGATCTTGTTTGGGTCAATCTGAAGAAGGAGAGGTTTCCTAGTGGCTCTTACAGCAAACTCAAGGAAAAGAAGATTGGTCCTTGCCGAATCCTCAAGAAGATCAATGATAATGCCTACAGAATTGATCTCCCTCCCCACATCAACACTCACCCAACGTTTAACATTCGTGACTTGTCTGAGTTTCATGGAGACCAACCAGAAAACTCGTGGTCGAGTTCTTCCCCAGCCGGAGAGAATGATGCAGTCCATGACTCGTAGATGCAAAGTATGGAGGTAAAGAGACATCAGTTCAGCCTATGTTTTCTTTGTCCAAGTTCAGCCATTTATTAGTAGTATTTACC
This sequence comes from Platycodon grandiflorus, assembly GCA_016624345.1. Lineage (NCBI taxonomy): Eukaryota > Viridiplantae > Streptophyta > Magnoliopsida > Asterales > Campanulaceae > Platycodon > Platycodon grandiflorus. The sequence continues at coordinate 18,696,004 of CM028368.1, forward strand.
CCTACATGAATCAGCCATTAATTCATGGTTTTGACTTATCCAAATAAGGATTTATCCATTAAACTTATCCATTAATTAAATAATGTTTGGTCTTCTAAAAGGAGCCTATAAATAGACTAGTCTAGGAGATTGGAGGGCAGACTTTGATGTATTCTGAATCAGTTCATAATAATATTTGACTAGTTGAGTGTAACTCCTAGTTTTGTTCTTTCTCTCTCGTTGTGTTGCTGAATTTTACAAGATCCATTTCCTCCTCTTATTTACCACTTCACCACATGAGAAGAGAAACTATTTGGTTAATAAATACTTTATCTTAATTCATTTTCGATTCAAAGATTCTTAGCACCTACTTTAAAGCAGAGGAAAGAAGGAGATAGGCGAACACAAATTCTCTCTATTTGGTAGGAGGGAAAGAGGAAGGGAGGAGAGAATGAATGCAACACTCCATGCCCACCAATTTCCTTCCTCCCAGAAGTGAGAGTAAACACAGAGAGTAAGAGGGACCATTGATTGTGAAGTAATGAAAAGCTTGTCCAGTATAAAATGGTAAAGCCGTTGAACAAAGTATGACCACGTCCATCTCTTTTTCATGTCCAACCAAACTCGAGTGAAATGCAGTAACTAGCTTACAAGGTTTGTCTGCCTCTGAAAGTGCCAAAAGCTTCCCATTATGATAAATGAGAGCTGTGTTACCTGAAGCAAAATGACTTACAGTTAGATTTATAGCTTGGTCCAAATGTAAAAAATATATCGCCAGAAGAAAATATAATGTTAGTTGAATTCAGCAGCTTATTGCAATAATCACTGTACCAAAATGAATATATCAACGGTGACCATTAGATGTAAGAGTGTACTACATCAACTTACCGGTCCCTTTTCCATAAGAGACATCTAGTACTTTCAACTTTGCTCTTAGCATTTGCATATTTACCATAAGCAATCCAAACAGCCCCTTGAGATCTCCAATCTGAAAATGGCGTTATAAAATCATGATTCTGGAACCTTGAAAGTCATCAACTGGATACATTGGTCAACCTATCTACTATTTTACCAAATAATCATTTGCAGTCAACTTACCCCTCCTCTTTATATTTGGTGTTTTGGCAGAGGGGGGGGGGCTGTGTATATTGAAGTTAGAAGGCGAGGACATGGGAAGACGTCATGTTGCAATTCTCAGCCAATAAAAGAAGGAAGTCTGACAGGTGGTCCTCAAATTTAACGCCCAGGATAAGCATTGAATATTGATTTCATATTTACAACAGAAAGTTGCAGATGGAAGATTTTAATTACTTGGTTTTATTGTCCTCATTGATTTACTGAAAAACAAATTTTCAACAGCAGAAATGGCAATCCACAGGAGCAGAGAACCTTCCACAATCCGTGAGATTTTATTTGAAAACCAAGTCATGTTTGGACTCTCGTAGCTGCACGCACTGAAATAAATAAAGACTGAAAAGAAAGAGTTCTAAAAGGCTATGTAGGTGCTCTTGGCTTGACATAGTTTGTTTTGCTCCATTAGAACCTCTCTCTCTCTCTCTCCCTCTCTCTCTCTCTCTCTCTCTCTCTCTCTCTCTCTCACATATATATATATATATATATTCGAAGGCATACCTTCGTAAATTTAGCTCCTCCGAAGAATTCTTCTTGTATAAGACGGGATGTCCTGACATAACGAGAAAGATAAGTCGCTTTCCCGTCTTTGATGCGCAAGCCATGAATCATACTGCAGGAGAAAGAAAAAAGATATTCAAACCAATTGCTGTTATATCTTAAGAAATGGATTGCAATATAAGATCCCAATCAACAAGTTTCCACAAAATCTACAGAGGAAGCTTGCTAATGCAGCTTAGAAATACGACTAATTGCCACAAAGCATGCAACATAAATAGCTGAATGGCTATAATACCAATAAATAATACTCCTTTCATCCCAAAATGAGTGTCCATTTCTAAGATTTTCTTGTCCTGAAACGAGTGTCCATTTTTGTGTAACTTTACTAAATTCACCTTTGCTAACTACCATGTCCTAGTGTTCACTTGCAATGGTAGCATGGACACTAAGGGTATTTATGTATATGTGCTACTAAAATGGCTTAAAAGTCAACTTCCTTAATTTTTGTGAAAAACAAAAATGGGCACTCATTTTGGGACGGAGGGAGTAGCTTAATTGTCGTCACCTTAGAATTTCAATGAGAGTAATCAAATTTAAAAGACTGGAGTAGGACCTGAAGAAAGACACCCAGACAGTCGATCAGGTTGCAGTGCTCATGGTAACGATAAGATCAAGAGTTCATTTTTTCATATTCCTCTTAATCAACTAAGTTGAAGTTTAGCAAAAGATTGCCAAACAGAGAATCGCTAGGATATTCCATTATGGCAACACAAGTATGCATCTTATTCTCTTGTTCCTTTGGCCCATCTATTGGCAAGACAATATTTGTACCAAACTTTCTCTCGTGAATAAAAAACATTACTACCAAATTACATTTACTAAACTATGTTTATAACTTTCCCAGAATTGGTTTGTCTATCATCATCCATAACTAACTTTACAGTTGCCCTAATTTGAGTTTCACTATCATTTACAAAGAAATGCACATGACATGAATTAGGAATACAAGCTAATTTGAAAACAATGTATTTACCAAAAGTTTTATACAACATTAAACATTAAGCTTCCTGAAGCACTTGTTTTACAAATGATAGAACTCTGACAGAGACACAAGTGAATAAGCCATAAAAGCCAGGTCCAGTATACTAGACTTTTTTCCAAAAATGATTAAACTACAGTGCTGACCAACTTGCACAGTGTTATTCTACGGACTTCAGGTGGCTATGTTTGTATTCATCTCAAGCATCCAAGAAGGATGGTAACATTAGAGCACCAAAGTGGTATTTTGCAGAAACTGACTCTACAAGTAGTGTTAAATATTACACTCATACAGAAATTATATATATATATATATATATATATATATATTCCAATATTCAATCACTGAAAAATTATTTTCCAGCAAGCATAAGATGCAATGGTTGTTTGCTCATCGCTATTATTAAGGGTACTGTGGAAAGAAGAGTTATTTCTTTCCTTTTGCTATATATTTTATTTATTTAATTATCTGGGAGTGGCTTGGAGGGAAACATCCACATGTTCACTTCTATAGACTTATATATTGCTATTACTGCACCACATATGAAGACCCTTATGCTCCATTAGAGTGGGAGTAGATAGCAGTTAGAAATCATTTATAGCAGCTCCCACTTGAGTTGGAACTCGAAAGAAGTTTTTCTATGCACAGGTTCAAGTGGGGGATAGAAGAACAAGTACCCATCTCCGTCGAACCTGCAAAGAGCAACCAAGGAAATCAGCATGGTCTAGATTGCATAAATATAAAGGAATATCACAATCAACCCAGCCCACAACCAGAAAAAAAGGAAAAAAAAGGACTCCAAAATTAAAAAGGGCTCTTGGGAGACAAACAAGATAAGAGGAAATATTAGCTTCCTTTGATAGGAACAACAGTTCATATCTGCAGATAAAGTCATAGAACCATTTTGTATCTCATTGAAATACTTTATTACAAAGCAAAATGAAGTACCAGTGATATCCAGCCACTGGGGCAAACTTTGGATTAGAACCAACCCTGACAAACTCACCATTCAGGCATTCCTGTAAGTCAATTGAATTTCTAGTCAATTGGCAGCAAAAGGATGAAAAGATACAGCTCAACAACTTGAGTTCGCAGAGAAATAAAATTGTCAGTTGCATTTGCAGCAGGTAATGGAATAGCCACTTTCCTTGAGAAGGCAAGAAAAAAGGACTTGGAGATATTAAGAAATGACATAGACTCAGTAGAATTGCCCAAAGAAAGTGCAACGGTTAGATGGCCAGACTTCTAAGAGTTTAAAAACTATAGAATAGTTGCTGATTATACACTATTCCAGGCCAATATATTAAAGAAAGTCAAAATATGCCAAAACTCTACTAAGGCAAACAAGTGAGTGTTTTTTTCTTTTTCTTCTTGCTGGTCCCATTTACCAGTTAGAGCCTTTTGACCGTTCATTATCTCGATCAATTATCCTTGGGTGTTTAATAATCCAATAAGTACTTAAATGAACATATTAAAAATTAAATACATTAAGAGCGTTAAATTATCAACCTAATCACTTAATATGCCAAAAATCACATGTAATTGAGACTTGACTTATCAATAATCACTCACAATGACAAATGATTTTATCTTATTCACGCTAATCAGGTTATCTTCAATGTTTATATCACTTCATACATTAAGATTCAGTTTCGTTCATATAATTTTCAATACTTAAATTTTAGTTTATCAAACAGCACCTCATGAAATAAGAAGTGATGGTCATAGCTAAGTAGATAATAGGCTCCTCTTATCATCAAGATATTGTTTTGTAAATCCAAGAACCTGCACCACCTCTTCATAAAATCTAGCTTGAAAATATTATCGGATGTGACGAAGTAGACTTCTAAATACAAGCCCCTCAATAAATGAGATGGTGATAGGAGCCGAGAGCACTTGAACGCAACCCATGCAAATCAACTGTTCATCAGTTATTTGACACACTATACTTCATTCTTCAATACATGCAGTGCTGCAGCAGTACTTGAACTCTTGGTTTCAAGAGAAAGCTAGAGCTACTAATAAGCCGAAATCATGGTTAAAAAAATAGCAGTTATCTTTGTGGTCTCAGTTTACCTTTTCCAAGAGGTTGCAGTATAAGTGCAAAGTTAAATTTAAGTAGACATACTTTTTTCCACTCACGGGTGAGAGGAGTCACATAGGTTGATCCGTATCAACTACAACCTTTTCGAGATATACCTTGGGTTAAATGCGCTCGAAAGAAAACTTAGTTGCATTCACATCTCTTTGTGTTTTTATTTAGTAATACATAAATACGGAATACAAATAGAGTTTGTCAAAGAGCAATTAAACATTCCCCTTACAGCAAGTGCATGCAGTAAAAATTAGAATTTAAAATAAGGGTAAATTACACATAACCCCCTCAACTATGGGTTAGGTTTGAATTGTCCCCCTCAACTACTAACTAAAGCAATGTGTCCCCCTCAACTATAACATTTCCTTAAATTGCACATTCTGTTTAGGCACTGCCGTTTAAATTGACGGAATTTGCCCACCTAAGACTCACGTGATCATCTGTATGTATCATTTTTACCATAATATCCACACAAAAAAAAAAAAATTTTTTTTTGGCCATCTTTAGGTACAAAGGGGGTCTTAGAATAACAAGAAATAAAATAGTCAATTGAAACACCAAAAGGGCACTATGGTAAAAAAAATCTAAAGATGGTCACATGAGTCTCAAGTGGGCATTTTAACTCAACCCAAATTAAAGAAAATGCTATAGTTGAGAGGAGCACAATGCTTCAATAGGTAGTTGAGGGGGGCAATTCGAAGTCAACGCATAGTTGAGGGGGGTTATTCGTAATTAACCCTTTAAAATTGACCCATCTTTAAAAGCAGCGTCGTGATGTTTACTCTTTGAACCTTTTTCTTTATCTGTTGTATCTTCCCATGACCAAAAAAAGCAATTGCAAACTATTTGCACCTACACATATCATCCTAACAGAGTCCCTATGCCTATCTATAAACCATAATTCATCAAAACTATGCATTTCACCAATTTCACCAAAGCCCGAACGTATCCCTTTGTCTATAAAGCACAACTTCCTAACTCGCGTCCAACAAATTTAAGTCGGTGAAGAAAGTTAGAAGCAAAATCTTTTTGGTACCAGGAATGCTGCCCGTTATATACAATAGTCACCGCGTAACTGCCTCCTTTCCCAAACTATCACGAATCTGAAGGAGCAGATTCCTAGTCTTAAAGTCACCAACCTTACAAATTATACATCTCATCTATTAAGAGCCCATTTGGTCGGCCAAAACGCAGGGATAAACGGACCTTATTTGCAGAAATCTGTGGTAGAAAAAGCTGCAATTTCTAAACCCAGGTGCAAAAAAAAAGTTGCATTTTGAAATGATATATCAAATGTGTTTATAAGAAAAAGATGCATTTTAAAAAATTTGTGTTAAACGTTGTACCAAATGAGCTCTTAACAATTTTTCAAATAATGCGGCACTATGCCACTATTGCTAAAGCCGAAGCAACCTTTGCCAAAGCAATTCATGCAGCAGTTGATCGTACCAATCTACATTCGTCCACTGTTTCCACAAAATCCGCCTTCAGTTCATAATCCTTCACATTTTATTACTTTTTGTTTACAATCCAATCAGTTCTTGCATAAGTATTTTGACCAACACAAGTCAATTAAAGTCAAACTAAGTCCTCCAATTAAGCATTTAGTTTAATACACATATATAATCATAGATTCACAGTCACATACGAACTTAATGAAAGCAAAAATGATAAACTTAATCCTAAATTCCATGATAATCATGATTATTACAAGAGTAATTAACACTGACCGGGAGGTGACCGATGACGGGAAGGTCCTTGCACGGAGGAGTTTCGTCAACGGAAGCGAAATTGCCAGAAAGCCAGAGTTGAGGCTGCGAACTGTCGTACATAAGCTTCACAATGAGTCCCTCCAACCAGTCGATGGCTTTGGAAGTCAGTCCTTTCTGCGGCTTCGGATTCACCACCACCACTCCGTCAGCCGTCCTCTCCACTGCCTCCTCCTCCTTCCCCATTCCCATCTCTCTCTCTCTCACTACAAAAACACTCTCTCTCTCTCTCAATTTATGTATATTATTCGTTCTGAAAAGAAGAGAACAAAACTGAAAAACATATATATATATATATATATATATAGATGCTAGGTGAAGATGCTGGTTCGAGGGGTCTTGTTTGTTGTGGATGGATTTTTTATTGGTATCATCTGCTTAGACTGTTTGCTGGACATGGAACTACCCGCCAGTGCCCGAGTGCCGCCACGTATCTTCTAATTTTTCTTAAGCCGTCAGTGCCGCCACGTTCAATTTTTTTTTTTTTTTAATCGGATAAGAGTAATGTTTTCGTGCATTTAACGGGAGCTTGTACCAAAATTTCAGTTGTTATTTTTTGATTAATTAAATAATTTATCAGTTTTATTATTTAAAAAACTTTTAACCAATTAAAAGATATCAATAAGTATTTCTAGTGTATATTTGGTGCATATTTTAAATATACATAGCATTACTCATCGAATAAATAGTGGATTAACATTAAATTATTTATATTTCTTGTTGATTACAAATTTGAATTGCGCGGATAACCGGTTTAGAAATTATATAATCTCTTACTCTTCTGTTATAATTTAATCCTGAATAAACAAAAGCTGAGATTATTTTTTTATTTCTAAATTATCCTTATATAAATTTACAAATAATACTTCTTCTGTTTAAAATTATTGTCTTGTTTAATTCGATACATAAATTAAAAAAATAATTAACTTAATTATTAATATTAATATAATAAAGTAAAATAATAAAAATATTATACTAAAAAAAATTTCAAATAAAATAATTATTAACGTATAAAAAAAGAAACTAAAACAATAATTTTGGGATGGAAGGAGTACAAATCTATATTTATTTTCTCTCAATTTTTAATTTTGTTTGTTTGTTTGTTTTGTCCTACTCTCATTGGCCTAAAGTGCGTGCTGTCACTTTCCTTTATTTTTCTACGTCAAAACAAGCAAAGTGTTATGCTTAAGAGTAATATTATGAATACTTAAAAAGTATTAAATTTTTATATTAAATAATGTGTTAGTTGATGTGGAATTGATGTAATGTATTAATTATAATTTTTAATTTTATTTTTGTACTATATCAGCTGCCACATCAATTGATATATCATTTGGTACAATAAATTTAATACTCTTTAGGTACCTATTACATTACTATATACTTAATTCCATTATTTTTTTCCAAGCTTAAGAGCACAGGGGTCAAATTCGGCTTGTGCATACTGCCAAAAACTATTCTCGGTGCAATTTGGCTATATATTAGTCCAGGAATAACCTTTTGGTTATCTATAAGAAAATATTCGTTACTCTTATATTACTAAATCAGCAGTTTATGTGTAATATTTAAAAAAAATTTATTACTAATATTAAATTGTATAAATTAATGTTATAATTGTTTTGGACCAGTCACTTTTTATTTCGATACTATAATTTTAAATTTGGTCAAAGTGTGACAGTAAATTAATTATACATTTGGGTTTGGTCCACCTTTGACTAATAATAATATTATTACTCTAATAAGCACCACGTTATTAATTATAGAGTCTGGTTGTTGAGCTAGGTCAGAAACCCTAATTATATTAGAAACCCTAACTATACTAATATAAATGCGGTGAGAGAACAAATCACTTAAGGGTTTTTGTACAAGGAGATAAATAAAAGAGAATACGTAGAGAGAGCGAGATAGAGAGAGGGCGGTGGAGCAGTGTAGGCAAAGTCAGGACACGGCAATTTGGTGAGTTCCTTTCCCAAATCTCTCATCTTGAATTCTTGTGAGTGATTATGTCTACTCAAGACTTGATAGTACAAATGGTTATACTTTAATTGAATATCATACTATGGTTGGGTGTGGGTATACATGTGGGTTGTATTGATTTTTATAAGGGAGTAATAAAAGGTGTGTGTTATGTGTGTTTGTGTGGGTGGTCAATGTGTGTGTACTGTGGCATGAGTTTTGTGTGTGTAGTCAGTGTGTGTGTGTGTGTGTGTCTGTTTATGTGTGTAGTCAGTGTGTGTGTGTAGTCAGTGTGTGTGTATGTGTGTTTGTGTGTAGTCAGTATGTGTAGTCTTTGTGTGTGTGTGTGTGTGTTTGTGGGTATGGTCAGTGTACGTGTGTGTGTGTATGTGTGTTTGTGTGTGTAGTCAGTGTGTGTAGTCTTTGTGTGTGTGTGTGTGTGTGTTTGTGGGTATGGTCAGTGTGTGTGTGGTCAGTGTGTGTGTACTATGGCGAGAGTTTTGTGTGTAGTCAGTGTATGTGTGTGTGGTCAGTGTGGCGTGAGTTTTAATAATGTAATAAGGGTCTTTAGTATTGGTTAACTAATATTAATGGTAGAATAATAAAATAGTAATTATTCTATAGGGATAATATCATTTTTGGTACCCTATCTTTATACGCTTTTCAAATTTCATACCCAGAGTACCTTGGCAATCAAAAAACATGCAAACGTTTCAGAAATTCATCAAGTTTGGTACTTTTCGTTAACTGTCCGTCAATGAGTAACGGCTGACCTGCTATCCTAGGTTGGAAACCGGCAGTGGCTTGGCAACAGGTAAGTGTATACAACCCGCTTCCATTTCCCGCAATTTTTTCTATCTTCTATTTGCCCTAATTCCTTTCCCCTTGTGCGCTAATTTCTTCATTTCCCAATTTCCTACCCGTTCATTCCAACCCAAATCACTTACTTAGCCAATTACCAGCCTTCATAGACTCAATTTAGAACCCTAAATTTAGTCTGGTTAGAGATTTAATCTATTAGAAGATCGAGGTCCGATGACGATTTAGTCTGCTTGTTGGTATAATTTGTTGGAAAAGTGTAATTATTTCATGATTTTGCTTTACTTGCTTGTTGGGAAATTGGAATGATATCATGAATTTAGTGTTGTCTTAGGTCCAGTTCTTGTTGTATAATTTTGGGGCAAATTGTGATTTGATTTTTTTCATTGTTGTGGACCCTAATGATGATATCACTTTGTTCTCTTTAAAAAAAAATCATGGTGGTGTGCTAAAGCATGGGAAGAAGAAATTGGGGAAGAATTTAAGGTTTAAGGCTGGAATTAGAAGAAATTGGGGAAGAAATTTTCGGGCTTTGAATCGTGGAGAAATTGGGGAAGAAATGAGTAGGCTCTCACCGATAACCAAATTCAGCTGGTTTTCAACCTACATCAACAGGTCAACCGTTAGTCATTCACGGGTAGTTAATGAAAAGTAACAAACTTTATGATTTTCTGAAATGTTTGGATGTTTTTTGATTGCCAAGGTACTCTGGGTATGAAATTTGAAAAGTAAGTAAAGTTAGGGTACCAAAAATGATATTATCCCTTATTCTATACTAAAATTTAAGTTAGTGATTAGTTCTATTATATGTTGAATTTAGATTGAGACAATCGCGTGTGATGGTTTTTATTTGTGTACGGGCTTTATTGTGTCGCTAGTAGTCTCATGTAAGGGATTATACTTCGTTTAGGTATTCAAATTCTTTCATTCCGAATTGTTAGGCTTCCATTATATTTTATTGATATAACTTTCTTGTACACGTATGCTGACTTTAAGTCGATAGTTGGTTTGAACTCCATCGAACGCACATTTGTTCTTACTTCATAAATTGTATTTTTTTGAAATCTTATGCATCCGTTTTTCTACTTCATGAGATGTCATTGTGAATCGAAAATTGTTATATTGCCAATTCATATTGACATATTTGAATACTTTGAAATTACACTTTGATCACTAAGTCAGAACAACCCGTCACGAGGATAAGCGTGACACTATCGAATTTATGAATTTATCGAACACCACTGGAGAAGTGATGTGGTTATCCGGATATACCAAAACTATCGAATTAGTGAATTATCGAATCATCGAACTCTTCGGAGTCATTGCTTATGTGATCATAGTATCCGCGAGTTAGACGCTATCTCCAACTGGTATGGGATGGTTAGCGGTAGTTGTACCTCTCGTAGTCATTTTTGTATCTCTTGTCTTTCGTTTGAAATGTCGTATTGATATCTGTTATATTGCATTGGACATTTGCTTCCTTGATCAAAGATGATTAATTATTTTCTCTTCGAGTCTACTCCTCCTTAGAAACCGGAAGGGTTGTATATGAACTTACTGAGCATTGTTCGCTCACCCCTTATTCTATTTCTCCTTCCATGTAACAAGTAAGGTGGTTAGATCGTGGACTCGGGTAAACGTTAAAGTCATTCAAGGATTTAGAGCTTTATTGTCTTCTTTTGAAATAGTTTGTAATCGTATTGAATTAAGTTTGATTGGTTTTAAGAAATTGTATTGAGATTATTAAGGTTTGTTTTAATTATGATTGAGGACTTTACTGATATTGAATATGAAATTAGGGTTTGGTATTGTTTAAGCATTGATTGTTGGTGACGTGGCCGAACTGTGGGACCACGTTGTCGGAACCGGGTTTGAGGCGTTACATTATGTGATGATCAATACCTGATAAAATTTATATTACCACATCAACAGTTTATGTAATGATCAATAATTGATAAAAATTTATCATTGTAATGATATGAATAACTTTTTAAAAATATGAGCAGACTTTGAAGTATACTCATCACTGCTTGCTCATGTATGAAAAGTTGCTACAATTACTACTTGAAGATTAGCCTCTTTTTTTAAACTATAATTTGAACAACCCAATAATAGAGATTCTTAGTAGAGCCATCAAAATGGGTTTGTGGGACGGGTTAACCCGTTATAACGCGCCACCAAGCGGGATGGGGTAGGCTGACCAGCCAAAATAGCGGGACTGCAAATACTCAACCCAACCCACTTTAGGTTATGGGTCAGGGCGAGCCAACCCGCCATAAAAGGTGTGGTTTTAAAAAATATTAATATCTAACCAATTAAAGCCAAAAATAAAAAAAAATTGTCATAAGACTCGCAACTATTTTTCATTTCATATAGTACAAAAATCAAGAAAGAATTTAACAAATTAAAGCTAAACATAATATGGTGAAATATAACTACATATCTTAAGACTCAAATTAAATTCATACAACATAAACAAAGAGATCCAAAAAAGAAACAAAATTAAATTGGCGGGTTAGCCCGCGCCCAACCCGCTTCAGCCCGTAACTCGCGCGGTCCCAACCCGTTTGATCGGCTCCTAAACGGGATTGAATTTCATCAACCCAACTAGCCTTTTTTAGGTGGCGAGACGGCTAGCCCGACGGGTTAAGCCCATTTTGATAGCTCTAATTCTAGGGAGAAATTCGGGCCGGTACCTTTTAGTGAATTTTCAACCGCTTAAGGACACGATAATTGTTTTCAACCGAAAAGGACACTTTTGTTGCGAATTTTCGTCTATGCCCTTTAAAAACACAGAACATCAAAGTGTGCATCACGATGCATAAATTTTGTGCATCGAGATGCACAAATTTTGTGTATCGCGATGCACAAATTGATGCATCGACTACAATTTCCATTTCTAATTTGAAATCACCGTCACTACTTCCCAAACCAAGCAAACCAAACTTCTGCTACGTAGATTTGATAGCTTCCCAAAAAACCCAACCTCAAATCTCCAAATGCCCATATGTCAAATCCACAATGTTTATCTTCCTCAAGAAAATGTTGTAAAGAACCCTCATTGATGATTACTTCAAAGATGAACAAGGAGAAAGTCAAGAAGAAGAAGCAGAAGCAGCAGAGCCATAGAAGTCCTTTGAAAGATCTCAACAATGCCATCCCCATTTCCAGAACCAACAGCAAAAGCAGTAGTATATTTTCTTCAATCTCCTCCATTGAAGCCCCTTCTGGCCGTCTTCAATTCTTTTCTAAAACCCCTCTTCACAATTGCTCTCATAATCGATCCAAACCCAAGTTTTTCTCCAAAACCACCACCACCACATCCGCCGCTCCCAAATCCGCCCCAAACCCTTCAAACCCACTTCCATGTTTACCCCACAAATCGAAGAAAAAAATGGGTACACTAATTAGTTCCACAAAAACGACTCCCTCAAAAGTGGTAAAGACCGTTCCCCATTTTAAAAATTTGTGCATCGGCGATGCACAATTTGATGCATGGGAAAACGTTGTTTAGGTTACGTGGGTAGATTTGGAACAAATAGTTAATTTATCACTTAAAAGGGACTTAAGCCGTTGAAAACAAATATAATGGACCTAAGCGATTGATAATCTCAGAAAAGGGACCTAAGCCGTTGACTGGGATTGTAATTGGCTTCTTGGATATTTGGAATTTGTATGTAACTGCGAAATAGCAATGAACTCAACCATGGTTATGTTCCATGTTTCGAAGCTTTAGCGTGATTATAACTATTTTAGATCCAATACAAATGGTTAAAACACCAATACTGTTATAAATTAACTCAATCAAGATAACTTATAGTTATATCTTGGAAATATAATATAATGGAACAAAATGTGTAAGGCAGAGAAAGGAGGGATTCTATTAAGATTGAATCTCGTTGTAATTTTGAAGCACTGGTTACAGCCTTTTATAGGCAAAGATTTCAGACATGTCACATCATGAATAGTGTACTACTATTATGCACAGTACATTTATTTATTGTGCTATAGTATGCTATAGTGAATTGATACAGTGTGCTACAGTCCACACATTAATTATTCACAATACTCCCTTTGGATGTAGCACTGTAAGTTGGATAAGTTTGTCTCGTCAAAAACCTTAAGCTGAAAAAACCCAGTAGGAGAAATCAAACAGAAGGGAAAAAGAGTACATATCTTAAATCCAAATCATGTGCATCAGTTGCCTCGTTAAAAACCTTTAACTAAGAAAACCCTGTGGGAAAAAACTTAGTAAAGGAAAAAAGAGTATAGCTTTCATCTTCAAGACCTAATCTTCAGAATTATTTTGAAGTTGTCGCTCCCCCTGAAGACAACAATCTTCCAAGCCTACACATTCCAATACCATGAACAAGTTTTTCAAAAATGAATGTAGGAAGGGACTTAGTGAACAAATCAGCTAGATTTTCACTAGACAAACTTTCTCAATAGTAATCTTACCGCTCTTCTGGAGCTCGTGTGGATAAAAGAATTTGGGTGCAATATGTTTTGTCAAGTTTTCTTTAACATACCCATTACTCATGTGTAACACAGGCTGTATTGTCCTCGTAAAGGACTGTGGGGGATATATTATCTGACCCGATGCCACACAAACCACGAATGTGTTGTACCAATGATCTTAACCATACACATTCTCGTGAAGACACGTATAAAGCTATAATTTCTGAGTGGTTTGAATAAGTGATAACCATAGACTATTTAATAGACCTCCATGAAATTCAGTACCACTATAGAGAAAAACATAGCCAGTCTGAGACCTGGGATTATAGGGATCAGACATATAGCCAGCATCCCAATAGCCCACCAATGTCATATCTTGATTTATTGTATAAAGTATACCAAGATCATGTGAACCTTAAAGATATCTAAAAATATGTTTAATTTCATTCCAATGTCTCCTTGTAGGAGAATCACTAAACCTTGCAAGCAAGTTTACTGCAAATGCAATATCAGGCATGGTGCAATTTCAATATAAAGTAATGCGCCAATGGCGATCAAATAAGGAAATTTTGGTCCTAATATCCTCAGTATCTTCTTTAGGTCTAAACGGGTCCTTATCCACTTCAAGGGATCAGACTATCATTGGTGTGCTAAGTGGATGAGATTTATCCATGTAAAATCTTTCTAAAACCTTCTTCAGGTAAGTTGACTGGTGTACAAAAATTCCTTCAGGGAGATGCTTGACTGCAGGCCGAGACAATACTTGGTTTTACCCAAGTCTTTCATTTTAAACTCCGTCTTTAAGTATGAGCATGCTTCTTCAAGTTCTTTATGAGTTTGTGTGTTCCAATTATATTTATATCATCGACATAGATTGATATAATACAAAAGTCATTCTGCGACTTCTTTATGAACACGCAAGGACATATATCATTGTTTTTATACTCCATTTTCAGGAGGAATTCACTCAGTCGGTTGTACCACATTCTGCCTGACTGCTTTAGGCCATACAATGACCTTTGTAACTTTATGCTATACATGCTGCGATTTTCATTTTCCTTTATATTGGGAACTTCAAATCCATTAGGAATTTTCATGTGTATATTAGCGTCCAATTACCCATATAAATATGTAGTCGCGACGTCCATTAATTACATTTCTAAATTCATACTTGATGCCAGAGATATTAAGTAGCAGAATGTAATGTCATCCATAACAGGAGAATATGTTTGATTAAAATCAATACCGAGTTTCTGCAAAAACCCTGAGCTACTAATCTCGCTTTATATCTCACCACCTCATTATTCTCATTTCTCTTTCGTACGAACACCTATTTGTATCCTACTGAGATAACATTCTGGGGTGTACGTACTATAGGGCCAAAAAATTTTCTTTTATTTAGCGAGTTAAGCTCAACCTCAACTGTTTCTTTCCACTTTACCCAATCCAAGTGCTTCCGGCACTTTGATATTGACTTAGGTTCTGGATCCAGATTATTATTCGAGACAGTAAGAGCAATTGTAGAGGCAAATATATCATCGATGACTGTGATATTTCTTTTATAAGTTTCTCATGTATTCATAAAATTCATGGCAACCTCTATATTTATGTCAACCAGATCCTCGTCATTTCCCAAGATATTTTGATCTAGTTGTTCCGCAATCACAGTATTATGATTATTTGGAGCACGTGCAATTGTATTGGGATTATCGTCTTCGGGACGATCCTCTTCAGTAGTTCTCGGAGTGACACAATTTCTTTATTAGATTTTGTTTTTCACAGATTCTTATCTTTCGCACTGATAGGTCTCCCACGCTTCTGGCGTTGAGGAGCATCAACGTGTATACCTGATCCCTTAGGGATTTCTACTCTTTGTGGTGCATTTACAATATGTATATAAGATTTTGTCACTCCTTTACTATCAGTAAATGCATCTGGCAGACTACTTGCTAATTGTTGCAAGTTAGTTATCTTCTGAACTTCCAGTTCAATTTGACTAGTGTGTGGATCAAAATGCTGAATATCTTGTACACTCCATGAGATTTCTCAACATTCCTTCAATTTTGGGCTACCTAATGCCGGAAAATGATCTTCAACAAATATGCACTCATCATACCTAGTTGTAAATTGATCCTGTCATGGGCTCTAGGTACTTAAGAATAGATGAATACTCATAGCCAATGTATATACCTAGCTTTAGTTGAGGGGCCATAGAGGTACGCTTTGGTGGTGATATAGGAAGATAAACTGTACAACCAAAAATTTGCAGATGGAAAATGTTGGGCTCTTTACCACGCATAAGTTGTGGGGGAATAATCATGATGTAGTTGGCCGAATTTGAGTGAGAGCAGCAGAATGTAAAATCACATGTCCCCAACAAGATGTGGGTAAGTTGGAATTTTGTAACAACGGTCTAGCGATTAGTTTAAGATTCTTAATCAAAGACTCAGCTAGACCATTTTGAGTGTGGACATAAGGAACTGGATGCTCCACTTTGATGCCTAATGCTAGACAATAATCATCAAATGCTTTTGATGTGAATTCACCGGCATTATCCATACGAATGGATTTAAATGATAATCAGGGAAGTGATCTTTAAGTTCAAAGATTTTAGCAATAAACTTGGCAAAGGCGTAATTTCGAGTGGATAATAAGCACACATGACTCCAACGAGTGAAAGCATCAATTAAGACCATGAAATATCGAAATGATCCTGATGATGGATGGATTGGTCCACATATATCTCCATGAATCCGCTTAAGAAAATTAGAAGATTCTTTTCCAACTTTAGTACGAGAAGGTCGTACTATAAGCTTTCCCTTTGCATAAGCTTCACATATAAAATCATTTGCTAAAGGGAGGTTGCTGTTGGGCATATTATGCTCCGTTGAATTAGTAATAATCCAGCGCATCATATTTTGCCCAGGGTGACCTAAACGTCCATGCCATAATTTAAAAGAATTTAGGTCTTCAAATTTCAAACTTATTACAACACAATGATTAAAATGTCAGATGTAGGTATAATACAACCCTGTGGAACGAGAGGGAAATTTTTTGACAATTTGTTTCTGACATCCTGTTGATCGAGTCATGAGTAGATACTCTATATTATCTTTAGTTTTGGTTTCAATGTTGAAACCGTTCGATCGGATGTCCCTAAAACTTAGAAAGGTACGTTTAGATTGTGGATATAGTAGGGCATCATGGATAATCAATTTTATACCCATAGGGAAGCTCTTCCAGAGCCGACTATTAAAACATTGTCATTTGTAATTTTAGTAACACTCCCTCTTTTCTCAATAAGAGTGTCGAAAAACTTTCTATCTTTCAGGATAGTATGAGTGGTTGCACTGTCTACTAAACATAAATCATCCTCGTTCTCCATGGATTGCATTCCAAAAGTTTACGTTATTCTAAGGAAAAATGAAATATGTATAAGATGAGTGAGAAAAAAAAAACATGTAAAATTTCAAACAAGTCATAATAGATTAAATAAGCTAAATAATAAAACATGCATAAAACAAGGTATTAATACATATAGTTTGATTATTTTTAGCTTCTCCATCATCGAACTAGTAATCACCCTCTTCTGGATTAAGGAAGTTGGACAGATCCATGTGTGTATTGGTAGAAGGATCTTGGTCCATCTCATCTCCTTGGTAGACAAAATTTGCCTCAACACCTTTGCCTTTCTTTTGGACCGATGCTTCATTAAGATCAGCAAGGTGTTTAGATGTACGAAAGGTACGCAACCAATGTCCTTTCATACCACACCGATAACATAAATTCTCTACGTTGTTCAAGCGTGCATTCTGTCTTGATGACCTATCTTTATTTTCTTCTCTGTTCCACTTCAGGTATTGAGAGAAATGTCCATCATTATAGGGGTGTTAATGATCATAATTTTGATTATTATTTCTCCCTCGGCCTCGTCCTCGACCTTAACCTCGACCCCGACCACGGCCCCTATTGCGACCATGACCACGGCCACGACCACGTCCTTGCCCAGAATTATCGTATACATTCACATTTGCTTCGCAATGGGGCAGAACCAATTGGGCGAGCTCCATGATTTTTCAATAAAATCTCATTGTTTTGTTCAGCCTCAAGGAGGCAAGAGATCAATTTTAAAACCTTTTTCTCGATATTGATGCTGCAGGAGTATACTCGAGGCATGGAAAGTGGAGAACGTTTTCTCTAACATATCATGATTAGTTATATTTTCTCCACATAAATTTAGGTTTGACATTGTGAAGAACTATAACAAGAAGCATATGTATTAATAATATATTGACATTCAAGAAACATAAAAAATTTATTTAAATCATAACTGAGTTAATCATAATAATTATTACACGTTGAGACGTATTACAAGTGCTAACATCGGATAAATGAAACAAAGACTGATAACAAAAAAACAAAAGACATCTGGAGTATAATCAGCACTAAAAATTAACATGGTATACGCAATAACCAATATGATAGTGAACATCAAAGTGGGTTAAACATTTTGAAGAAGAAAATGTAAGTGTTGAGAATTTGTAAGGAGGTGGGAGAAAATGTATAAATTGTTGAATGAAATGTGGGTGTATTTATAGAATGAAAAAAAAAATTAGCTGTTAACTAGCCATTATCTACCCATTAGAGGAGAGAGAAAGTATAATATAAAAGTTTTATTTATTATTATTATTATTATTATTATTATTATTATTATTATTATTATTATTATTATTATTATTGTTGTTGTTGTTGTTGTTGTTGTTGTTGTTGTTGTTGTTAAAAATTTTTTGAATCATGGTAAGTTTATGATCCTAATGATATGTTTTTATCTTAAAGTCGAAGATCATTTATTGTTCCTTATTACTTTTTCACCTTTGTACAGGAGTAGGTGTTG
The DNA here is from genome assembly GCA_016624345.1 of Platycodon grandiflorus. Taxonomy (NCBI): domain Eukaryota; kingdom Viridiplantae; phylum Streptophyta; class Magnoliopsida; order Asterales; family Campanulaceae; genus Platycodon; species Platycodon grandiflorus. Next base: position 18,714,645 of record CM028368.1, read on the forward strand.
ACACAAGGAGGGAGCATAGTTATAAACAATTGTACATATGCATTAGACATCTTTCAGATCCAATATCTAGCCATTTACTTTACAAACTATTTATTTGTCATGCACATTTATTATATTCACGCCACACTACTCGGTAAACCTTTCGGCGGGTGTTTTGAGAATAAGTATATTCACGCTACGCTACTCAAAAACTTTTCGAGCGGGTGTTTTGAGAATAAGTACTAAAACTATCCACATAACCAATAGAAAGCATAATTATCTTATAATAATAATAATAATATATATATATATATATATATATATATATTCAGTTTGTAGCTTGGAATTTTTCCACTCAAGCATCAACCTTTGTATATAGTACGTAAAATAATAAAATCTTGTTTCGTCATCTCACCAAAATATTATAGATGGTGGTAGAGCTATCCTTTTCTTAATAATTGTGATATACAATATTAAACTAAATTAATAGAGTAATAGAATAAAATAAGCATATCTGAAGAAGTCCTTATCGTTCGAAATGTTTATGAAAGCTTAAAACGTTCGTACCGATAACGTGTTATAAATTAACTCAATCAATATAACTTATAGTTATATCTTGAAAATATAATATAATGGAACAGAATGTGTAAGGCAGAGAAAGGAAAGATTCTATTAAGATTGAATCTCAGTATAATTCTGAAGCACCGATTACAAACTTTTATAAGCGAAGATTTCAGACATATCACATCATGAATAGTGTGCTACTATTGTGCACAGTAAATTTATTTATGGGTAAATTAGAAATAATCCCCCTCAACTATGGGTTAGGTTTAAATTGCCCCCCTCAACTATTAATTGAAGTAATATGCCCCCTCAATTATAGCATTTTCTTTAATCGTAAATTCTATTTAGGCACTGCCATTTGAGTTGACGTAAAATGCCCACATAAGACTCATGTGACCATCTTTAGGCATTCTTATTTTGGTGTTTCAATTGATTATATTACTCTTGTTGTTTTAAAACCCTCTTTGTATATAAAAATGATCATTAAAATAAATAAGCAATATTAAACTAAATTAATAGAGTAATAGAATAAAATAAGCATATCTGAAGAAGTCCTTACCGTTCGAAATGTTTATGAAAGCTTAGAGCGTTCATGCTGATAACGTGTTATAAATTAACTCAATCAATATAAATTATAGTTATATCTTGGAAATATAATATAATGGAACAGAATGTGTAAGGTAGAGAAAGGAGAGATTCTATTAAGATTGAATCTCGGTATAATTTTGAAGCACTGGTTATAAACTTTTATCGGTGAAGATTTCAAATATGTCACATCATGAATAGTGTACTACTATCGTGCACATCACATTTATTGATGGGTAAATTACAAATAATTCCCCTCAACTATGGGTTGAATTTAAATTGCCCCCCTCAACTATTAATTGAAGTAATATGCCCCCCTCAATTATAGCATTTTCTTTAATCGTAACTTCTGTTTAGGCACTACCATTTGAGTTGACGTAAAATGCTCACGTAACACTCATGTAACCATCTTTAGGCATTCTTTTTAACCATAATGTCATTTTGGTGTTTCAATTGACTATATTACCTTTGTTATTTTAAAACCCTCTTTGTATATAAAAATAGTCATTAAAATAAATAAGCAATTTTAAACTAAATTAATAGAGTAATAGAATAAAATAAGCATATCTGAAGAAGTCCTTACCGTTCGAAATGTTTATGAAAGCTTAGAACGTTCGTGCTGATAACGTGTTATAAATTAATTCAGTCAATTTAACTTATAGTTGTATTTTGAAAATGTAATATAATGGAACAGAATGTGTAAGGCAGAGAAAGGAGAGATTCTATTAAGATTGAATCTCGGTATAATTCTGAAGCACCTGTTACAATCTTTATAGGCGAAGATTTCAGACATGTCACAACATGAATAGTGTGCTACTATTGTGCACAGTACATTTATTTATGGGTAAATTACATGGATTGGGTTTAAATTGCGCCCCTCAATTATAGCATTTTCTTTAATTGTAACTTCTGTTTAGGCACTGCCATTTGAGTTGACGTAAAATGCCCACGTAAAACTCATGTGACCAACTTTAGGCATTCTTTTTGTGACGACCCAACCCCGACCCCGAGATGGGAATGCGGGTCGAGCCGTCCAAATAAGGACTACAATCATGCAAGGACTCGATTATCACAACAACGTGACGCAACATTGGACACGAAATAAAACTCGGCATTAAAAAGCTGGAATATTTAAAACTTCAAAACCTGATATAACAATTAATAACAAGTAAACCAAGTCATCGGCGAAATTACAGCCGGAACCCAACACTAACAGGTCATGCTAATAAAAATACACCTCGACGGCTAAACATGCCGGAGAAAACCACATCAATAAACAAGAGCTAAAGGGATGCTCAGCGGAAGTCTTAACAAGTGAACCATATACATGTAAACAAGGCTCGGCCAACAAGTGCCGGCAAATAACAAGAGACATAAGTAGAATATTCATTTAGTCTACGACAAGTACAAGTTACTATGATTACACATTCCCAAGCGAAGTCTAAATGACTTGCTTAAACCCCACGTCCTTGCAAAAGAAGAAACCAAAAGCCAACGCTACCACCTCTCGGTGAACGATCACGAGCACGAGAAGACGATCAACCTCGAGAAGACGGACACGGACGACTAGGATCTAAAACAGTAAAGGGAGGGGTAAGTCATAAAGACTTTGTAAGTAACCAATATGCATGACGGGATATAATGCAAGGCATACATAGCACGTATCAAGCAAGATCATGTTAGCACGTAGTTCTCATGTCGCGATGCACATTGTTTTCACATAGGTGCGTAATTAAATCACATAGGATTAGGATATGTTATAGAACCGGTGCCGCCGTAGTCCCCTGAAATAGACAAGGTTATCACGATTGTATTTGTCGGATGCACGTGTATGATACATCGACCACGATTAGTATTATTCCAAGCGCCCTTTTGGTTACGACATGGTACTCTTCTCCACTTGTGATCGGTAGTGAAGGGTGTGTGCAAGTTATGGTATGGCGACCCATCATCATCATGAACCTCATGATTCATGACTATGATGCATCGTTGACCATCGATACAATTCACGTAATGCCTTGGACTAATGGTATGTCAAGTAGGTATTTACTTGTCATACAAATCAAGTAAGGAGCAAGTTCGACAAGAGCGAACTTGTCCGAGTCAAGTAGATGTTTACTCACGTAATAAATCAAGTAATGGAGCGAGGTCGACAAGAGCGACTCGTCCGATCAAGTAGGCATGTTATTCTATAATGTACAAGTCGAGCAATAGATCAATCATGTCAAGAATTCCCAAGAACAAATTTACAATTCAATTGAACTCTAAACGTCGTAGGGATTTGTTTGTAGAGTCGGTATTGTTCAATGACTCTCTAACGCAACTCCGATGAGTTATTGCTAAAATATTCCTAAGTAGCGAATGAATGCTATGTGCAATTCATGGCTCTTTTCTAAGTTCTCGATTCATATGCAATTAGACTATATGTCATTCGTGACTTTTAGTCCATCAAGATTTAAGTCCCACACTTGTGAACCCTAACATGTCCATCAATTTTTGAAGTGATGAATTATAACAAGTCCAAGAACAAAAGTTATTCCAAGTTCATCCTAGAACATTATTCATACTTGACACAAGTTCAAATTATCAATTATGAGTCATTAACCCAAAATTCACGAAAATTTACTTAAGGAATTTCAAGTTTTTAACATGATGCATGTCTTCTTAAACATGTAAACTAAAACTATCATGAAGGGAGCATACTTGATATTGAGCATACAAGACAAGGGATTGGGTACTTACCTCAAATACACAAATCAAACCAACAAAAGAAGAATCAAAGCCTCCCAAGTTGTTTCTCTAGTCTCAAGGAACACAAATATGGCTTTGCATGCAAGTTTGAGTGGTTGGAAATGGAGGAGATGAAAACACACGGTGATCTCACCAAGAACACACACGCTCTCTCTCACTTGTTCTAAGAAGGTTTTGGGTGAAGTGGGTGAAGTGGAGGGTCATTCCCAGTGTTGAGGCGAAGGGATGTATGAGTGAGCTGATCTCTCACTTAGGGACGTGTCCCAACTTAAACAAACAGTCCACAAGTCAACAATTATTAAAATAAAGCTTCGGCGTAACGGGCGATCGCCTCCCACGAAGCAAGGCGATCGCTTTGACATTCGCCTACAAGGCGATCGCTTTGTTAAGGACCAAGCGATCGCTTTGTACCCGGCTCAATAGTACATTCTGTCTACAAAGCGATCGCTCGTCCAAAAACAAGGCGATCGCTTTGTACCCAGTATGCACCTCACTGAGTACAAAGTCATTTTGGTTACTAAAAATCATACCAAATCATTTTTGTATGAGCAACACAAGTAAACAAAGCTAAAACAAGCAGAAATTATCAAATTATAATACATTATACTAACATGGCATTTCTATTCATGCGAACAAGATATATAACATGCAAATTATGCAATTAAGAGAACTAGGGTGTCACATCCTCTCCTCCTTAAAGGAATTTAGTCCCTAAATTCACTTACCATCTAATCAAACAAGTATGGATACTTCTCTCGCATCTCACTCTCGGTTTCCCAAGTGGCTTCTTCCATCAAATGATTCTTCCACAAAACTTTCACTAGTGGTATCCTCTTAGTCCTCAAGGTTTGTTCTTTGGTATCAAGAATCTTCACCGGCTTCTCAACATAGGAAAGGTCGGGTTCAAAGGTAATCTCTTCATAGGCAAGAACATGTGATTCATCCTTCATATATTTGCGGAGCATAGAAACGTGAAACACATCATGAATACCCGAAATAGACGGTGGCAATGCAATCCGGTAAGCTAAAGAACCAACCCTCTCAAGAATTTCGAACGGGCCAATATACCTTGGTGAAAGTTTCCCTTTCTTACCAAATCTCTTAGTACCACGGTGCGGCGATATTTTCAAGAATACAAAGTCTCCAACTTGGAACTCAAGATCGCGTCTCAGGTTATCCGCATAGCTTTTCGCCTACTCGAGCCGTACGCAATCTCTCTCTAATCAACTTGACATCCTTGGCCGATTGTTGTACCATTTCGAACCCCATAACTTAGCTTCTCCAACTTCGTCCCAACAAATTGGTGAACGACACTTACGCCCATACAAAGCCTCATAAGGAGCCATCTCAATGCTAGATTGGTAAGTTATTATATGCAAACTCGCAACGGTAGATGTGAATCCCAATTGCCCTTGAAATCCATAGCACAAGCACGAAGCATGTCCTCTAATATCGTATCAATCTCTCCGTCCATCGATTGGGGATGAAAAGCTGTACTCACGTTAAGTTTGGTACCCAAGGCCTCTGTAATGAATGCCAAAATCTCGAGGTGAATCTAGGATCTCGTCCGACACAATACTAACGGGGACACCATGTAGCCTGATAATCTCCTGGATATACAATGCTGCCAACTGACTCAAACTGTAAGTCATCGCAATAGGAATAAAATGGGACGACTTCGTCAACCTATCAACAATAACCCAAACAGCGTCGAAGCCTCTACGAGTACGCGGCAACCCCGTGACAAAATCCATCGTGATATGTTCCCATTTCCACTCCGGAATCTCAAGTGGTGAAGTAGACCCGGTCTCGGTGCTCCGCCTTAACTCCGACATGTCAAACATCTAGAAACATATTCAGCTATCTCCTCTTCATACCGTTCCACCAAAGCGCCTCTTCAAGTCACGGTACATCTTAGTACTACTGGATGTATCGTGTACTTGGCTTTGTGAGCCTCGTCAAGGACCATACGTTTCACTTCATCGGAAGAAGGAACACAAACCCTATTCTGAAATGTCAAGATCCCATCACTGTTCATCGCAAACCCTGGTGTAGCATTCTCTCCCAATCGATCAATAATCTTCTTCAATTCAGATCAATAACTTGAGCCTCCTTAATCAACCCAAATAAAACGGCGTAGCACGAACATTAGCAAATAGAACACTACGCCCACTTACAATAGGACTCCATTCCTGACATCCTCTAGCATCTTCCATTCCCTCATCATCATACAAGACATATAAGCCTTCCTACTCAAGGCATCGCCACAACATTCGCTTTTCCCGGATGGTAAAGAATAGTAAAATTATGATCCTTAAGCTTCTCCATCCAACGCCTCTGTCTCATATTCAACTCCTTCGCGAGAAGAGGTACTTCAAACTCTTATGATCTGTATACACCTCAAACTTCGCTCCATACAGTAATGTTTCCACTTGTGAAGCGAAAACAATTGCCGCCAATTCAAGGTCGTGAGTTGGGTAATTGTTCATATGGTGACAACTTTTCGAAGCATAGGCAATCACCTTCCCGTTTTGCATAAGCACGCAACCCAAGCCCTCTAATGAAGCGTCACTATATATCACAAAGTTATCACATCCACTAGGCAATGCTAAAACAGGAGCTGTGGTCAATCTTTTCTTCAACTCTTGGAAACTGGCCTCGCACTTATCACTCCAAATGAAAGTAGACTTTTTCGAGTCAAATTAGTCATGGGAGTAGCAATCTTGGAGAATCCTCAATGAACCTACGGTAGTAACCCGCCAAGCCCAAGAAACTACGAACTTCGGTTACCGTTCTAGGAGTCTTCCATTTAGTAATAGCCTCCACCTTAGAAGGATCCACCGCAATACCCTCACTAGAAACAACGTGCCCAAGAAAAGATACTTGTTCGAGCCAAAATGCACACTTGCTAAATTTCGCATAAAGTTTCTTTTCTCGCAACAAGGAAAGAACCACTCTCAAATGGTTAGCATGTTCCTCTCGTGACTTTGAGTACACTAAAATATCATCGATGAAAACCACAACAAAGCAATCCAAATAATCATGAAACACCCGATTCATCAAGTCCATGAAAACGCAGCGCGTTTGTCAACCCAAACGGCATCACCACAAACTCATAGTGGCCATAACGTGTCCGAAAAGCTGTCTTTGGGACATCCTCCGCCCGAACTCTCAACCGGTGATAACCACTCCTCAAGTCTAGCTTGGAATACACCACGGATCCCCGAAGTTGATCGAAGAGATCATCAATGTGAGGTAAAGGGTACCTATTCTTGATAGTAACTGATTCAATGACGATAGTCAATGCACAACCGCAAACTACCATCCTTCTTCTTCACAAATAATACCGGTGCACCCCACGGAGATACACTCGGTTTAATGAACTCCTTATCGAGAGTTCCCGCAATTGGTCTTTCAACTCCTCAACTCACTGGGGCCATTCTATAAGGTGCTCTAGAAATTGGTGAAGTTCGCAATAGTTCAATGCAAAACTCTAACTCTCGGTCGGGAGGTAATGCAAAATCATTTGAAAAGACATCCGGAAATTCATTAACTACCGGTACATCTTCTATATTAACAGAGACATGCTAGTATCAAGCACACAAGCAATATACCCCGTGCACCCCGAGATAGAAGTTTCCTAGCCCGCAGCGTAAATGATATGTATACTATTCATGGCATGATCACCCGTAAACACAAATTCGAATACCGGCATGGCAAAAGTAACTCTTTTACGACGACAATCAACTAGAGCATGATAAGTGCACAACCAATCCATACCCAAGATCAAATCAAAATCCCGAATAGGCAAAACTACTAGATCCGCATGCAAGACCCGATCACATACAAGCACATCACAAGCTTTATAAACTTCCGACGCCAACAATTGATCACCCAACGGTGTAGACACTTCAAGCACATAAGGTAACCGAGAAGGTAACACGCACAAATGCTCAATGAAATGCGATGCAACATAGGAATGAGAAGACCCGGATCTATAAGAACTCGAGCCCTATGGCCGAAGACCGAGAGAATACCTCCAACAACCGAGGTCGACTGCGGAACACCACGCCGATCAAGCGCAAAACACGAGCTTGGGCCTTAGGACGCCCATCACTATCCCTCTTGGTGCCCGATGCGAACCGAACCCACGGACCGAGTAGTCTTAAACTTGGGACAATCTTTCACTCGGTGATTTGTATCTCCACAACCCAAACACCGCCCAAGTCGACCCTACACTCATTGTACGAATGCCCCACTGTGACAAAAGGAACACTCAATGTGCTCACTCCGGCCTTGCCGCCCTTGCGAAGCCGGAGTACGATTATCACGACCATCGGAAGTACGCCTAGGCCGTCCATCCGATCGCGCTAGATCGACCACCGCTTGGCGGTTGCCCGATGACCGCACCGATTACCCGAAAACCGACCCTTCCGAATGCCGCGAGGTCACCCGAGATGACTGCGATGATCGCTGATGCGAGGATCGCACAAGAAGCTTCGCCGTGCTCCTCTATATCTCTCTCGATCTCATAGGCGCGATCAACCGCACCCCTATAGTCTGTCAACCGCAATGACAAGAGCTGCCTTCTATACTCGGTTTAGACCCTTAACGAACTTGAGCACCCTCATGGGCTCATCGGGTACAAGATGTGCACAATAACGAGACAGTCGGTGAACTTGGCTGAATATCGAGCCACCGTCATAGAACCCGTTCTAGATCCTGGAACTCTTTCTCCCTCTTTCTCCTCACCACCATAGGTACATAAGAAGCCTTGAACTCCTTCTCGAAATTAGACCAAATCTTTGGAACCCGGTTAAGATCCCACTTGCCAACAATACTCTCCACCAATGATTCGCGCCCTCTCGCCATACACGCCTAAGACAACTTTCTTCCTCCGTGCGTCTAGAGCCGCAAAGATTTTCTCCAAGTCCTCCAGCCATAACTCGCTTTACTAGCATCGGACTCTCCCTCGAAAGATGGAGGTTTCATCTTCAAGAACCTCTCCAAGTAGTATTATTTCTAGCTCTAGGTCTGGCGGTGCCTCGTTACGAGGTGGTGAAACTTTCGCCTCCGGTTCGGTTCGTGGTGGTGGTGGAGGTGGTACACCTCCCGCTTGACCCTCTTGTGCCAACTCGGTCATAACCGTCATCATTCTACGAAACAAGCCCGCCATACGGGCATTCTCATCACCCCGATTCGAGGTGGGGTACCTCAACTTCGTGTTCTTCCGAGCTCTAGCCTCCGGCCAGAACCCTCCTAGGCCCGCTCTACCTCGACCAATACCGGCTCCACCGCTACTAGCCCCCGGTCTAGGTCGCACCATGATACACCTATAAGAAATCACTCGACGTTAGAACATCACACAAGAACTTAACCCAACTAGGCCATGGAACCTATCTGGCCGATAGCTAACCTATAAAGCTCGATACCAATGACGACCCAACCCCGACCCCGAGATGGGAACGCGGGTCGAGCCGTCCAAATAAGGACTACAATCATGCAAGGACTCGATTATCACAACAACGTGACGCAACATTGGACACGAAATAAAACTCGGCATTAAAAAGCCGGAATATTTAAAACTTCAAAACCGATATAACAATTAATAACAAGTAAACCAAGTCATCGGCGAAATTACACGGAACCCAACACTAACAAGTCATGCTAATATATAAACACCTCGACGGCTAAACATGCGGAGAAAACCACATCAATAAACAAGAGCTAAAGGGATGCTCGGCGGAAGTCTTAACAAGTGAACCATATACATGTAAACAAGGCTCGGCCAACAAGTGCCGGCAAATAACAAGAGACATAAGTAGAATATTCATTTAGTCTACAACAAGTACAAGTTACTATGATTACACATTCCCAAGCGAAGTCTAAATGACTTGCTTAAACCCAACGTCCTTGCAAAAGAAGAAACCAAAAGCCAACGCTACCACCTCTAGGTGAACGATCACGAGCACGAGAAGACGATCAACCTCGAGAAGACGGACACGGACGACTAGGATCTAAAACAAGAAAGGGAGGGGTAAGTCATAAAGACTTTGTAAGTAACCAATATGCATGACAGATATAATGCAAGGCATACATAGCACGTATCAAGCAAGATCATGTTAGCACGTAGTTCTCATGTCGCGATGCACATTGTTTTCACATAGGTGCGTAATTAAATCACATAGGATTAGGATATGTTATAGAACCGGTGCCGCTTCGTAGTCCCCGAAATAGACAAGGTTATCACGATTGTATTTGTCGGATGCACGTGTATGATACATCGACCACGATTAGTATTATTCCAAGCGCCCTTTGGTTACGACATGGTACTCTTCTCCACCGTGATCGTAGTGAAGGGTGTGTGCAAGTTATGGTATGGCGACCCATCATCATCATGAACCTCATGATTCATGACTATGATGCATCGTTGACCATCGATACAATTCACGTAATGCCACTGGACTAATGGTATGTCAAGTAGGTATTTACTTGTCATACAAATCAAGTAAGGAGCAAGTTCGACAAGAGCGAACTTGTCCGAGTCAAGTAGATGTTTACTCACGTAATAAATCAAGTAATGGAGCGAGGTCGACAAGAGCGACTCGTCCGATCAAGTAGGCATGTTATTCTATAATGTACAAGTCGAGCAATAGATCAATCATGTCAAGAATTCCCAAGAACAAATTTACAATTCAATTGAACTCTAAACGTCGTAGGGATTTGTTTGTAGAGTCGGTATTGTTCAATGACTCTCTAACGCAACTCCGATGAGTTATTGCTAAAATATTCCTAAGTAGCGAATGAATGCTATGTGCAATTCATGGCTCTTTTCTAAGTTCTCGATTCATATGCAATTAGACTATATGTCATTCGTGACTTTTAGTCCATCAAGATTTAAGTCCCACACTTGTGAACCCTAACATGTCCATCAATTTTTGAAGTGATGAATTATAACAAGTCCAAGAACAAAAGTTATTCCAAGTTCATCCTAGAACATTATTCATACTTGACACAAGTTCAAATTATCAATTATGAGTCATTAACCCAAAATTCACGAAAATTTACTTAAGGAATTTCAAGTTTTTAACATGATGCATGTCTTCTTAAACATGTAAACTAAAACTATCATGAAGGGAGCATACTTGATATTGAGCATACAAGACAAGGGATTGGGTACTTACCTCAAATACACAAATCAAACCAACAAAAGAAGAATCAAAGCCTCCCAAGTTGTTTCTCTAGTCTCAAGGAACACAAATATGGCTTTGCATGCAAGTTTGAGTGGTTGGAAATGGAGGAGATGAAAACACACGTGATCTCACCAAGAACACACATCTCTCTCTCACTTGTTCTAAGAAGGTTTTGGGTGAAGTGGGTGAAGTGGAGGGTCATTCCGTGTTGAGGCGTAAGGGATGTATGAGTGAGTGATCTCTCACTTAGGACGTGTCCCAACTTAAACAAACAGTCCACAAGTCAACAATTATTAAAATAAAGCTTCGGCGAACAGGCGATCGCCCTCCCACGAAGCAAGGCGATCGCTTTGACATTCGCCTACAAGGCGATCGCTTTGTTAAGGACCAGCGATCGCTTTGTACCCGTTCTCAATAGTACATTCGTCTACAAAGCGATCGCTCCGTCCAAAAACAAGGCGATCGCTTTGTACCCGATGCACCTCACCGAGTACAAAGTCATTTTGGTTACTAAAAATCATACCAAATCATTTTTGTATGAGCAACACAAGTAAACAAAGCTAAAACAAGCAGAAATTATCAAATTATAATACATTATACTAACATGGCATTTCTATTCATGCGAACAAGATATATAACATGCAAATTATGCAATTAAGAGAACTAGGGTGTCACACTTTTTAACCATAATGTCATTTTAGTCTTTCAATTGACTATATTACCCTTATTATTTTAAAACTCTCTTTGTACATAAAAATGATTATTAAAATAAATTTTTATCTTTATTTTGAATATTATGATAAAAATTATACGTACAGATGATGACGTGAGTCTTTGGTGGACAAATTTCGTAAAGTCAAACTGCGGTATCTAAATCAAAGGTGCAATTTAAAAAAATGTTATAGTTTAGGGGACACACTGCTTCAATTAGTAGTTGAAGGGGACAAATCAAACCCAACCTATAGTTGAGGGGAGTTATGTGTAATTTAACCTTTATTTATTATGCTTCATACCGTGAATTGCTATACTGTGCTAGTCCACACATTAATTATTTACAACAAATACCTTTTTTTTATTACCTAAAACAATTATTTGTGGTATTCATTTCTGCTGCAGTTTTAGATAATTAATCTCTTTTTTCAGAAAATACAGATACGTGGTGCGCAATAAAAGATACAAATTACCACCAACACATAATGTGTCGAATCAAGGAGATCCGTCTTACAGAAAATATCCGTAACGGTATTCCTAAATTTTTGTCATCTTAATAATTCACATTGCAGCTATTGAAGATTAGAGATCACCCAAGTGTTGAAAAAGATGATATTGCTCACCAATTTATTCCATCAAGCGAAGTGTGTATAAAGTTCATACGATGCGAAGTAAGCAAATACTCAAGATTTGATGTCAAGTAACCCTAACAAAAGTGGCATAAACCAACAAACAACAAGCAATACTGCCACGCCTCCTGCTGCTCTCCTTCCTCCAGTCACCCGTCCTACTCTTTGCTTGCCTCGTGCCAGAAAAGAGGGTAAGTGCTAACACCAGTAATGCAGATGGGGGAGTTGCAGGACTCACCTCAAACCTCGAGATGTCAATTAGGTTACGAGTCGATCCCATTAGACCAGGTACAACGGAGTAGCTAGTGGGTAGCAATCGGGTAGCTTCTCTTCCAACGGAGTATCGTCACGGGAGCAAAAATGAGAAAAGTGCATTTGAGTAGCCAAATAAGCTACTCAAATTCTTCCAAGATCGTCCAGAAAAACGCCACCGTTTGGCTAAAAAAACATACAAAACGGTACCGTTTTGTTTTGAAAGGAATCTTTTAAAAAATCAAAGAGAGCATGCGTGCACAGTGGATTGCATAGCCTTTCCACGTGTCGCTTAAACGGTGGCTCTGTTTAATTTTTTTCCCCTTTACTTTTCACGGCCAATTTTCAGCCAAATAAATTTTTTTTAATTAAAGTACACAATTTTAGCTATAAAAAGAGACTTGTTTTGTTGAATTTGGACATCCGAGCAATTTTCTACAAATTTTCAAAGTTTCTTCCTCTTTTCCTCCATTCTCTCTCTTCAAATCCGATTTTAAAGCCATTTTAAGGTATTTAAGCTTAATTTATTGCTAATATTATTATTTTTAGTTAAATATTATAATTATCAATATTGCTATTATAATTTAATTATTAGTATTACTGTCATTATTGTTATTATTTTGTTAATTTTTATTATTATTGTTATTATTATTATTATTGCTGTTATGGCTTCACGTAATTTATGGGAAAAAAAAATTAACTCTTATGGGTAGCTTTAAGGGTATTATTATTAAAAATTAATATGAGTTCGAAAATATTAATTTAACAAATATCAAATTAAAATTGCATAAACAAAATAATAAACAAGAATAAAGATATTAAATTAATAGAGATAAAGATGGTGGGGTATGTAAAAATATTGGAGTTTGTGTCACCATTGGAAGGAGGTTTTTGATTGAGTAGCTAATGGGTAGCTTTAAGGGTATTTTTGTAATAAAATTGGTTAAAAATGGTGGGAAGCTCCCCTTAAGCTCCCCACCCATTGTACATGCTCTAAAGGTCAATGCTCACATCAGTCAAGGGTTTCTGTCAATTCTAATTATATCGAAGTCCAAGTAACCAAATGTCAATAGAGCTCCACACCTTACAGATTATTGAGCTACTAGACAGCCAAAATATTGTCGCTGTTTCTATTACTCGAAGAAGCTAGTTCAGTCCTACAATATAACATGCTAACAATTTCATGATCTCAAGTTACATGGATAGGGAACATTAACCAGATGCTATACACAAAATTATTTGCCATTCTAATATGTATCGAGAGAACAACGTTAACTCCACTAAGGTTACAAACATATATATCATTGCACTCTGTCCCAGAGTCACTTCTAGATTACCCAGTTCATATCACTCAAAGGAGCTGCTCCTGTCAGATAATATGTTTAACTAACAAGTTGATGATCCATCCAGATTTCAAGTTACAGAAGAGCTAGGAGCAGGAACATCGACAAACTGCAAAGTACATGTCATTAAAATCTTACGAAAGCTGTAAGGTCCCAACCAATTTTTGTCAATGCAGTTATATCAAAGTCACTTTTCGATGCCCCAATGAATAGTAGCTCAAGGCCTCTCCTAGATATCAAGTTACAGTGGTGGGAGTCGGACCATTGTGGAAATGGAAGTACAACTCATTAAAATCTTGTAAATTACAAAAACTGTAAAGTCCTAAGCAATTTTTTGTGAAAAAAAAAAAGGCCAAAAAAATGAAGAACGCATATTCCCACCCAAACAAATAAGTACTCCAAGTTGCAAAGAACAACCCCACATTTTTCCACCCAGACAATAATAATACTCCCAAATTTCAATAACTACCCGATACTCCCAAGGAAATCACCATTACCACCATCACCCAAGAGATTCCAGAACTTGAAACAAAGAGGAGATGAAGTGAAAAGGAGGCAAACCTAAATGGCACACGAGAAACACCAACCATAACAACGGTAGCCACCAAAAGAACCCCCAAAGAGAACACAGGTCAGAGCTTAACACCTCACAAACTGATTGACAAACCATCTTGGATCGTCGGAAGACAATGGTTACTTCACACTCCACCCCCCCAAGACAGAGGAAAGCTTTTACAATGCAATGAAAACCCAAAAATCCATGAATAGGAAGGACGTGTCTGCCGGAAACCAGAGGGAAGCCTGACACCAGAAAATACGCAGGAGCACAGGAACGAAGCCAAAAGTTTATGATAAGGGGGCTCCGTTCCAAATAAAAAGATTCATCTGAAACTTTTTCAAAATACATTGAAGCTTTATTGTATGACGTGACGTGTAAGAGAAATTATCAAATTTCCAGAAAAAGAAAAGTGGACATTTATAGATTACAGTTTAGAAATTGGACTTTTTATCAGAGGACAAACTAAAAAAGGAAGGCTCGTTTTTTAGGACCGAGGAAGTTACAATCTAAAATGTAATGACAAAACACATCAAATTTTTTTCATTATTAAGGTCAAAACTTGAACGAAATTGAATTAAAGAGACGCCCCATTAAGGGCAAAGTGAATCAAAAGTGTTTTTTTAATTTAAAAAAAAAATATTCTACTGACCAATTTTTTGTTCCGTTATGACAAAAAACGGGGGTAAATTTTCTATGTAGTGCAAATATTTTCTCAAGGAAAGGGGGCAAAGTCTTCTAAAACTACTAAATTACTCTATTTTTTCTAAAATTTAGAATTTAATAGTACTAAAGTGCAACTTTCTCAAAATTAAAAGGGGGCTATAACCCCCTTCTACTCCAAGTGCCTCCGCCCCTGCCGGAGTGTGACTGAAATACAAAACATGGGCCAACAAAAATGTCGGGAGACAAAAGATCTGTTTACTGGGAATGTCAAAAGTCAGCAAAATTCCATAATAGAAATTTTACTGCTATTACTGCATTAATAATAACGGAGTGCTTACATATTAACGTCGACGAAATCAAACCTGTCTACATATGAAGCAAGGTGTGGAGGAACTCTGTCCTCCTCACCGTACAGTTGCTTGAGCCCGAAAAATATTTTACAGTACAGTGGATCGTTAAAACCATCATTGCGAGCTATCATCCTAACTCTAGCTGTTGAGATCTTTGGACTCTCAACCTTGAACTCAGGAAAGCACATAAGTCTTAAAACTTTAAGTCTCTCTCTAATGTTGAACAGTTGCATTTGGCTCTTGCCGAGAAAATTTACCTCGTCACTTCTATTAATCATTGTGCACTTGGCTAGATTTAAAGCCCATCCAAGTGGTTGACTGATTGCCAGAATTGCAAATATGTCTGGTTTGAGAGTAGCATCAGTGACGAACAACGAGTCATCTCCTTGAACGTAGCAACTCTTAACATTCCATCCCATTTTGCTACTAATATACATTATGCGCGCATAACTAACGATGCTGCCAATGATGTTGGTAAAGTAGCTACCTGAGGGTATTCCGCTCCTTCGTATGTAAAGTGAACCATCGGGTGACGCTAGTTTGCGTACCTTGAATGATTCCTTTGCAAATAGGAACGCGTAATATGATAAATCAGTTGGAAACTCCAATCTACTTTCAAGTGCCTCAAATGCGTAGTCTATCTCCCACATTTGAACTGAAGCATGGAATGATTGCCAGTCTAAGCATATAAACCAATTCTCTTCCTAACCCCATGTGGTATAGAAGGCGTGGTACCTCTGTTTTTGGGTCCTTTCCTGTAAAGTAAAAGGTGTCTGCCCCTTCAAAGGCCTGCAAAAGTGGCTGCGCTGCAAGTCCTTCAATCAGAATATAGTGAAATGCCTCTCCAAAGACATTCCTAACCTTAATTGATGGCAGCCTTGCGAGTTGTGTTCGCGTGAATGCTATATCAGGGGTTCCATTATCAATTAGGAACTGAACTGCTTTATCAAAGCCATGTTCGTCCATGTCCTCTTTGAACTTTCGGACCGCTGCGTTAGCTATCTTCTTTGCCCTCTTCAGGTTGTCGCCTTCACCCTTCTTGCCTGCATAGCCATATCCTGCGGCTGATTGAGACTCAAAATGAACTTGATCAAGATCTGACTCAAAAGTTAAACTTCGAATCATTGGTATCGACCGTTTCAAAACCTCTGTTGTCTTTGATTTTGCGTAAGCCCAGTCTGCGTCAGCAGGTGGTGGAATAAGTGGCTTGCTGAACTTTGCAATCGCTTGAATGTGTCCCTCTAATGAGAAGAACGATCTTGCCCATCCGTCGATTTCTTGCATGTATGCCTTGGAAGCATATGTCTTAACCATAGAATATACCGGTTCATCAACCAGCATTTCAAACTCTGCTCGAATTCGTCGCTCGGGAATGGTCCCTATAAGTTGCAAAGCTTCCATACTTTGTATTGCCTACCTGGATTTCTTTGGTGGATATCTCTTGGTATCGAGAGCTGTAATAATTCTTACACCACTCTGAGTGCTCCTGTCGGAACGAATTAAGCTCTGTAACCAATTGATTTGGTTCCACAGAGAAAATCCAATAGACTTGGGCAGTCAGCCATCTAGCCAATGTGATTTTTGGGCTCTCATCTATCTTTGATTTTAGGTTCTGGAAAAGGTGCCATAAGTTTGTGTGCTTCCTCAGCGGCGGCGTAAGTGGACCAGCTTAGAGCATCCACAGCGGGGAGTTTTACCATAAATCTAAAACTGTGTTCAAGTTTTTTTCCTTCTTGAAGCCCAAAGCCACAATGGACACCCTACCACACCCTTATCTCTAAAATTAGCTACTTCACCCTGTGCTATACCTGAACACTAACTTCATCCCATCCCGTTGTTGAAAACCCCTCTTTTTTCCAACAAAACATTAAAACAAAAAGCTTACTAACAATCAACCCAGTTCATCAATTAACCCTCAAACACACATGCAAATCCATCAAAACTCAACTTCCAACAGCAAACGAACAAAATTCAATCTTTATTCAATGCTTGAAACACAATCCAAATCCAAACGACTTCAAATAACCATGCAATTAAACCAAAAGCAATAGTACCCTGTTTTACCTCAGAGTTGAAGAAATGATCATCAAAAACAACGAAACCCTTATAACTGTTTAAGGGTGTTGTGAATTTTCAACGATCTTCACAGAAATTGAAAGAGGAACTCATCAATTCCAACAATTTCTTTTCCGGGTATGACTTTTCACCGCGCTTTTATGTATGTGTATATATATATCATAGAGACAGTCGGCTTTCCGGCAGAGGGCTCAGTCAAAAGAATTGACACACACCCAAAAACCCACAAACGCATGCACACACACTATCCCTTTCTCTCTCTAACAAAAGAGAGTTGTAATGTAGACAGTGAAGAGAGAGAGAATGAAAAGGGGTTGTAGTAGGGGACGGTGGACGGAGTTCCTTTTCTCTCTCTAAAATAGCTCTCTCTCTAAAACAGAATGAATGAATGTGTGTGACAGTGTGAGAGAGAGAGAGAGAGAGAGAGAGTTGGGGTTTGTTTGGAGTTGATACTTGATAGTGGATTTTTGATTGTTATTTTTATTTTATTTTTTATTAATGTTATGGGCACCTAAAAATTATTTTTTTACACTAAATAATATGTTATCTGATGTGGCAGTTAATGATGTATAAAAAAATAAAATTAAAAATCAAAATTAATGCATCACATCATTTACTACATCATGTGACACATCATTTGGTACAAAAAAATTTTAGCATTAAAAATTTGGTAGTCTTTAAGTACGTATAGCATTACTTTTTTTTTTTTTAAATATTTTAAAGAGGATGCTTATCCGAGAGGAATTAATTTTCAACTTTGTTAAGTTTATAACTCTTTCTACAACTATTGCTACAAATAAATCTTAACGAAAGGCAAAATTATCTTTCTCCAAAATACATTTGCCCTTCATCGAGGCTTAGTTATAGCATTAATTGTAGAAAAAAAGTTGTAAACCTAGCATTTTCATTAATGTTACAGTATTGTTACGTTTACAACTATTTTTACAATATTTTCTACAACTAACCCCTGACGAAACAACTAAGCCTTACGAAGTTGTAGAAATAATTATACACTCAACATATTTGTTAATTTTAAAGTATTAAAAAAGTGTAACTAAAACAAATAATGAGGTGTTTAGAGAATAATACGTAGGACTTTCTAACGAATGCTCTTATATCCAAAGATTGATGAGGGTTAGTAGTGCTCATATGGTGGTGAATAAATTCTTATTTTCTTCAATAATGTGTTGTTCTTTATTTGTTGATCATAAATCCACTCACCACACCAAAATAGTGTAGGTTTTAGCGTATGGGTTGGAGAAGAATGGTGCAAAAATCACACCAGAATGGTAGGATATTGTATGGGTTGGAGATGGCCTAAGATCCCTTATAGGATTAGTTCCTTCATCTTAAAATATGTGCTCTCCATATTTATTTTTTTGACACGTCTCGAAATAATTTTCTCCTTTCTCTTTTTAAAAGTTTTTCCAAAGTAATTGTTTATTGTATCCATCTTGTTTGTAAGATAGAAAAGTAACCGAATACCATTGATTTAACACCACTAATTAAATTGAGGAACATTAAAAGAAAATAAAATCAAATCAAATACTTTTTTAAAATTCGTGCATATTCAATAAGGACCCTTATTTTTGGATGGAGATACTTTTTAGGAATAATTGCGGGTCGATCCTCTTTATGGAATTTTCAACCACTTTAGTCCCTCATGTTTCCAACCGATTAAGTCTATTTTAAGTGATAAATTGATTATTTGTTTCAAAATTGCCCATATAACAACTTAAACAACGTTTTAAGCATTATCTTTCTTTAATTTTCTCTTATAAATTCTCCCTTTTCATTCTAATCATTGTTTACTTTGTTACAGTTTTCATCTTTCTCTCTCTCAGTTTCTTTTCATGCCCAGTTCTTATAAAAAAACAAGATCAGTATAATTTTCAAAATTATTTTAATTCTTTGTTTCTTTGTTTTATCAATATTATTCGTTAATCGCTGAATGCTGACACAACAAAATGGGGATTCAAAGAAGACAACCTCATCCCAATGTGAAAATTCAAAAAAAAAGTGACAACCTTTTTAGAAGTGTATTTGAGAGTTCATTTAATCTTAATTCCCTAATTTTCACAACATATTGTGCATGGAAAATAAAGTTGTTAATCGCGATGCATGAAAATAATACCTTTTTAGTACTCCCTCCGTTCCGGATAAATGTTCCTTGTTGATAAAGCACAAGAATTAAGAAACATAATTAATTATGTGCTGTAAAATGTGTTCTGACGATAATACCCATGAACATTAATTGAGTTCAACTATTCTAAATAATTGGGTTTCTTTGGGATGTGTTATATTAAATAAAATTTTAAGGGTATATTAAGAATAATGGTAGAGAATAGGTAGAACAAAAGTTTTTAAAAACATTAGTTGAGACATCCCAAAATAGAAAATATGAACATTTATCCAAGACGGAAGGAGTTTTGTGCATCGCGATGCACACTTTCAATGCATTGCAAGTGTAATGTTGTGCATCGCGATGCACAAAAATAGTACTTTTTAGTACAATTTTGTGCATCGCGATGCACACTTTGATGCTGTAATGTTGTGCATTAGTACTGTTTTGTGCATCGCGATGCACTTTTTTTTTGCATCATTGTACACCGCGATGCATAAATATAGTACTTCATCCATCCCGGATAAATATTCTTACTTTCTATTTTAGGATGTCCTAACTAATGTTCGTAAAGACTTTTGATCTATCTAATATCTATTATTATTTCTAATATACCCTTAAACTTCATTTAATGTAACACATTTAAAAAAAATTCAATTATTTAAAATAGTTGAACTCAATTAATGTTCATGGGTATTATTGTCAGAACACATTTTATAGCATATCATTAATTATGTTTCTTAATTCTTGTGCTTTATCCAATAGTAACATTTATCCTGGACAGAGAGAGTACAATTTTACTCTTACTTTTTTCCCTACATTAATTATGTGCCACATACACATGGGCATTAAAGAAAACTACACACTATATCAATATTAATAATCAAGTCAATTATTTTTTCTTAATCCGTATGTCGGATCAAACAAGACAATAATTTAGGGACATAGAGAGTACTTTTTTGTGCATCGCAAAAGAAAGAAAAAAGGCAGAGCGACTGAGAGAGCCTTTCCAGTAGGACTTGTGGCGAACTTCAATTCTTTAGCACCTTTTGGACTTTTTTTAATCACTTCAGCAACGAGAGGATGAAAAGAGCTCTCTATATAAAGAGAAATTGTTGTGGCGAGTAGGAAGAGATCCAAAGAAGACAGTTCTATTATATATATAGAAATATGAAAAATGCGTTCAGAAGACGGATCGATTGAAGAGAAGAAGATTCAACTTCGATGCCAGAAAGATAGCCAAATATGGAACCAGTGGAAGATTCCGTACCTGAAGAATATGATCCACAGTATCAACAACTAGAGTTGCAAGAATTCGCTGAAAGTTAAGGAGAGGAGGATGCTAATCACTAACACAATCGTCTACTACGGTATCAGTTGGCAATTTGTGCATCGTGATGCATCAAATTTTGTTCTGTATTTTTTAAGGGCATAGACGATATTTCGCAACAAAAGTGTCATTTTCTAGTTTGAAACAATTATATGAGACTAAAGCGGTTAAAAATTTATTAAAAGGAATCGGCCCGAATTCACCCTACTTTTTGCTTCCCAGTTTCATTTGTTAAAGTGGCCTTCTTTTATTTTTTTCTTTTCTCAAATTCCTTTTTCATGGGTTTTTTCTTGGGCTAGATCATGTTTTAGCTTGGTATCATTTTGTTTGCAGTTGGGGTCTAAATTATTGGGTGAATTACAGGCCGATCCTTTTTTTAACATTTCAATTCGCTCCAATCCACCGTTTTATTTTTAAATCGAAAAAAGGCACTTTTTGGTCAAAAAGACAACAATGCCTTTAATGAAACCAAAACACGCGCGCATCAGGCATTCCAAGGCATCGGGATGTAACAATTGGGCATCGGAATTTAATTTGAGATGCAATAATTGGGCATTGGGATTAAATTTGAGATGCAACAATTGGGCATTAGGATGCAGTGTCACTTTCTCAAATTAATTTGGGCATCGAGATTAAATTTTAGGTGCAACAATTGGGCATTAGGATGTAACAATTGGGAATCGGAATGTAGAGTCACTTTCTCAGATTAATTTGGGCATCGAGATGCAAAAATTGGGTATCGAGATTAAATTTGAGATGAAACAATTGGGCATCGAGATGCAGAATCACTTTCTCAGATTAATTTGGGCATCGAGATTAAATTTGAGATGTAACAATTGGGCATCGGTATGCAACAATTGGGTATCGGGATGCAGTGCCACTTTCTCAAATTAAATTTGTCTTCTTCACGATTCAAATTAAAAGATTCAATTTCTCTCTCTAGTATGTTAATAGCTCGGCACCATAAGCCGTAAGGGGGGATGAATAATAGTTTAATGGGTTTTATTTTTCTTTTGATTGAGTTTGTGTATGTGCCGAATTTTGGAGTGAAGGATGAAAAGATTGCGTGAGAGAGAAATGAAGCGAAGAAGGAGAAGAGAAGAAGAAGAAAAAAAAAAAAGAATGTGTGTGTGCACTGGTGGAGTGGAGGAGGTGAGTAGGGGAGAGAAATGAAGTGGGGGAAGGAGAAGAAGAAAAGAAAAGGGGGGGGGGGAGAGAGAGAGGAGGTGGGGCACAGGCAGAGAGGGGAAAAAGAGAGAAGGGAAAGAGAGAGTATTTTAGTAATAATTTTATAAAAGTATGGTGGATTGGTGATAATAAAATTTTTTAAAGGGACCGACCAGCAATTTTTCATAAATTATTCTCTTAATCCAAAGCAATTACTTCCTCAGTCCCGAATAAATGTTCCTAGTAGATAAAACACAGGAATTAAGAAACATAATTAATGATGTGCTGTAAAATATGTTCTGACCATAATACCCATGAACATTAATTGAATTCAAGTACTTTAAATAATTGAATTCGTTTGGGATGTGTTATATTAAATGAAGCATTAAGAGTATATTAGAAAAAATGGTAGAAAATAGGTAGATTAAAAATCTTTAGAAACATTAGTTGGGACATCCCAAAATAAAAAGTAGGAACATTTATCTGGGACGGAGTATGTTTAAGATATGTTAGCATGGTTCCCAAAACACTTATTTTTATATTGTTTGGGATTGAATAATGCTAGTGCCACAAATAGATATAAGTAGCATAAAAATTCAATTGATAACTGTTGATTAGTAGAAATTGTATATCTCTATAAATCTCATCTTTTAATAATGGGATTTGCAGATTATATAACAAGGAATAATTGCGGGTCGGTCTCATTTCTTGAATATTCAATTAATACCCTATATCTATTTCAAATAGAAAAAGTCTAATTTGGTGGATAAATAACTCAATTGTTTTCAAAAATACTCCTGTAACAAACTAAACAACGTTTTAAACATTGTTTTTCTTAAATTTCTCCTGTAAATTCTTCATTCAATTTTAACCATTGTTTACTTTTGCTACAACCTTTATCTCTTTCTTTCCATGCCTAGTTTATCTCAAAAACAAGACCAGTCAAATAAAGGCTTTAATCTAGGTCATGAAGTCTAATTCAATAAAAAACTTTGAATAGTATATACAATCTTTCTGTTATGTTTAATATTTCAAATAAGTGTATATCGTTGTTAATTGTTATGATTAATAATTAATTCATTATTTTGTTGAATGAAATACGAGTTCAGTATTCATTTTTATTTCTCGCAATTGCATGTTGCTTTATTGCTTCGTTGTCATTCGAATATTATTAAGTAAGCTTATAACACAACTATTCTGTACTAATAGATCATAGTTTAAATTTATACTTTTCATGTTAATTTAAAGTTTACTCTTTCTTTCACGTTCTTTGTATTTTCTGAAACAACACAACAAAAACAACAATGTTCGTTTCTTAGTATATAGAAATAAAATTTGTGTATCACGATGCAACAAAAAAGTACTTTTTAGTACAATTTTGTGCATCGTGATGTATACTTTGATGCATTGCAAGTGTAATATTGTGCATCCGATGCACAAAAAAAATTTTTTAATACAATTTTGTGCATTACGATGAATTAATTTTGAAACATGCGTGAATGCCAAAATTATGGGAGTGACACCCATTTTGAACTTTTAAGGAAATTTCATGCATCGGGATACAACAAAAATAGTACTCCCTCCGTCCCTAAACTATTGTCTTGTTTGACCCAGCACACGGATTAAGAAAAAATAATTGACTTAATTATTAATATTGATATATTGTGTAGTTTCCTTTAATGCCATGTGCATGTGACTCATAATTAAAGTACGAAGAAAAAGTAAGGGTAAAATGGTAAAAGTATTGTCCTAAAAAGTAAACTTTCAAACAAGATAATTATTTTTGGACGAATAAAAAAAGAAAACAAGACAATAATTTAGGGGCGAAGGGAGTACTTTTTAGTATAATTTTATGCATAGCGATGCACACTTTGAACTACGATGCATTAATTTTATTTTGCAATATATATCGTGTTTATTTCATATTTTTTAAGGGTATTGACGATATTTCACAATAAAAGTACTTTTTTCTGCTTTGAAACAAATATCTTAACCTAAAATGATTGAAAATTTATCAAATGGGACCGACCCAAAATTCTCCCATGTAACAAATCGACTGCCAATATCTTCAAAATTGTATATCCAAAATACGTGGCCCTAACATAACTCGATTGAATTTAATCTCAGGAAGGACAGAGGCTTTTTCGTTGAGTTGGTACCCCAAGGCCAGTAATGTTTGGCCCAACTAACATAATGGGCCTGAGGCTCCAAAAATCAAAGAGGGCAAGTGCTCAACCACAAATAGGAGTATTGGTTAAGATTGGTTTCGACCCATGTTTCATTACCCAACGACTCATCTAGCCCGTCTCTGTTGTGGGCTTGACCGCCCTGTTTATTTTTCTAGGAATTCATAGGCCCAATGCAAAAGCAATAAAATCATATAGAATCTTTATTAAAGTTTCATGTCCTATTTAAACATTACCAAACCTTTTTTTTTTATTTGAGACAAAACGATTAAACGAGTAATATAGGAGTTCGCTATGATGGTTTTGTAGTCAATTTTCGAGTTTTAGATTTTTGTTTTGTAATGGTTGAAAAAAAGTAAGAGAAAGATAAAGAGAGACTGCTGGGGTTAAAGAGAGAGAAAATCAAAAACCAAAAATCAAAAACTAAAGTTCTTAAATCTTGCTAGGAGAATGGAGGGAGTATGAGTAAAAGACATTTTTTTTTTTATGTGTTAATGTTAGGATCGAAGGTGGTTGGACAGTAACCAAAAGTTGGCAAGGGCCCATGGGGGTTGACTTAAGTAGAAGAGGCTATGGTCGCTTGAGCAAGAGGTCTTGGTTCGAGCTATTGTATATGCAGAAAACGTTCTTGGAAGATGTCCTCCCTTCTAGCACTCTACCGTACCTAAGGGATTAATCTTGGACCTTTAGCCTTGGGGATACCTTGAAACAAAAAAAAAAAAGTTGAAAAGAAAATTTATTTGAAACTTTGAAAGTAAATTCATTTAGGAGAGTATATATTTGACAATTATTTTTCCCCTTTCAATGCTTAAAATAACATTTGCTCTTGAGATCATAGATTCATACAAGTGAATAAGGTTCGGCCACTTGCATGTAGTTGCAGGTTTGAATCTCATGAGGTACGGAAGGAATTTACAGAATCATCCTTTAAGCGCTTAAATAGAAACCGATAATTCTTAGCCTTAAAAAAGTTTTAGAAAATAAATGGAAAATGATAAGAAAAAAGTGTTGCTTTCATAATCTTATGTGTCCAAGTACAAAGCTTTAAGCTTCTTTAGTAGTAACAATCCAAAAGTGAGAAAACAAATCTTTCTTCAAAAACCCAACCAACCCCCCCATACTTTATGTCCAAACACACCACGTCAAGTCTTTGGAAGCTCTTAAAATGGACACGGCAAATCCCATCCTCTTTTTAACTTTTCTCCAACAAGTTTGTTTGTTATTCCACCTAAAACTAACGTTAACTTCCCTAACTTATCTTACCAAATTAACTACATTCACACCCCCTCCCCCTCCCCCTCCCCCTCCCCCTCAATCTTAATCTATCAATATTCTCCATTTGCATTGTTCCCCAACCCACTTTAGGAAATGTTCTATCATTAACTTTGACTACTTTTGGATGCCGTTTAAGTTCGGCTTGATCGTATGTTACCTAATGATTATTTAAGGAATTAAGAGCCCGTTTGGTCAAGCGTTTTGGCCAAAACGCAGGGATAAAACGCAGCTTATTTGTAAAAAATGTGTTTCAATACTGCGGCAGAAAACGCAGCGTTTTCAAAACGCATGCGTTTTAAAACGCGGAATTCCCACTTTTTCCCAAAACGCAGTTTTAAAACGCTCCTAGGAAAAAAAAGCTGCGTATTGAAGAGATATCCCAAACGTATTTATAAGGAAAGATCTTCGTTTTTAAAACACTGCGTTTTTTAAACGCTGTACCAAACGGGCTCTAAATTTGGAGTAACCTATCAACTAACTTTAATTCAACCAAACCGTCTTTCAAATTATTTGTCAACTACGTAATACATTACGAAGTACTTTTTCTCTTTTTTCATTGTCTTCTTTTCTTCGGAGCTAATTTTTTTCTTAATCACCTGGCTAATCTTTCACCTCCAATAGCCAAAAAAACTATTTCGTATATGCTAAACCCCTTTTTTTTTCAATATATATATATATATATATATATATATATCATAAAATGAAGTTTAATGTGTCAAAACATGTACACCCTCCGTCCCTAAATTATTTTCTTCCTTTTTTTTTGTCCGTTCCAGAATAATTGTCTTGTTTAAAAACTTTCTTTTTTAGGACATCACTTTTACCATTTTACCCTTACTTTTTTCCATATTTTAATTATGACCACATACACATGAGCATTAAAGAAAATTACACATTATACTAATATTAATAATCAAGTTAATTATTTTTTCTTTGACCACATACACATGGGCATTAAAGAAAATTACACATTATATTAATATTAATAAAATTACACATTATACTAATATTAATAATCAAGTTAATTATTTTTTCTTAATCCGTATACAGGATCAAACAAGACAATAATTAAGGGACAGATGGAGTAATTAATAGTTTGTCATCTCACATGTTAATATACGATATTTGACTAATCACATGCCTAACATGTCGACCAATAAATTGAGGAGTTTAGAGTTGGAAACTTGTTTTTATAAGATCCTTCACATTACTATTGTGAAATTGGACCATAAAGTATGACACTTTCTAATTTGGTAGAACCGAGTATTTAATATAATACTCTATTCCAGGTAAATAGTTTACTATTCTAGTTTATGATATTTTATATAAAGAGTTCACTTTCAAAAAGTATGCCTACAATCTTCTTAATTTTCTAACTTTACCCTTTTCATGTGGTATAAACATATTAACTATACTCAAATATTTTTTTTTAATTATGATCAATTATAATGATACTTATATATTCACTAATTATTATTAAAATTTTTAAACGTGAATTCTTTGAATGGAACGGAGGGAGTAATCAAATTCTTTTGCTTAGTAGAAAAATATACTAAAAAGAAAACCTTCTGTGAGCCAAAAAAAAAAAGTTGATTTCAGTAAACGCTTGTAAATATATATATTTAGATTTATATATATATATATATATATATTGTATTGACCTTATGTCATTACAAATGGACAACGAGGCATGATAGTTGAAAAACGTAAATTTAATAACTTAACTGAAAAAGAGACTCGTTTCGCGACAATTTTTTTTTCTTTTAAATGAGACGCATTTCAAAATAAAATTACTTTAATCTCATTGTGAGACATTAACAAAAAATATCAACAAAATCTATCTGCTCCCTCTAAAGAGACTAGTATTCTATTTTGAGATGTTTCACATAAATAGTTAACTTTAAAAAATTATGCCTACAATTTTCATAAATATTTCAACTTTACCCTCTACATATACGACAAACATCTTAACTAAGCTCAAATATTTTTGTAATTATGACAAACTTCAATATAAATCACTTAATTATTAGATTTTTCAAACGTATATCGTTTAGGTGGAACGGAGGGAATATATTATATTTTTAAAGTGTTGTACTTTTAACGAGTATACATCGAACGAAGTAGTTGAATTCTTTCCATTTTTTTTATTTATTAATGTAGCATTACTTTTGCTAAATACAGAAAGCAAGAGCAATACAGCTGACTTTCATCCTGGTAAACCCGAAAACAATAGAAAAATAAAATAAATAGACCAAATCTTTGTTGACCAAACGGCTAAAATGGAAGTCAAATAGATACATAGAAATATAGAATAATCTGGTCGTTGGCATTGAAAATATATTCTGTTGTTTGGTGGAAAAAACGGATTTAACTATAAACTGTTATAGACCCACAATCATATGACTGATGAGTTTGCTTCAACTCCACTAGCTATGGTGATCATGACAACAACTATGATGTAATGTATGTATATATATATATATATATATATATATATATATATATACACACACACACAAAATGTGAATTATAGTAGATAAAATGGGTACAATTTTAAAATTAAAAACATTATTCGTGAAAATTATTGATATAATAAGCCGTACGTATGTGCAGATGTTACACAATACTATTAAGACGACTAAATCTAATTTCGTAATGTATTTTATAATTTGCGTATATAGTCATTCGTTTTCTTTTTGGGTATTATAACCAATCAGTAATTATACAATACTCCGTCTAGCTCATGTGACTGTTTCTTGTTATTTTTTCATCAAAATTTATAAAGTTGACTTTAAAACAATTTTACGGACACGAATAAATCATTAGTCATCAGCTATGAATTTTAGCTAAATAACAAACTCATCAATGAATTTACCACCTAAGCATGTCGAAATTGCAATAGAATATTACTGCTAAATGTCGGTCCAAAGTCCATATTGGTAAAACGTAATTTTTTTTTTCTGTATGGCCACAATGTTTTAATAGTTTTATCCTCTCCTCAAATCTTATAAACTTAATGCAGCATATATAGTTTATTGCTAGCAGACCCTCCAATTTCCAAATCTTTCATTCCTTGCCCCTTGACTCCGTTAGTCGTCCAATTATAACATCCATGAAAGTACTTCTTCTCTGTATTAAGTAAACATATGTTTGATTGCTTCACTGACCAGTAACAATGTCCGCCACAGAATCCTTGCCTGTAAACATCGAAACTAGCATCATAGTTTTCCCAGAAGAAGTAGCAGTAAAAACGAGTTGTTCCCCAAATGTTGGGGCGAAAACTCCATGCAATATATTCTTGAAAACCTAGCACATGAACACCGATATCATCATTTTTGGATTTACAGTGAACTTTTAGGGATGAACCCGACCCCAATTCATTCGTGATGAATAAGTGTACGTGGGTACGAGCAGCTTCAGAAAAAGCAAAGAGAAATGCAAGCATCACAACGATATGCTTGATGGAGGAAGCCATTGTGGTTCCTATTTTAATTTCGAAGATCCTTCTAATAATATTGCTTGCTTAATATATAGGGTTATTTTCACTTGGCTTTAATTATATGTCTTATTTATCTAATCTCATCTTAAAGCAAATATATTGATAAATGATTGACTTACACCTGTCCTTGTTATTTTAATTAAATTTTTTTAATAATTTTTACAAGTGTGTAGGGCTGAGATTTAATTAGATAGATTTACAAGTGTGTAGGGCTGAGATTTAATTAGACAGAGAATGTAACAGACAGTGGGATAGAAGATTTGAATCCCTGTAAAATATTGTTACTTACAATCAAATCTTAAATTATCACACTCAATTTGGCAAATAATTCAAGTAATCAACTTGTAGATCTCGTGTGTTATATACATGTAATCTTGGAGTTTCTTTTATCATTCGGTATTATGTGAGGAATATGGTCAATTGAAAATATTTTTCGAATCAATCTGAAAGTCAAAGATGTGGTCAATGCAGAAAATGTTACAAGTCAATTGCAGGGAAAAAAAAAACGAAGGAACAAACAAACACACACACGGGAGCAGAACCTTTCCATTTGGGGTTCTCTCTATTCTTTTCATTTTATTCAAAGGTGTAGAACGTGTCAACACATTAATGAAATATCATCTAATTGTGCAAAAGGAGATGTACCGCTTTGGAAACAAAATACTAAAAAGTATTCATTATGTTCCCAAAAGAGTGTTTTATTTGACCCATCAAACATATTAGAAAAATATAATTATTTTTTATAACTATTAAGATAGTGTATATTTTTCAAAAATCCAAATGTGAGAGTGAGGCTCATAAATTAAAGTCAGAATTAAATCAATGGTGAAATGATAGAATTATTTTTCTAAAAGGAAAAGTTTAACGAGAAATTGTTAGTTGGTTCCCTTTTCAAAGTTTTTAACCCCTAAATTCTACCTTTTTTTTTTAACCAGAAAAATGCACTTTGATAATTTTCTTTCTAAAATGCCCCCGTCTCTTTCATCCAAACCAACTATGGCTTCTGGAGTGAATTTCCCTCCCCAATTGTGATGAGAACCGTGGTTCGAGCCAAGACTCAAAACCTAAGTCAAGTGAACCTATTATGATCAAGTGGGTTCAAAGTCAAGCAAACCCGTTCGAGGCCCAAGAGGAGGAGTCCAAGAAGAGGCATTCTGCCTTTAAAGCGATCGCCTTACAATTCTACAAAGCGATCGCCCTGACTACTGGATTAAAAGCGATCGCCCTAAAACGTTTCAAAGCGATCGCATTGTGGCCAGTGTTCGCCCTGTGGCCAGTGTGATGACTTCGAAGGCTTCCAAATGCATGAAAAAGGCTTAAAGACTCAAAAGACGTCCGTTAAAATCATCTTAGGCATGATGAATGACTTTGAGATCTTTTTAACGCTAAATGGATGACTTTAGGGGGCCAAAGTGCACTTTTCAAAATTAGGCCTTTAGAAAAACGGGATTGATAGTCTTTTCCTTATTTTGGTTTGTTATTGTTTCCTAATTAGCCTAGAGAACTTTCTTAGTTGTTTCCTATATAATTTAGGTAATTGTTAATTATTTCCTTTTATTTTAGGATTCTATTTCCTTCAAGTATTAGGGTTTGTAAGCCTATATAAAGGCTTCACTTTCATTGTAAAATATTAGATCTTTGATTATTATTGAAATTAAATTGAGTTTTCACAATATTGTGAGCTTTTGAGAGCTTTCTTGGACTAGAATTCTCAACCTTTGAACTTATCAAGTTTGTTGAGCTGCAGGCTTGTGGCGTTCCGTGATCTTAGTTCCTAATCAATTGCGATTAGTGGGTTAAGGTTGCACCCCAAGGTTCTAGGGATTAAATCTGCCTTAGGGTTGAGAGAAGCTCCCTATCTTTTCTTCAATTCGTTAAATCTGCGTTTTTGGTTGGTTCCGCTTTGTCACGATCTTGGAATCACATCAATTGGTATCAAAGCAACAAAGAGGTAACCAACGTTTTCGTTCTAGCGTTCTTCCTAAACTTTGTTTCATCTTTCCTATTTTTCGTTGAATTCATAGTTTTCTTCTTTCCTTCAAAATTTTCCAGCAATCTTGTTTCTTTTAATTTCTTTCCAAACCCTAGTTACAAAAAAAAAAAAAAAAAAATCTTATTGCTCCAAAGAAAATTCCTTGAATCAAGATTATTAAAAACTTGATCAAGAAGTTGCAAAAGTCAAAAAATATATATATATATTGAAGGAGCCGAAATTGTGGACAAAAAAAAAAAAATAGGGTTTTGGAAAATTGCTTCAAAGCTGTCACTTGCACTAAAGTGGTATTGCTAGGATACTTTCATACATCCATCTTGTCCATCAATCTTTCCAACATACACTAAAATTTATTATTTTCCTGCTTTCATTGTGAAATTGCATCTCACTTTGAAATTTTCCCAAAAAAAAAAAAAATCAAAACCCTAGATTGCATTGTTTTTAGTTCCAACTCGTAACGTTTTCAAAACTTGCACTCCATATTGATAATTTCGTGGGAAAAAGAATTTCTCCGAGAAATTAGAGTATGTGAGTGAGTCAAGAGTGATACACGAGCAAATTGTGAGTTGTGTGCTGTCTCAAACATGTCTCAAGAAGGTAATGATGCAGCTGGGGAAGGTCAGGACAACCCAATTGAACGAATTGTCCGGTTGATGGAATCTCAACGATTGGAATCCCGTCAGTTGATGGAGGATGTTTCTCAACGTTTGGCTAGGTTAGAAGAGAAAGGGGATGCGCGTTTTCAAAGGAATCCACCTCGATTTCACGCAAGGAGGGGAGTGTATGATGATGAGGAGGATGAGTGGTTAGAAAGTGAATATGAGG
Organism: Platycodon grandiflorus; assembly: GCA_016624345.1. Lineage (NCBI taxonomy): Eukaryota > Viridiplantae > Streptophyta > Magnoliopsida > Asterales > Campanulaceae > Platycodon > Platycodon grandiflorus. The sequence continues at coordinate 18,746,697 of CM028368.1, forward strand.
CAGATAGGAGACATAATATGAGGAGAGGTCCAAGAGTAGACATGAAAGTTCCTACTTTCAAAGGTAGGGATGATCCGGAGGACTACCTAGATTAGGTTAGGAGAGTTGAAGTCTTCTTTGAGTGTAACCACTACACAGAAACTCAAAAGGTGAAACTTGCATCTAAGGAGTTCACCGATTATGCTAGTGATTGGTGGAAGCAAATAGTGGCCAACCGAAGAAAGATAGGAGAGGGTCGCATTGACACGTGGGTAGAAATGAAACGTGTAATGCATAGGAGGTTTGTCCCAAAATATTACCGTCGGGATTTGTTGAGGACTACTTCTTATTCTTCATTCTCTAGCACACTTAGTAAACCCAAGGTGGAGGAACAAAATAGCCTTAGTGTTGTACCTATAAGTACTTGTGTAGGTTCACAATATAAGGAGTGTTTGAGTGAAAATAATGAGAGGTCGGCTAAAGTAAAATGTGTAAATCAAGAAATAGCCGAGCAAAAGGAGAGGATAGCTAGAGATGGGAAGCAAGTGAATAGTGAGAATGAGGTGAAAAATAAAGAATGTGTTGAGAGAGAATTGAGAGAGAACCCAAGTGAAGAGGCCAAGAAAAGTGAGATTAGTGAGGCCGAGAGGAAAAATGAAACGAGTGAGTTGATGGAAGAGAGAGAAAACCCGAGAGTTGAGAAAAGAATGAGTGAAAGAGATAAAAATATGAGAGTGGATACACGAGAGATTGAGGAAGAAAAAGAAAAAGTTGAAAAGGCCAAGAGCCAAGAGAGAGTGAAACCGATCTTTCCTGCCATCCCAAGTGAGCTTAAGAGGGAGTTGGAAAAGAATCAAAGTGATATCATTCCTATTCCCAAAGAAAACTCTTTTTATGCTAACTCGATGTCTCAATTGTCTCTTCCGTATGATGTTTCTTCTCGATAGGTTTTTGATGTGTTCACCGAATTGAGCAAGGAAGCTATGAGCTTCAAATTGGATGATCGACTAGGTAAGGAGATTGGTGTAGTAAATACACAATCTCAAAGGTATGATTCTATTCTTTCTTGTGATATTAAGTTATTGAGACTTGAGAATCATAATGGATTATTACATGTTGGTCACCATGGCATTGACAATGGATTATACGTGATATTACTTAGGCCAAGTCATTCATATGTTGATCCATTTCTGGAATGTGCCTCGAGAGTTGATTTGGTAGATTTGCAATGCACTTTGAGAATTGATTTGAAAAATCTGAGATTATGTGCATTGACTTGTGAAAACGTGAGAATTGAGATGCATGGGAGGTTTTGTAATAACCCCAAGAACTTATCACATGTGTTAGGTTCTTTGATTGGTACAAGTAACTATGATCTTATTGTGTTATATGGTGCTAATGTGTTGATCATGGTTATACAAAAAGGGGAATTTGTTAGATTGATTTACAAACCCGGTGAATATCACAAGATTATTGTTTTCCATACATGTTCTCAAGAGTTTGACTTACTTTCTTCTGTGGATTGTAAGTTATTATGTTTTAGAAAAAGTGAGGACTTGCATGATGTTTCTCATAACTATCAAGGAGAACTTGGAGATTATGGAGAATTTGGTTATATTAAGTCTCCTAAGTATGTGAAGGATTCTTTGTTTTACAACATTGTGGACCTGCCTCGCATACCTGGGGTGTGCACTTATTTGATGATGACATTGTTTTCTCCTAATACTTGTGGTCATCTTGTTTTGTGTGTTATAGTCGAGTTTCCATTTCAGGTTAAAGCAAGGATCTTGGTGGAGCATGAGTTTGATAATGGTTTCAGAATGGACTTGTTTGGTAAGGTGCATGTTAGTGCATATTTTTCTATTTCTGATCTCCGTCCTTTTGATGTAGGTGATTCGAGGACGAATCCTTTCGAAGGGGGAGGGAATGATGAGAACCGTGATTCGAGCCAAGACTCAAAACCCAAGTCAAGTGAACCTATTATGATCAAGTGGGTTCAAAGTCAAGCAAACCCGTTCGAGGCCCAAGAGGAGGAGTCCAAGAAGAGGCATTCTGCCTTTAAAGCGATCGCCTTACAATTCTACAAAGCGATCGCCCTGACTACTGGATTAAAAGTGATCGCCCTAAAATGTTTCAAAGCGATCGCCTTGTGGCCAGTGTTCGCCCTGTGGCCAGTGTGATGACTTCGAAGGCTTCCAAATGCATGAAAAATGCTTAAAGACTCAAAAGACGTCCGTTAAAATCATCTTAGGCATGATGGATGACTTTGGGATCTTTTTAACGCTAAATGGATGACCTTAGGGGGCCAAAGTGCACTTTTCAAAATTAGGCCTTTAGAAAAACGGGATTGATAGTCTTTTCCTTATTTTGATTTGTTATTGTTTCCTAATTAGCCTAGGTAACTTTCTTAGTTGTTTCCTATATAGTTTAGGTAATTGTTAATTGTTTCCTTTTATTTTAGGATTCTATTTCCTTCAAGTATTAGGGTTTGTAAGCCTATATAAAGGCTTCACTTTCATTGTAAAATATTAGATCTTTGATTATTATTGAAATTAAATTGAGTTTTCACAATATTGTGAGCTTTTGAGAGATTTCTTGGACTAGAATTCTCAACCTTTGAACTTATCAAGTTTGTTGAGCTGCAGGCTTGTGGCGTTCCGTGATCTTGGTTCCTAATCAATTGCGATTAGTGGGTTAAGGTTGCACCCCAAGGTTCTAGGGATTAAATCTGCCCTAGGGTTGAGGGAAGCTCCCTATCTTTTCTTCAATTCGTTGTTTTTCTGTTTTAATCTGCGTTCTTGGTTGGTTCCGCTTTGTCACGATCCTGGAATCACATCAAATTGAATATACGTTTCTAGAGCACGATCAGCCAACCTCACCTACAAACAGAGTTGGCGTGATCAATCCAAACACAAAAAAAAAAAAAAAGTTCAGTTTCGATATCTCGAGTCCGAAGAATCCATCTTTGATTAATTTTAATTCCGATCAATTTTGAAGCTCAAGTTTTATATTTTTGGGTTTGCTTATAGATTGTAATTGTGTTTGAAGATCAATTTGAGTTTTTATTTGTGTTGAAGTTAATGATATTATTGGAAGACAAATTGGGCTGCTGGTTGGGGATTTCTATCCCTACTATGTGAACTGTTGTATGTTAAGCCAACAAATAAGAATCCTGATGCACAAATTAATCTGAAAAAGTGACATCGCATCCTGATGCTCAATTGTTGCATCACGATACATCAATTGGTGCATATCAAATTGAATCCCAATGCATAATTCTTGCATCCCGATGCACAAATTAATATGAGAAAATGACATTGCATCCCGATGCCCAATTGTTGCATCTCGATGCAATAATTGTTGCATCTCAAATTGAATCTCGATGCAGAATTCTTGTATCCCGATGCCCAAATTAATCTGAGAAACTGACACTGCATCCCAATGCCCAATTGTTGCAACCCGATGCAACAAATCTTGCATCTCAAATTGAATCCGATACTCAAATTAATCTGAGAAAGTAACACTGCATCCCTATGCCCACCTGTTGCATCTCAAATTGAATTTCGATGCCCAGTTGTTGAATCATAATGCCTTGGGATGCCTCATGCGCACGTGTTTTGGTTTTATTAAGGGTTTTGTTGTCTTTTCGACCAAAAAGTGCATTTTTCAAATTAAAAAAATAATGGACTAGAGCAAATTGAAATGTTAAAAAAAGAAATGGCCTATAATTCATCCAAAGTTTAACACATTTTTGGTAACGGGCCAAAAAGAAAAATAAGATTTTTTTTTTTTTTGGGAATGGAGTGAGTACTATGCTGTAACAAGTACTCCATATATAACAAGTACCCCTCCGTTCCCAAATAAGTGTTTCGTTTTGAACTTTTTTTTTTCTTTTAAATCATAAAATACATAAGTTATGTTCTTTGAAAAGTACACTTCAAATTTTCATTTTAAAAAAATCAATTTGACTTTAAAAAGATAAAAGAGAACACTTATTTAGGAAAAGAAGGAGTACCGAATTTGCTATGGAAAGTACTATATTTTCTAATGAAGAGAGGAGGATAGAACTGAAAAAAAAAAAAAAAACTTTTTCCTATCAAACCTCATGTTTTTACAATTTAAATCTTCCGTTAATGTGAGGTTATATACTTTTAACGGAAGGCTGAGTTGGCACTATACTTTTAACGGAAGATTGAGTTGGCGCTTACGGGGCATTCGACGTGGCAGTAGGTGGGAAAGTAGCCAAATTTCTTCCAAAATAATTGCAAAAAAAAAACTTGTACTCTCTCCGTCCCTAAATTGTTGTCTTGACCCGACACACGGATTAAGAAAAAATAATTAATTTTAGTTTCCTTTAATGCCCATGTGCATGTGACCCATAATTAAAGTAAGAAGAAAAAGTAAGGGTAAAATAGTAAAAATATTGTCCTAAAAAGGAAACTTTAACCTATCTAGAGCTTAACCACATACATGTTTGGCAACCTCCACATTACTTGGTGTTCAACCCACAACACACATATTAATATTAAACACATGTATCATAAAGCGAGCTAAACAAGCTCGATAACTGCGCAAAGCTACTAATACAGCTAACAACACAACATGCCATAACGTACTAACCATCGAGCTGACATGCTCAGAACCCGGCCACCTGAGATAAACGAAAGGCCTCACGACCACAACCAACTTGTAATGCAATACAACCTCTCTAATGCTTATAAATATACATCATCACCCAAAAGCATATCATTTCGTCATTACTTACATCACATGACCAACATCTCTGTACAAAATAATTTAATAAACAATTACTCAAAACAACAACTAGCTCAAATAATCATTTGCTCATCCCCGGGAGCCCCTTTCCTGTATTACATCTTCATACTTTCCATTTACTTACAATCTAAGGAAAATAAATAGAAAGGGGGTAAGTTGTAAGACCCCGTAAGTTACTACGACGCAACTACATGACATGGCAAGCATGCTGAATATATAATAACAAGGCATTAATCAGACCATTCAATTGAGAACATAATGATGTATAGTTGTAATCACAACAACATCTCAATATATACTTTAACACCACATGACACGAGAGGCTTAGTTGTCGCCAACTATTCAACACCAGTTGAAAACTACGACCAAGTCGCATATATGATGATCACATAATCATTACCGTATTACAATTAATAATCCAAGTAATTACAACCACACAGAGTTATGGAACTAATATCAATTCAACCAAATTAAACACATTGTTAAGGGATACAGGTCGAGGTACAACTCCGACTATCCCAACCTTATTTAGAGCTCAAGCCATATCACGAACAATACTTTGGTGCGCACATTTGTTAGTTAGAGCTCACATAATGTCAGTCCCCACAACCTAAGCATTATCAAGACTGCCACCTACTCCCACCTTGTGGGGAGTAGTGCATTTCTGCTATGGCCAATAGCGATAAAGAGCTAAGCATATGAAGTTCGCCAACTTCTACTAACTCTCCGTCCCGTGACAAGTTGGCGGCCGCCTTCATTGCCCCTCGACAATTACACTTGGTATTTCTTACATACCGTCGTAACTTCTTGTTAATCTAACTACTTGTTATAACCAACAATATATTGTTTGATACATGCTTTTACACTACTAATTCTCATTCACCACACTCACGTATTGTTTGATACAATCCATTTGACTTAAAAAAGTCAAACATAATAAATAATTTAGAAACGGGGGGAGTATAAATATATTGGTGTCAAATGGAATAAATAACTCAATAAAACATCCCAAGGAAGTTGCAAAGTGAGAATAATTATAAAGTTAACCATAAAAAATGTATGGCTTAAGTGTCAATTTGGTCACTCTACTTTCATCCAGAATTCATTAAGCTCATTCTACTTTTTTTTCTTTCTCAAATTAATCACTTTAATTACTTAGACATAAATAGCACATTCATCACTCCGTCCAGATATTTGAATAAGAATTTTAAAACTTTTACGAAAATCCAAAGCTACCCTTACTAATAATTTTCCGTATAATTTCTAATTTTCAATGACATATGCTCAAAAAATAACGAAAGAAGAGACTATTTCTACTACATTAATTACTTATCAATTACATTCATTAATAACTACTTTAATTTTACTTATGTTAGAACCAAAATACCATTAAATAGTCATACAATATATTTTTTGAATTACTTTTACTTCACAATTTTTTTCAATTAAAAGGTAGTTATTTTTTTTCTTTTCATGATCTATATAAAGTTACAATTAATCTTTTTGAGGATAATTTATTTATTTATTTTTTATTAAATAATCTTGTACGTAGCAACAATTATTTTTTTGTTGCACTTGAATGTTATTGACTTTTATCAAGTTACCTTTTAACTTTTTTTAATTTGTCAATATATCCCATGACCAATGTACTTGCTTGAACAATCATATTTAATTATTTATGCTCATAAAAAAACAAAAAAAAAAAAATTGCATTCTGTACAAGAAGTGAAAAAAATTATTTTCTGAGCATGGAATTTATTTATTAATATGAAAGTAAGATTAAATATGAATATCAATCTTATAATTAAGATTTACTATTTTTGTTAAATACTTTTTTCGTGATATCGCACAGTAAAATATATGCTAGTTTAATTTATGTAATTAATGATATGAATTAAAAAACGGGTATTTTCATATGTGTTAGCTTAACTCTAAATGGATGCAGTGGATAAGTAACTTTTATTGTGGAAATAGACTCTCCCTTTAATAAATCAAATAATTACTACTTCGTAAAACTTATTTTAATGTTTTTGACCCTTACAATTAATAATAACAGTTATAGCCAGAGTGGAACTTGTTTACATCTTTTTTATATAATAATTAAAACAAAATTAAAAAGTATATCCTTTCTGAAAAAAAGAGCACCTAATTAAATAATTGACTGTATTAGCTTTGAAATAACACACTTGTCTATAGTTTTTAAATTTTTCACAACAACATTCAGTAATTATCACAGAATAATTAGGTTATGTATACTTTTTTTTTTTTTTTCTGAAAAGAGCAATGATAGAGCAATCGCTCATATTAACAAATTATATCAACATCACACTTTAGTGTGTTGGTACCCTCATACAATGTACAACACGCTAAATCGTGTGGTTGATACAATCTGTTGATATGCATGGACGATTGCTCTATCATTTTTCTACTTGCTCTCAAATTAGAATATTTCCCTAATTAATTAACAATTCTCTTTATCATATATACATAATTGATAAATGTGCTTAAATGATATTTACGGTTGCAACGAATAACTTATTAACAAAATAGCAAAATGCAGATTAATTAGATTTATTGCCATTAGACATTAAATTTTCGCAAACTTCTTCATTTTCGTCGATAGATTTATGTCACAGGATCATTTTAAATCCTGAAATCGCATGAGCACGACAAGCACGTGCCGAACACCTAAATGCGGATTGAGAAAATAGGGGAAAATTACATGTCACAAGGAGGAGGAAAATCAGAAAACTGATACGCTTAAATGAATATTTACATGAATGAATACATATAAATGTATGGAGGAGTATTTGCTAACCGTTTACTTTCCATTCAACAATTACAAGCATTTGTGTTGGTAAACAAGCACAAAAACAAGCCTACTTTTTTATTTAGTTGACAAAAAGAATTTATCTGAGTCAAGTGATCCTTTCGTTTCAACCTCTTCTCCACCCATACCTCTGACACACACACACAAACACATACATACTTGTCAGAAAATCTATATATATGCTCCCAAACCACCCACCATTCTAGTAATTATTAAGCTTTCATCATTTCCATCTCTCTCTCTCTCTCTCTCTCTCTCTCTCTCTCTCTCTCTCATAAAAATGGTTTCAATTAAGCACTTTCTCCCATTATTCGTAGTGTTACTATATTCTCCTTCCTCCTATGGTTTCTACAATGAGGACTCACTTTCTAAAAATCCCAATAAAACCTTTGATGAAAATCTTGCTCAAGGATGTGCACTAAATAGGGTGAATGTGGATGACTATGGAGCTAAAGGAGATGGCACGGACGACTCGGAGGTAATTCGTTTTAGATACACCTTATCAGAGCCTTACAATTGGTATCGAAGCTTTATTCGTTTAAAAATTGAGCTAAATTTGCTCCGCCTGTTATTGGACATGGATTTTCTTCTCCAAACATAAAGATAAAGCTTCATTTAACAATTGAACTACATTTACTCGGTCCGATTATAAGACATGAATTTTCTTTTCAAAACGTAAAGATTGCAACGAAGCCGAATTTTAGAATTTCTAATCTTCTTGATTAACATTATTTCTTTGCCCATCTTTCTTCTCTTAGGCATTTAAGAAAGCATGGGACAAGGCTTGTTCTTCTGAAGCAAGTGCATTTGAGGTTCCTCAGAACAAAGTGTATCATCTCAAGCCGATTACCTTTTCTGGCCCTTGCCATTCGGGTTTTACTATGAAGGTACACAATTAATTTGATTTGTAACTATTCATACATCACAAACTTATTTGGATGCAGCCCGAGCGTATTAGTTCTCACTCTCAACCGTTGGATCAGAACAAAAACTCTGTTCTGATCCAACGGCTGTGCCCTCGAGTTGCATGAATAAAAGGTGACTTATTGGTGACCTGTTTTATACTATTTTGTTAACTCATACGTTTCGTACCTAGATTTATGGAACAATCAAAGCATCTACTCATCAATCGGACTACGAACAAGATCGAAGACGTTGGCTAGTGTTTGAAAAGCTTCAAGCATTCACCGTCGAAGGTGGTGGAACCATCAATGGAAATGGCAAAGTGTGGTGGGAAAACTCGTGCAAAATTAATAAAAACAAGGTATGTAATTAAAATAATTTTGTATTACGGATTATTTTATTTTAATTTCCCAAAGGGAAAAATTGCACTTGAATTTAGAATTTCACTGCTTATTATTTTATTGAAGCTTATAAAAATTCAAAGGATTTTGGCACGATGACACTAATAGATAATGACTGTTCAGATTTTGGAAGTCAATACACATGCGTTGTTCAACTTTAGGCGTGTGGCCACTTAAATGTGTAACATTGTCCAAAAGTGATTAAAAACTGAGGCTAAAAAATTGGGTATAATTAAGAGTCCGTTTGGTGTAGCGTTTTAAAAAAATGTTTTAAAACGCGGCTAAAACGCGATTATTTAAAACGCGACCTTTTTTTTAAAATGCGTTTGGGATATTATGTCAAAACGCTTTTTATTTCCTCCTTTAAAATCTGCGTATTGAAGTGATAATTCAAAGCGTTTTATAAAAAGCTGCGTTTTAAAAACGCGTTTTAACCGCGTTGAAACGCTAAGTTTTTAAGCTTTTTTAACGACCAAAGGCGAAAAACGGTAATACTCCCTCTATTCTAGCCAAATAGTTTATTTTTGATTTTTTATTTTTAAGTCAATTTAATTAAAATTTAACCTATAATTAATTTACACAAATTTATTTATTTTTTACAAAGTTATGGAAGTTGTAATTTATAGTATTGTTAATACAGTTTTTAATTAATCAAATTTTATTTCCTAAAACATAAGAAAATTATGTAAAATTTTAATTTAATTTAGTCATGACTTCTAAAATGTGAATTTTTTGCCTGGAACGGAGGAGTACTATATTTAGTAATTAATATGCTAAGTAAATTACTCCATTTGTTCTAGATAAAGAGCTCACTTTTGACTTTTTTGAGTCAACTTAGTTAAAGTTTGACCTATAATTTACATAGATTTATTTATTTTTACAAAGTTATGAAAGTTGTAATCTATAGTATTCTTAATGTAGATTTTAATTAGTGAAATTCTATTTCCTAAAATATAATAAAGTAAGTAAAATATTGATTTGATTTAGTCACATGTTAACTTCTAAAAATGAAAAGTAGACTCTTTGCCTAGAACGGAGGGAGTATAATTTTGTTCCTAAATTAGTCATTAATGAGGTAGTTGATGCCGAAGATCTGAATTTAAATTTAGTGATAACTTGGTCACGTAAATTACAATATTACTTTAACGTTCTTAACATTAATGATAAAATTTACTTAATTACCTTTTTTTTTTAATATTCTAGGCAAAAATAGATTGAATTAATTACCCCTCATTTAATTCTTAGTCGTGTCTACTAATGATTAATTTATGACTCATTTTGAGAGACCAGAAAATAATTTATGACTCTTTTCTTTCTTATTAATTAATGAATTTCCAATTGTTTCTTCTTTTTATTTTCATTCATGTTTACTAATTATTGTTCCTTTTTTTTTTTTTAATTCCCTTCTTGCAGCCTTGCAAAGGTGCACCAACGGTACGCTCGGGGAATATTTTTTCCTTTTAGAAAAAAATTACTCTCTCTATTACTAAATAAGTGTTTTGTTTTGACTTTTAAAAATCAAATTGAATGTATTTTAAATGAAAATTTTTATTTTTATTTTTAAATCATAAAACACGTAACTATAGTAAACAAAAAGTGCTACTAATTGGAAAACGTGTTTTATGATTAAAAAAAAATGAACGTCAAATTTTAATTTTAATTTGAAAAACAATCAATTTTTTAGTTTAAAAAATTAAAACAGAACAATAATTTAGAAACGAGGCGAGTAGTTTGCAAGCTATTTAAATGAAAATAAAGAAATTATTTATTTATATTAAAAAAATAATTTTGTTTTGAACAGGCAGTGACATTCAAGGATTGCAATAACTTGATGGTGAATAATATAAGGTTAAAAAATGCACAGCAAATGCATATGATATTTGAAGATTGCCAAAATGTGAAAGCTTCAAATTTATTAGTAGTTGCACCAGAGAAGAGCCCTAACACTGATGGTATTCATGTTACGGGAACCCAAAATATTCACATCTCTAGCTCTGTCGTCAGGACAGGTAATTACCCTATATATTACTCCCTCTATTTATTATTAACATTTACATACGTTACTTATGCTTTCTATTTAACCCTAATTAACTACTTGTGCCAATTATTTTTAGGTTAAACTAATACTCCTCCGTACCCCAAAAAAAAGAAAAGAAAAAATGATACTACTCCCTCCAATCCATACCTAAAAGAGTGTCCTGTTTGACACGTGATTAAGAAAAGATAATTGATTCTATTATAAATTTTAGGATAGTGTCTGTGTGTTTTTCAAAGATACCCACGTGAGAGTGGAGATGATCAATTAAAGTGAAAATCAAATCAATCGTAAAATGATAAAGATTCTAAATGTTATCTAATTAATTTTAGTCCCTAGCTAATACGAAAGTTGAATTGGTTGAAGGTGATGATTGTGTTTCGATAGTGAGTGGGTCGAAGAACGTTTTAGTCACAGATTTGAAATGCGGACCAGGTCATGGTATCAGGTAATTTCTTATTCTTACTCTATCAATTTTAGGCTCGTTAATTTGCTGCTGCAACCGTTTTTTAAAAATTTAGCTCTTTCGGAATATATATAATAATAGCATCGAAAAATTTCAACACAAATATATATATATATGCTCTTTTTTTCCGATTGTTTTTGTATTTTGATTTCCAGTATTGGAAGCTTGGGAAAGGACAAGTCGGAGGCTCATGTATCAGATATAACGGTGAATAGAGCATTACTTAGAAATACTACTAACGGAGTTAGAATTAAAACTTGGCAGGTAAAATTGGAAATTAATTTTCAACTTTCAATTAATAATGCATGCATGCATGCATGCATATATAGTACAGTTTACGTTCTGTGTTTGTATCTTGATCCTTCTGTCTGTCTAGGGCGAAAACAGATTTTCTTTTGATTGAAACCACCCTCAAGTATAACTCATATTGTCGTCATTGTACAGGGAGGGTCTGGATATGCCACAAACATCAAATTTCTAAACATCGTGATGCGCAACGTTAGCAATCCGATCATAATAGATCAGAACTATTGTGACCAGGAAAAAGATTGCCCAGAACAGGTATATTGCAGCTTGTCGCGTATCAATGCTCGGGTGGTTTTGAAACTCATGAGCTTTTTGTCTAAAATGTTGTGTTTTAAACTAGCTAGGAGATACGAAAAACTGACGATTAATTTGTGTATGAATGGCAGTACAAGGCGGTGCAAGTAAAGGATGTGTTGTATAACAACATAAGAGGAACGAGTGAGTCGGAAGTGGCCATAAAATTGGATTGCAGTAAGACCTTTCCATGTCAAGGAATTGAACTACAAAATGTGATCATAGGTCGTGAAGGAGGTGATGGAGATGCAAAAGCTTCGTGCACTAACGTCAGGCTAGAAACTATAGGAAAGATTTATCCAAGCTGTAAGAATATAGCAAATTAAGGAATATTGATCACATTTTTACATAGAACACAATCGTTCGTTTATGATTCTCGTAGATAGGGTTTAGTTATTCATCATATATACTCGATTTTTTTTTTTTTTTGTGGTGTCCTGAGAACGTGAGACCTCACAATTTGTGAAGCCCCGACTCTAAGACTGAGCCACTTCTTAAGAACGTATACTCAAAATTCACTTTTATTTATAAACATTAGATTATTCTTGAATTATTTTTACTTTTTAGTGCTGATTAATTCGTCAGCAAACAGAAGAAGGTACAATAATAGAGACCGAGATAGTTGTATGTAACCTTGCAATTAAAATTAATCTAATCCTCACTAACATACAAATGGATATGAAATTTTACTTATACCGATTGGTTTGTTGTTGGTGATTGCTAGGGTCCATAGTGCTATTATGAGGGCTGGGCAAATTTGATTTAACGGGTTAGAGACCTAAGAAAATTTGATTTTAGGACACTAACACAAATATTACAAATTCGAGCTCGTAATATTATTTGTAATATACTTATACATAATCTGGAAGCCCAATAGTATTTTGCACCCAATCAAAAAAGGTTGCATGTCTAGTGGCCCCTGCCAAGCAAAGCACTCCAAGGGGCCAGAAGCCCAGTTCAACAAGTTTCCTTATCAGGCCCAGGCCCAGGAACAAAATTGCCTAGTGTAAGTAGTCTTACCAGTACCCCTGAGCTTCTACATGCTGGGGAAGAAGGCACACTCAAAACCCATGGGTGACAATTCTGTCATCGTGTTATGATCGTGTCACACTATCGTATTTTCGTGTTATCTGTCTTATTTGATTATGAATATAATAATAAATATTATTGTAACTAAATTTATAATTTTGTGCCGTGTCATGCCGTGCTATGTCTTATCGTGTCTTTTCTCTCTGTAATTCATGTTTATAATCGTGTCGTGCTGGTTCATGCAATCGTGTCGTGTCGGCCATTGACACCCCTATCAAAACCACGTTCAGATGGAGGTTCAGGTGGTGGATCATTGACCCCAAAAGCATTCATCATGAGCTCAGCTAGGAGTCCAACCACCTCTAGTGGATAACGATCTCCCACAGTCGTTACCGGTTAATCACTAGCCATTATACAACAGTTAATTATCTCGCAACTGATAGATCAAGCATGATCAATCAAGGGAGAGGTGTCTGAATATCCAGTCTTCACACTATACAAACCCTCATCCTCAATGAGGCCGAGGCAATGTGACACTGATCAGCGCACTCCACACCATTGGTGAAAGCCAGCCACACTTTATTCCTATATATTCTCATAAACTGCTTGCTGACTTAAGCTTTCGATCGAGAGGGTCTTAGCATGCAAGGTCTCCCCCTACGTCCCCATGACTGGCTTCTCGTTCTTGCTATTATCATCAAGCTATATATATATCCAAACTCGCGAGACTTGGTCCATTCACGATGGAATCCACCCGAACAAGACGAACCCAGTATAGTTGAAGAGTCTTGTGCCATCAGTTTGGTTCGGTTGTGGAGAAACCTATTATTACCATCATTAGACCATCTTCTGGCTAATCCAAATGCAACCCTAGAGTTGACATACCAGAAGGCTCCCTAAGGAATAATGCTGCACCTGATATCTAACTACCAACCTCACATAATTGACACATACCTATGTTATTGACGTAACAATGATTAAGAAAGAGTATAAAAATTAGGACTTTCAGAGTCACTTGATATGCGTATGTTAACCACCTAACGACAATTTCTTCTTAAATCTCCTAAGTTAAGATGTTGACCATCTTCATCGAACCCATCAACAGCTTATGATTGGAATCGGATCGAATCGAATCGAATCAAAGGGCACGATTTTCTATCTCCGCATCATATTGAAATGAAAGTTACTAGAAACATGTAAATTACTAGTAAGGTATCCGTTCATAAATTATTGTTAACTGTTTTTTAAATAAAAATTTGAAAGTATATTTTTTTATTTTAATTTTCAAAATTAAAAAACATGTAATTCATAGTACCAAAAAAGTTTTACGAATTATGTGTTTTATGATTTTGAAAAAAATATATATACATCAAATATTCATTTGAAAAATAATCGGTTTGACTCAAAAAATCAAACAAACAAGATAATAATTTATGAACGAAGGGAGTATATTATAAACTTTTAAAAAGATGATGGAGTGTACCTTAGAATAGAAGAGCCCCCTTGGACTTATAGGATCCGTACCAATTTGCACTTGAAGCAACTATATATATATATATATATATATATATATATATATATATATATTACACATTCCTTAATTAATACGATGGTAAATGTTGACCGGATAAGTTGCTTATAGTGAACCATAGGAAATGATATTAAAATTTATGAATACGCGCGGATATCTATAAATTTATCATGTGGTAACATTCTTGTATATTCATCAAAGTATTTGCTAACAAGTCACACAATAAGAAATATTTACAAAACTAATTTTATCTTGAAATAAATAAATCACCAGCCAAACGTTATTAACTGCATGCATCAATTAATGTATACTATTTTCAAAATGTTAATTAGTAGTTAAATTATTACTCCTCCCATTAACACTTGTTAAGTACTTTTTGATATATATATGCCGGCCGATAAACATCTCGCTCGTTAACTAACGTACACAACCGATCTTAAGTATTCTTCGACGACTCAGGTAAATAGAGGTAACAATCGTGTATCGAAAGCCGACTGCGCCATCCATTGCTTCCACCGATTACCTACATTCATTCGTGTAATTGAATACTTATTTGACAAAATAATCTATATATCTTAAGGTAGAGGCAAAGTGATATATACTTAAGCTTTAATTTATAATTACACCTCCATCCATCCATCCATGCTTCTGACCTTATTTAGATGCATAATATTCTCTAAGCTAGCCGCCATTTTTGCTTCTTCTAGCTCTCACTAATTAAAGAAAGAAAATCTATATATCTATATATGCTCCCATTCCTCCAATCATATCATTGATGTATTATTCAACACAAAAATGTTTTCATTTAAGCTATTTATTCCGTTATTCATCATTTTAGTATCTTCTCCTTCCTCTTTAAGTAGTCATAAACAACGCCGGGGCCCACATGTTCATAATCTTGGTCAAACCCTTGAATCAAATGTTCCTCCTACATCGTTGTTAAGCCCTAAAGAGGTGAATGTGGATGACTTTGGAGCTAAAGCTGATGGAACTGATGATACTCAGGTACGGTACTCGATCATGCATTTAGAAACATTTTCAAGGTACTAGCGTCCTAAGTTTTTTTTTTTTTTTCGTTTAATTTCTGCCCTACGGGATCGTAGAATATGTAAAATGAGAAAGTGCGATAATAAAATACAATTTACATGTTTTATATATTTAGTTTTCGGCTTTGCTTGAATCCATTAACAAAATACAGTTGTCTCGGTGGTGGTTTTATAAGTCCCAAGAATGAGTTAAATGTGATCCTGTTACGATGAAGTTTTCTTGGGTTATCAAACTTTTCTTTTTCCTTAGTTCTCTTTATTTTCATCCCTTCAAGGATTTACTGTAACACTTTATTAATACTCCCTTTGTCCCAAAAAAAATAATTAATAATAATAAAAAAGTCTTATTGTACTCTTTGATTTGTCTTAAAAATAGTCCAATTTTTAAAAGAAGATATATTCGTAATGCAATTCAAAGGAGGTACAAACAAAGTAAAGCTATTATATTAAAAAATTTGACTTTTCGACTAAACGAGTATTAATAATACTCTGTCTTTACCAGTTATCCAAAAGAAAGAAAAACAAAACAAAAAAACAAAGATTATGGAGTCTAAATGTTTAATTAGTTTCTTATCTAATTAAAATTCATATTTTCTACTTTCCATTTTAGGCATTTAAGAAAGCATGGAAGGTGGCCTGTTCTTCAAGAAGAAGTGAATTTGTGGTACCTAAGAACAATGTGTATCATCTTAAGCCAATTACATTTTCAGGTCCTTGCCACTCTAATTTCATTATGAAGGTGGTAACTATTTTTGTATTTTCTATTGATGCATACCATTCTTTGAACTCAATTCTCTCTGTTCATCACAAAAATATTTTGGTAAATTTACTAATCATCAAATGGGAACATTATTTTCCTTCAATCTTCGATCCTATACGTAGATTTATGGAACAATCAAGGCTTCTATTAACATGTCAGACTACGAACGAGATCGACAACAATGGCTAGTGTTTGCGAAACTTCTAAGATTCACAGTCGAGGGCGGGGGAACCATCAATGGAAACGGGAAAATATGGTGGGAAAACTCTTGCAAAATCAATACAAGCCGAGTACGCTTCTAAATTAATTAAACCTCTCCCTTTTGCATCAACTTAATTCTAATTGTCAAGATCGTAGTAATTTACACTATTTCATTAATTTTTCTTTTCCCTTTTTCCTTCTTGCAGCCTTGCCAAGACGCGCCAACGGTAGTTGAATCTTCAATCCTTATTATAATTCTATAAACATATATAAGCATATATATATTAATAACATAAAAATGTCTGATTGTTTTTCTTGCATGATTTTATTACGACGACAGGCAGTGACTTTCTCGCAATGTATGCATTTGAGGGTGAACGATTTAACGATACAAAATTCACAGCAAATGCATATTAGATTTGAAAATAGCATATATGTGAACGCTTCGGATTTATTAGTAACGGCACCGGGAGACAGCCCCAACACTGACGGGATTCATGTATCGACGACCCAATATATTCAGATCAGCAACTCTCGCATCAAAACTGGTATGTTTCGGTTACTTCATGACGAGACATAATCGTTCCGGGCTCTGCCAAAAGTCGGTCACGCTCACAGGGGTCTCCCCGCACCTGGCTACTGGTTCTGGTTTTGTATGCTTCCTCACATCCTGAAACTGGGACGCTCCGGGATCCCCTGATTTCGAACCCCTGACCTCAAGTGGTACTCATGTCCCATGCCTTATGACTATAACCTGGAGGTTAGGGGTTCAAAACCAGGGGAGCGTCCCAGTTTCAGGATGTGAGGAAGAGTACAAAACCCGCAGTAAGGTGCGGGAAGACCCCTGGGAGAATAGTCGGCTCGCGCGCTGTTCAAACCCTCTTAACGGAGTCAGGGCCGGCCTTGTGAAATTCGGGGCCCAAGGCCGATGATGTCAGACGGGCCTTTCTAGTTTGTAGCATAATTTTTCTATTTCTTTAAATTTAAAAAAATAAATATAAAAGATAGTAAACAAAACACTTCATTCCAGTAAAATAATAACAAAACATATGATATATTTACAAAGTACTACTTAAACGTCGCTCTTCTAGCACATTTACAAGCAAAATCAGTAATCAAAGTAGAATAATCAACTTTTTCAACCATATTCTTTTTAATAGATATCATAGCAAGCCTATTCAAGCATTCTTGAGACATTGTGCTCCGAAGATAGTTTTTTATCAACTTCAACTTCGAAAAACTTCTCTCCCCAGATGCAACCGTAACCGGAATAATCAACATGATTCAATAAGCAATTTTCGTGTTTGAAAAACAACCATTATTCCGTTTCAAATAATTTAATACTTGGATAGGTCCTCCTATAATAATTCCAACAAATAGTCTATTATCAAACAAATATATATACACACAATAAACCAAACAAATCATTAAACTTTACAATTCACACACAAGTAAATGAGTAACAATAAGTAAAAAAAAGAATTCCAATTAAAAAATACTAATTTCGGATATAAGCTCAAGAATCTCAAGAAACCCAACAATGAACAAACCAACAAATAATTTCAACAAACTACTAATATTACCTTCAAATTGTTCTAAGATAATCGACAACCAAAGCTCCAAATGTTATTTTTCTATACAAATCTATCACTTAAATAAATTATTTAACCCCAAATCAAAAGCCCTAATTTTGGATAAAATAAAGAGGTAAAAGAGAGTGTGTTTATTACCGAAAATTCTTTGAAAAGCTAGCTTCAATCAACGGTCTCTTTAAACTTTGTGTCAAAATCCACATCAAAATTACAATTTTTGTGGCTTTGTGCATGTGTGTGCTTGTGTGTGTTGGCCCTTTGGCTGTTGGGTGGGACTGAGAGTTTTTTTTTTTTTTTATTTGTTTTTTCCTGTTGTAATGCAGTGGTGACTGGGCGTGCTGAATAAGGGTTGAAAAATTAATTTTTCAGTGAGGCCCCTCATCTTTAGTAGTTTACACTAAAATTCATAATTTTGGGGGCCCAAGGCCTGGGCCTCATTTTCCTTGCACAAGGGCCGGCCCTAAACGGAGTTCAGCCCGGACGATTATGCCTCTTCACTTCATATAGCAAATACTCCACTGCTTGAATATATCTTTCAAAATAACCAAAAATATATACTACAGATTTGAAATTGAATTATATAAACTTTAATAATAATTGGATTTTTTTGTAGGGGATGATTGTGTTTCGATAGTAAGTGGGTCGAAGAACGTCTTAGTCACAAATGTAACATGCGGACCAGGTCACGGAATCAGGTATTCTAACTCTTATTAAGTTTACTCTTTTATTTTTCCCTTCTTTTTGTTCTTTGGGGAAAAATATTGAGTGCAACATATCACCAATTCACAATATCTTGCCGATGCAAAGAGCAAGACCGTAGATAAAGTTGTTAATTTGTTACATTCTATTGATACAATATCAACGACATTACCGTTACACTCAATATTTACTCGATTTTTTTGGCCTATTTTCAATCGAGCTAACATTAGGGCAAAACATTGTTTTTGCTTATTTTTGCTTTTCCCAGCATTGGAAGTTTGGGAAACGACAACGAGGTTGCCCGTGTATCTAATGTAACAGTAAATAGAGCTACAATTTCAAATGCCACTAACGGCGTTAGAATAAAGACTTGGCAAGTAAGATCTAGTTCATTTCGGCATTCTTTACACACGCACACACACACACATGTATACATATATGTGTGTATATACTACTACTATATATTGGTTTTGCTGAGATGAATATTCTTTTTCTACAACTTTCATGGTTCTACATAGTGATGAAAGGCTCATTTAATTTCTGATTTACAGGGAGGATCCGGATACGCTAAAAACATCAAATTTCAAAACATATTAATGCGTAACGTTACCAACCCAATTATAATAGATCAAAACTATTGCGATGATCGCGAAGAACCGTGCCCTGAACAGGTAATAATCCAAGCTTTGAGATAGACGATTGGACACTACAAGTCAGTTTGACTGACTGACGGCTTGATTCGTCTAAACACTTGTCAAATCCCAGATTTTATGATCGTAGTGTTAAAATTATACGGATCACCACTATTTTAACTCTCAACTATATACTAGGATAATACGATTTTTTTTTCCCCGTTTCATCTTGATTTATATATGAAAATTGTAAATCGTTAACGTTTTATCGATTGGATTGCAGTATAAAGGAGTGCAAGTGAAGAATGTGGTGTACAACAACATAAGAGGAACGAGTGCTTCGGAAGTGGCCATAAACTTGAATTGCAGCAAGACCTTCCCATGTCAAAGGGTTTATTTGCAAAATATAAACCTAACTCGTGAAGGAGGTGGTGGAGACGCAAAAGCTTCCTATGCAAACGTTATCTTATTATCAACTAGAGGAAATATTTCACCAAGCTGGTTATGAATTCCTGCCTCCGTTCTTAAATTATTGTCTTGTTTGTTTTTTTTAAGACAAACAGACATTTTTTTAAATAAAAATTTACTTTATTTAAAAAAAATTATAAAACACATAATTCGTAATTTTTTTATACTACTAATTACGTGTTTATAATTTTTGAAAAAAATAATAAACGCCAAATTTTTATTTGAAAACAGTCGGTTTGACTCAAAAAAGTCAAATATGACTATAAATTAGGAATAGGGGGAGTATTAATTTGGCATCGTGATTAATTGTTGTATATATATACATTGTATATTTGTACATATGGATTATTCATTTGTACTTGATTTGTTTCTAAATAATTTTTAATTTATACATAGAAAATTGTTGGGGATAGGTTATAAGGTTATAAGGTTATTGTAAGTGCTGGAAGTGGAAGTGATAATGCAGTTTGTTAGATGTTAGTTTAGTCAGTTATTGCACTTACTGGTCTTGTTTAGTAGTGAAAATCTACAGGCCAAAATGCTTATTTATACTCCATCTGTTCTCCAAAAAAAAAAAAAAATTCATTTGACAAGTCAAACCGTTTAAGCCTGTCCCTTTACTTGTTTATACATTTTTCAAATTACACTAACATTATTACTATTTTTAGAAATGAGACTTTTTTTTTTTTTTTTTTTTTGAGACAAATCAAAAAGAAGAAAGAAAAAGAGAGAGAGAGAGCCTATTTCTTTAGAATGGAGAGAGTACTACTATTACAACATTGTATATGGAGCATCAAACATTGCAATTATATATATATATATATATATATATACATATATATATGTATATATACATATATATATATATGTATATATATATATATATATATATACATACATATGTATATATATATATATATATACCCAGGTACAAGTGCGCAAATCTATTGCAATAATGCAAAACAGCTTCTTACTGTCACCAAGTGCTCCAATTGCTGTACCTAGCCCATGCTTTTCACTATCCAAACAGCCCACAGCACACACACACTCACACACACAAAGTCAGCCAGCCCAAGGCGTTGGCACACATCGTCAAGCAATAGCGCACTTTCCATCCATTTTGATACAACCCATTGCTGTGTGTGCATACAGCCTACAATGCACAAAGCCCATGGCCAAGTAATGAACTTTGTGGGTGTCACCAAACAATTCTAATGACGGACCATCGCATGTTCCATGCCAAACCTTTGCGTGCAACCCATCCCATGCATGTGCATAATCATGTATGGGTCAAGCGAAGGCTGCCCTCGTGCTTTAACAAAGCCTAGCTAGTTGTTCCTGGTGCCTGTGGTCAGCATGTGCTAAGCAATGACCAACATCACCCCTTAACATAGCATTCTGGCTCAAAACCTTAAAAATGGAACAGAAATTGACACAAGCCTAGATAGAGTCAAAATGCATAGATTGCCCCTAAACAATGCCTGATTGCCACAAAATTTGGCTGAGTGCATTGTCTATGCCCGTTCAACATTTCCAAAGCCTTAAACTAAGACTTGGCCAACTTAAAGCCCATCAAGTAAATTTCAGTCCGTTTGCTAACTAGCTAACGTGCCCGTCCCACGTGTGTATTTTTCTTTCACAAGTACCGCAGTTACCCAACTTGTTTTGCCTTGGTTTTGGCATGGATGTTGGGCTTCCAAAAATGTCGATTCCTACCCATCTAGTTAGGGAACAAGAAGCCGCACGTACAATGAAAGCACGACGTACTCGTCAGTCAGTAGGTGATTCTAATACTCGACAATTCTTTTTCAAATTGCCAAAGTCTCGTCTCCTTCTCCCAACTTGAATCCACTTCTAAACTTCTGTTCCACTGAATAAGATAATGCGTCTGAAAGTTTTTCTTTTTTTCTTCCCCACTCTTTTTAGAGATATTCTGTTCTTGTTGGGAACTTTGAGCAAGTATCAAAGCTGTGAAGAAGAACACAACAAACTGGATTGAATGACTTTTAAATCCTAAAAAATCTGCAACAACTCCTTCAATCCCTCCTTCAAACTAAATACTGTGAAGCCATTAGTTTACATCAGAGATCTCACATACTCCCAATTGCTTTCGAAGCTTCTGAAAACGTCAAGTTTTAATGGTTTGGTCATTATATCAGCCACCTGATCTTGACTCCCACAGTGAACCAGTTCAATTTTTCCATCCTTAGTAAGATTTCTTAAGAAATGGAACCTCACATCAATATGCTTACTACGACCGTGCATGACTGGATTTTTAGACAGCTTGATGGTTGAACTGTTGTCACACATTACGGAGGTACAACCTTCATCAGAATGACCCAGCTCCTTCAAAATTCTCTTCATCCAGATTGCTTGACTGGCACATACTGTAGCTGCCACAAATTCAGCTTCTGTGGTTGATAAAGTCACGATAGGTTGCTTCTTTGAACACCATGAAACAGCACCTGAAGTCATCAGAAACACATACCCAGATGTGCTCTTTCTATCCTCCATATCTCCAGCATAATCACTGTCCGTGAATGCCAACAACTCACCGTTTCCTCCTTTCTTATACTGAATTCCATAATTGACAGTCCCTCTTAAGTACTGAAGTGCTCTCTTTGCTGCCTGTAGATGAAGCGCTGTTGGTTTTGACCAGGGCCGGTCCTGAATTTTTGAGGGCTCATGGCCAAAAGAAAAAATGAGGCCCTCGTAAAAATATAAAAATAAAAATTTTACACAAATAATTTTTCACTTTTCATTAATCAACAGGGCCGGTTCTGACATTTTGAAGGCCCTGTCTAAAATTTAAAATTAGGCCTTAAAATTGATAAAATATATTTAACAAAAGATGAAAATAAATTACATAGTTTATAACATTATAATTTTAAAGTTATTTTCTTACAAATGAAGTACCAATATAATTAAATCTCCAAACTACTATCAAACATTTTATTTGAAAAGTATCGTCCTTCTGACATTTCTTGAAGCAAAATCTTTAATTAGGTCTTCATAATCAATTTTATCCAAATAATCATTCTCAATCGCTATGAAAGCTAATTCATTAAGTCTTTCTTGTGTCATTGTAGAACGCAAGTAGGACTTTAATAACTTCAATTTAGAAAAATTTCTCTTTGCAGATGCAACTGTCATAGGAAGAGTCATCAAAATTCTATATGCAATAATTGTATTAGGAAAACAATCTATATGTTTCAAAAAATTTAAAATATCAACAGGTCTATCTTTTCCTTGGATAAGAATTCTTGGAGTAACTTTAATTCCACGTATAATTCATTTTCATCAATGTTAGATTGTTCACCTTTTTTAAGTGCAGCTTCAAAACGACTACAACAAGATTTTAAACTCATATCATCCAATGAATCCAACTTGTCAGAAGTAAATAAGAAACCAAAAATATTTTCATATTCTTTATATTGTTCAAATCTACTAGTTAGTGAAGCAATAAAGATTAAATTATATATATATATATATATATATATATATATATATATTATTAAAACTTGGGCCCTAAAATTTTTGGGCCCTGTGCGGTCGATCCACTGGATCATGCTCAGAACCGGCCCTGTTAATCAATGTATTAAAAAAATGTAAAATCTACAAACATACAAGAAAAAATAAGTATCAAATAATTATTAAGAAAATCTAGATCTTCTTACATTTTGAGAAGCAAAATCATCAATAGGGTCTTCAAAATTAAGTTTTTTCAAAATCTCATTTTCAATGTATATATATTAAATCTTTCTTGAAACACATAATTGAGCGCAAGTATAATTTTAATAATTTTAGTTTTAAAAAATTAATATTATATAAGCCTCAATCAAAGCAATTTTTTATGACCCAACTATTTGTTTTTAATGGCCCAACTAATATATACTCCCTCTGTCCCTTAATTTTTACAATGAAAGAAAATATGCCTTTATAAAGGATTTAGAGAAACAAAGCTAAACTAATTAGGAAACCTTAATCTACTAAAAGTCTAATGGACAATTGATAGAATCTGAATAGAATCTTCTAAGAATAGAATACCAATTTATCTAAAACACATGAAACCCTAAAATACCAGAATTCCCGTCAAACAATGCAATCTCGACTTTACTGGTTGCAGGGCGATCGCCCTGTCCCGACTCAAAGTGATCGCCTTTGAGACAGAAACCAAAGCGATCGCTCCTTTTCAAATTAAGGCGATCGCTCTCTGGACAGAAACTAAGGCGATCACTTTATGCCTTAACGAGGCGATCGCTTGGGAGACAGGATGTGGTTTTCGACTTTCTTCATGCATCACACACGGTCTTGACTCCTTGAATCATGTTCACCATCTTGGGTTCTTCAAGCATCTTCAATTGGCCTTGGTCTTGGACTTGTATTTGTGCAACAAAGCTTGCTAAGGCTTCATTGATTCGTTTAGCTCTCGACCTTGTGATTCCTTGATGACCAATGGATCATTGTTGACACTACTTGGTGGTGGTCCTCCATCACTTTCAACTGACTCAAAGTATCCATACTGAATGAACAATATGGGCAGCGAAAGTTCAAGTATCAGTTGATATATCAGTCAGTTGATGATGTCATCAGTCGACTGATAATTTAGTGACTATCGAGATGTAGAACACGTTAACGGGATTAAGTCACTCAATGCTTGCAAGTCGACTGATAATTTAGTGACTATCGAGATGTAGAACACGTTAACGGGATTAAGTCACTCAATGCTTGCAGATGCTTCTAAGATAGTTAGACATGAAATAGTAAAACATGTAAGTTCAGTTCACAAGTAGGAGCAATTTACTTAAAGTAATAAAGTAGGCAATGATATTTAAAGCAATGAAACACTGGATTGAATTCAGCAGTTGACTGAAGAACAGTCACTGCATAAAATATTTCATATAACAGAATTCAGTCAATTTATACATGTTTAGCTAATCTTGCCTAAGTACATATTACAGAAAGTAAATTAATCTAATAAATGAAAACTTACAGACAGTCTATTCCTAATGGGTTACAAATGGAGATATAGATGATTATTTTCTCCATTTGCTATTTCACTTGCTATCTTGATCTCCAGTACCTTCATCTAGAGGTGTGATCATCAATTTTCATGATGATTAGGAGACACAGCAAGTGAGATGAGTTACAATATTAAAAGCGATCGATGTTCAAACTTAAAAGGTTTGAACATCTCTTTTGGGGATATCCCGACTCATATGAGATTCTGTGATCAAACTCACGCCAGTCATTACAAAGATTAGTAAGACTTTGTGTGTGAGTGTGTAACGACCCGAGCCCGAAGTCCGGTCCGCCACGCATAGTCCACGCACTGGCACACTAATCACCTGGGTCAACTGGCCTACCACAAGCCACCCAAAAGTCCATGGATAGGTTGGTGCCCAGTGGTAGTGGGTGGCCACTTATAAGGCACATGCAAGTCCCACATCTACCCGATGTGGGATATCACAATCTCCCCCACTTAAATCCTTGACGTCCTCGTCAAGACCCAAAGGAGGTCCAAAGGATCGGCACCCCGGGCGATGTGTTCCAACACATTTCCGACCGGGACCCTCCCCACTTGAATCCTTGACGTCCTCGTTAAGACCCAAAGGAAGTCCAAAGGATCGGCACCCCGGGCGATGTAGTCCACGCACTAGCCCACTAAGCACCTGGGTCAACTGGCCTATCACAAGCCACCCAAAAGCCAATGGATAGGTTGGTGTCCAGTGGTAGTGGGTGGCCACTTATAAGGCACACACAAGTCCCACATCTACCCGATGTATGATATCACAGAGTGAGATTTAGAGTTGAAACCTAGACTCTAAACTATATATAAGCTATCATATTTGATCTCTTGGGCCATTTTCTTCTGTATCTCTCTTTCTTCTCTTCATACACTTGGTGTGTGAAATCTCCATCCTTCAGATTTTTGAGAGGCTGATGGAGATGAGCTTCAAGGGCAATCGGTAGATGACTGATTTGGCTCCCTTGAATAGACTATAACTTCACAAATGCATTACTCTTTTACACCACTGTGTTTCTCTTTGTTGTTATCAAAATATACCTACATAACCACCGTTATTTATTTGAGAAGATGTCTGTAGCATATATAGGAAGAGAGACATGAGTAGTCGTTGAGAGGTGTTTGAATTCAATCGTTGGAATTTGTCTTATAGTGGTTAAAATTGAACGTCTTGAAGGTTGTGTCCGGATTTTGTGGCTTTTGAAGATGACAGTAAAATCTTCTTTGGAGAAGACTTTTACGTGTCTGAAAAGCTTTGAGGTATTGTCACATCATAGAGTACTTTATGGCAGGGGCCATATGAGGAACAGTACTTTAGATCAAGTTTGTGTAAGAGATATAATTTTAGATTACCTAAAAATATATTTCTTTTTGATTGATTTGATTGATGGGACTTGATTGTTGATGTGAGTTCCGAGACATCGTTTTGGTCATCAACTGCTGAGGGTCAGTAGAGCGTTGTCTTAGATCTTCAGTTGGTGATGCGGCTTCTTAAATCCTTTAGCTTTGTTCAGTCGGCTGATGCTTAGAGTCCTAAAGAGATCAGTAGCTATCTTGAGTCTTTGGTAGTCACTCTATTTGTTTGTCCTGTCATAATGAGTCGGGATGGTCTAAGGCCAAATAACTGAATATGTAGCACACAGGCTACTAATTAAATCTAAACAAATTATCCTAACCTAGACAAGTTATGGTTTTGGTTACAAGCAAATCTTAAGTAAATAGAGAATATTTATTTGGAGATTTTATAATAAGTGAATAGGTGAATATTCCCAACACTAGTTATGTACTAAATACACCAAACAACTTGCAGTTTAGTTCCCTTTTCTCTATGTTTTTAAATCAAAACTAAAGCATCAATCAATCCTATATATTGGGTTATATCAAAACTAAAGCATCATTCAACCATATGTAAACGCAAGCAATACTAAAAAAATAGATTTATTTTTACAATCGTGTTCCAAAATAATCCTAGTATGCAGTGGTCGCATCGAGGGGTTTATTGGGTTAAGAAAAATCTCCATGATTATGATTCAGTAATCATATCCATTCATCCAAAATAAACGGAAACTAGAAACTTACTCGAAGAATCAAGAATACACAGTCGTGCGCTCGCACTTGTGAACGAATTCCCAATCGATTTCGTTTCTGTAATTTTTAGTCACAATTGAAGATGGTGTTGTGGCGTAATTCATAGTTGATCAATTGAAAATGCCAAAATCTTCGAGTTTCGAAAACGGCCGCGAACAATGAAGGGAGAAAAGTTGGGAGGAAATCTTCTCGAATATAGATTTTTGCCAATTTGCCATAATCGATGAATTGCCAAATTATGAGATTAATGAATTTAGGGAGAAGTTGAGGAGAGAGGGAGAGAGAAAGACGCGGCTCGAGCCATAAGAACAAATTTAGTGATGGAACGGCATTTGGACTAAAAGGTTTCCTTAAAATTGGGCCCTTTAAATTTGGGGGTCCTGTTCAATCGAACACAATGGAACATGCTAAGGGCCGAGCCTATTGCAGACATATGCAATAGGACATTTCTTAGTGGGAATGAGGCTTCTGTCATGCTAGGACTGCTTGGGCACTAGTTGGCTTCTTTTTGACAAATTAATCTTTTGGGGCATTGAAGCCCCTTTTGTCTATCACGCCAAAATGTAGGTGATCTTGCCTCCGTGTCCACGTGTAGGGTTAGGATGTGAACTGGAAATGAAGACTGGTTATATGGCTTGATGTGGTGACATGAAAGAAGGATATCTAGCTATGAAACTTGATTGTACCTTTGATCAACAAAAAGAACCACCGTGAGGGAGTTGGGGGTTTGTCCCGATCACTCAGTCCTCGACATACGCTTAGTCGATCATTTCAATTCGAATTTTTGGAATTTGACCATTCTGGAATGTGCCTCTCAAGTCGCTCTCATGGCCATGTCAGCCTATGACTTGGAAGGGAGTCGGGCCACGTAGGATGAATTTCGTAAGATCCCATACGCCCCCGTGCAGGCATACGCTGGTTTTCGACCTTCTTAGATTTAGTTGCGGCAGGCATGTGGTTCCAGATTCAATATCTTGATGCAAAAATTTGTCCCTAATACCATTCGAAAACCTACCATCCGAACATACTACCCAA
This sequence comes from Platycodon grandiflorus, assembly GCA_016624345.1. Classification (NCBI taxonomy): domain Eukaryota; kingdom Viridiplantae; phylum Streptophyta; class Magnoliopsida; order Asterales; family Campanulaceae; genus Platycodon; species Platycodon grandiflorus. The sequence goes on from CM028368.1 coordinate 18,774,794, forward strand.
AAAAAGCTAAAAGACTGGTTGGAGTTGTCTATGGGAAGGACTCTCGATGCTTAATTAGAAGACTTACTTAGAGAGACAATATAAAGTAATCAAGGCTTTTAGAGTGGGAGTAAGTGTTGTTTTACCTCATTGAGACTCTTATGTGAGTCCCTTTCTTGAACAAGTTAGATTGGGATGTTCTACTTAGAGTGGTCGTCATGACAGAGTCCTCTCTAGAATTTCTTGAATATTTTATCTCATTGGTGAATTCACATCTAGATGTCTGCCGATCTAATACTTTTACTGCCTCGCCCATGAAAAAGTCGTGCGTCTCATTATAATTAGATCATGTTTTCCCTTATGTCAAGAACTTAGGCCTACTTGTTTACTGGTACGCCTGGCAATGGAGCAGAGCAGATCAGATCATGATCTAATACAATATAATCTATTAACTTATTAAGTGGAATAAGATCAAATCCAAATATTAAATGGATCAGATCTTGATCAAATTTTTAAAATAAAAATAAAATGAATTTGATCTAGATCATGATCTTCTAAAAAAATAGGATTCCAGGGGAAGTCAAATCCCCGTTGTCTCCATGAAAGAGAGATGTCCTGAACCACTAGACGATGAGGGCATACTTGCTCAACCGCTATCATAACAATTATATGAACAATTTTTTGAAGTTATCAATATAATTGGTAGGATTAATCCAAAGTATACTTCAGTTTCAATTTTTCTTTTTTATTTATCTAAGTATATCAAATAATTTTAATTTACTTATTACATTACTTGTAGAGGTCTCGCTAACAAAACATATGCCCTAGATAGTAGCTACCAAGAAAAAATTAAAAAAAGTAGGAACAAATGTTACATATTGACTTTTACCATTTTCTCATTTTCTGTTAGCTCCGTTAGAGATAGAGCTGACACTCGCTGACAGTTGTAGCTAGCTGCGAGAGTAGACGACCATCGGTGTCATTTTACTTGCGACTCTGACAATTTTTTGGGCATAACTTTTTGCTTGCCGATTGACGAGATTCAAAGTGTTGTGAATTTCTTTCATATGATCAACGAATATATATATATATATATATATATATATATGTATGTGTGTGTGTGTGTGTGTAAGAATTTGGAACCTGAGGAATCACGCACATGAGTTCAATTAGTGTTTTTTTTTTGGTTAATAGATCATTAATTGATCAAATTTGTATGATCTGGATCATGATCCGATTCACGAAGACTTAGTGAATCATTGATCTGCAAATTAATGAATCAATTTTTTTAGTGATTTGAATCATCATAAATGGATCGGATCAAATCAGCCAACCACATTTCCCCATCTTGACCTTTTCTTCCAGTGGAAGGCCTTATTATATTTTATTTTATATAAAGTACGTACTAGCGAAACAAGAGCAATATAGCTACTAATTCAGTGTAGAAATTTTACATAAGCGGCATAAAATCAAAATTAAACTCTTTCACAAATTATAATTGGAGTTCATTAATTTTTCAATCAAGATCATCAATAACCTTTCACAATTACTGTCCCTAATGGATGACTCAGTGGTAGAGTTGGAGCTTCACAAAGTGTGAGGTCTCAAATTCAATCCATGTTGGAGCTTCACAAAGTGTAAGGTCTCAAGTTCGATCCCTTCCCACGCCCTGTTAGAACACACACAAAAAGACCTTTCAAAATTACCACCTTATTGCCTGATCATGGTACGACAATTGCACATTTAGACACTAGCTAGTAGGCTTCAAATCTTCTATACCACCCCCTATCACACTCTCTATCTCATTAAATCTCAACCTTATACATTTTCTTGTAAAAATTGTAAAAAAAAAAAAAAACAAGTTAAAATAATAAGGATACGTGTAAGGTTAAAATTAAGTGGGACACGAATGTGATACAAAGTAAGATAGAAGATTTGAAGCCTAGCTAGTACCGTACTAATGGCAGATTAGTCGTCAAAGGTATATGCATCACATGTTTCTAGCGGTTCACATGGCAACATCAAATGATACAAGCTAGCTTGGATAAGAATCTACAACACACCCTAGAATGCCTAGTTACTGTGCCATTACTATGATTAGAATCCAAAGAGAAGACCTTTAATTAATTTCTTTCTCAAAGTCAATTGGGTTACGAAATACGAAAATCAATATATAGTTTCTCCAAAATATATTATCTTTATTAGTTTTACTTTCCTTCGCGACAATGCCAAGCCAATAATACACCACTAAGTCACTTACATTATTTGCACTTAACGCGTGTGTGAATTTTAATATGGTTTTGTCTATCGATCAATTCCTAGTTGAGGATGATCAACTCGCATAACTACCAAAAGATCTAATCAGTTATGGCAATAACGATCAGATTAAACGAGGAATATTCGATTTAAAGCATGCAAGTATATAATGATATCATCATGCTCATGTGAGGTTGTGTTTGTTTTGTGTTAGTGTGGACAGATAGAAAGAGAGAGACAGGACAGCAAAATGATATAAAAGCTAAATGTTGAGTTTGATAGAGACAATAGGAAAGACAAAATGGTGTGGGCATTTCTCTAAATTTCAGCAAACCAACTTTAAAATTATTTAGTGAGAGAGAGGGAAATGATGAGGAGGAGGAGGATGATAAAAGAAGAGAAATGGAGATGGGATTGGAGTACTCATGTTGTCCTCTTCTCCAACAGAGACCAATTAGTACTTTTAAAGAGACAAAAGGGTGTGTTGGAGATAAAGGAGTTACCACCAGTTTATTCAAAAGCAAAAGGGTCCCTTAATTGATTCTTCTCCCTCAACAAACACACACACACACTCAAAACCTCTCTCTCTCTCTCTCTCTCTCTCTCTCTCTCTCTCTCTCTCTCTCTCTCTCTCCCCCATATAAGGATGGATATACAGATGGAAAGAGGGGAAGGAACATCAACAAATGAAGAAAAGAGAAGAAAAATCAAAAGAATATGTGTCTTCTGTGGGAGTAGAGATGGTTTTAAATCTTCTTTTAGTGATGCAGCCCTACAGCTTGGTAAAGAACTGGTAATAATTATACGTATATACTCCTTGCTTCTTTATCATAAAACAACTGGAGTAAATTTATATATATTCTCTACACATAAATTAGAACATATATATATATATATATATATATATATATATATATATGTTCCTTCTATATTTGTCTTCTCTAGTCAATGTTATTATTTTACTAGCTCTTTCATTTATTTATTTTGTATGCATTTACTTGCCAACCAGTTTTATTGAGGTTTGTTGAAGTCAGGTTAAAAGAAAGATTGATTTGGTGTATGGAGGAGGAAGTGTAGGGTTGATGGGCCTCATATCTCAAACTGTCTTTGATGGGGGATGTCATGTTCTTGGGTATATATATATATATATCATCATACTACATGTCCACACACACTACTTGTCTACTTGCATTATATATATGATTTGATTCTTCCGATAATTGGGTTTCTGATCATTAAATTCAGTACTATGTTGTATTTTTGTTTGTTTGTTAGGGTGATTCCTAAAGCTCTCTTGTCACATGAGGTACTATTCGATCTGTATATATTCCATGTAAAACGAGAAATCAATTTCCAAATACAATTAGAACAAGCTAGAGTGAGAATTAATTAATAATGTTGTTGCATGCAGATATCAGGAGAAACAATTGGGGAGCTAAAAGTAGTAGCAGGTATGCATCAAAGGAAGTCTGAGATGGCCAAACATGCAGATGCTTTTATCGCGCTTCCTGGTATCAATCTATTTGATTATCCAGACAGACACAGTACCTTTCCTTTATTAAGATTATTCGTTTATTTTCGTGGTTAAATCTTCCTTCTTAATTACTATATATATACACACAACTAACAACACTAAATATGTATATGCTCAAATTAAGGTGAACTTAGCTAACTTTAACCTATATATACAGGAGGATATGGAACAATGGAAGAGTTGTTGGAGATGATAACTTGGTCTCAACTTGGAATTCATGAAAAACCAGTAATATGGTTTTCTTTCATTTTTTATGTTTTGTGTTTTATTGTCTTCCATATGGTAATTTAATTTCTTGTTTTTCCTCAGTGAAGTATATCTTAATTGGCTGCTCCTATGACAAAGTAAAGCAGTCAATAAAATGGTGTACCATATGCTTTGAACATCAAACCTTGAACTATATATATATATATATATATATATATATATATATATATATATATATTCTTATGGTAAATGAAAATAATACTCCCTCCGTCCCGGATAAATATTCCTACTTTATATTTTTTCTATTTTAAGATGTCCCAACTAATGTTCCTAAAGACTTTTGATCTACCTATTATCTACCATTCTTCCTAATATACCCTTAAAGCTTCATTTAATATAACACATCCCAAAGAAATCTAATTATTTAAAATAGTTGTACTTAATTAATGTTCATGGGTATTATTGTCAGAACACATTTTATAGTATATCATTAATTATGTTTCTTAATTTATGTGTTTTATCCACTAGGAACATTTATCCTGGACGGAAGGAGTATTTATTTATGGGTGAATTAACATGCTGCAGGTGGGGTTGTTAAATGTAGATGGATACTATAATAGCTTGCTTGCATTGTTTGACAAAGGAGTGGAGACTGGTTTCATAGAAAGTTTGGAAAGACAAATTATGGTTTCAGCTGAGACAGCAGATGAGTTGATCAACAAAATGGAGGTATAAATTCAAGATTTAAATAATTTTTTGGTTCCTTGACTTTTGACCAAATTTTTTCGTTTGGTCCTACCACTTTATAACCTATTCATATGGACATATGGTCCTACATTTTACATTTTCTTGTTAGATTTTCTCTCTCCCGTTAACGTTAGAATCCCTGTCTATTTTGTATTTGAAATGCCCAAACTGTCCCTGGAGATTTAACAATACAAGCATCAAAAATTGAATTAAAAAGGAGAGAGTCTTACAGAGAATTAAAGGAATGAACTTTACGCCGTTTACTGTGAGATTCGCAGTCACAACCCTCTCCGCCGCCGCTGCAGATGACGTAGGAGGCTCTTCTCCCAGGACCCAAATTCAAATTAATAACCTTCACATTTCCCTAACCACTACTAGATGCAAAACCACAAGTACTGCTTTCTCTTCCCAAAGAAACCCTCCTCGCTTAACTCAACTGTGACTGCAACCTCTCTCCTCTCCATCAAAAACCCTAACCCCTCCTCGCCATTCTCCATGTCCTCATACTTCCCTTCACTCTCATTCTCCGAAATACCCTCCCTCATACTCTATCTCTCCTTACCGTCTTCTCCTTCGCCTTCACCAAATCCTCACACACAGAACAACACCAAAACAACGACAATTAGCCCCAAATTTGAGGCTTTAATAAAACCCTAGGTCAAGATCTAATACATTTTTCAACAACAAAAGAAAAAGGCTCGGCTATTGAATTAATTGGTCAATTTGGGTGTCATTCCTGTCTTGTTGCGTGTATTTCTCTTTGAAATTTTGAAAGAGAGATAGGAGTGGGTAATGGATTGTTGTTGATTGAGAGTGAAAATGGGTTGAAGATGAAGACGAATTAGAAACCCAGAAAGCGAGACAAGAATGAACCATCATGAAATTTCATAAATTTTTTTCTAATTTTAATATTTTAGGGATTGAAATTTAAAACAAATTTTTTAAGGAACTAATTGTAAAAAAGTTCATTGTCAAAGGACTAATGGTGTGATTAATCCTATATTAAATATATTACTATCTCCGTCCCAAAATAAGTATTATTTTAGTAAAACAATTTTGTCCCGAAATAAGTGTTGTTATAGGATTTTAAAAAATATTTGTTTATATTCTACTAAAACTACTCTTATTTAATACTCTCACTAACAAGGATTGGTAAGAGAAAAGAGAAAAATACTCTTTTAACTTATATAGAGTAAGTAAACTTACAAATTCACCCTTATTTAAATTTAATTATTATAGATAAGTTAAAAGAGTATTTTTCTCTTTTTCTGCATTCTTATTTTTCATTTCTCCATCTCCAATAATTAGGGATAAGGAGATAAAAAATAAGAACCCAGGATAAAGTATATATATATATTATACTACTCTTGTAATAAAAAAATAAATATGGTGGGGTGAGGTTGGGTTGCTGAATTATTGGAGATGGGGAGATGAAAAATAAGAATGCAGGATAAAGTAGGATCATTTTTGTTATTTATTGGGTGACTGTTAACAATTGCAGGAATATGAGGCAGCCCATGGCAGTGTTGTACCAAGACAAAGTTGGGAAGAAGAAGTGGACCAATCATTAGAGTCTACTATTGCTACTACTAGTGGGCAACTCTTAGACTGATATGTTAAACCAACCATCTGTTTCATGCCTTGTGTATAAATATATTTAAATAACTTATCTGGGCATCTATGTAGTTCCATTTTTAATCATAAGAAAATGACAGCAAAAGGTTGTTAATCCATATCTCTCTCTCTCTCTCTCTCTCTCTCTCTCTCTCTCTCTCTCTCTCTCTCAAGTGGGGATGTCTTTTTCTTTTTCTTTTTCTTTTTCTTTTTTCTTTTTAGGATCTAGTGGGGAAGTCTTAAAGATCCCATCTCTTAATCAGTCACTTATATAAGGATTGTTATGTGTAATGTCTTTTTCCAAAGGAAAATATTTTGTGGTTCTAAATCATTACGTTATTAGTTGACGAGTCATCGAAGGGTTTTTCTACCTCTCTTTCACTAAAATTGCCGACTCTCCTGGTTTATGTTCACTCTTTTATTTTTTTGGATTTTAAGGACGGTGAAGTTGATGTGGGTGCATCGATATGAGGGAGGAAGGAAATAATATGAGACTCAAGAACACAACAATAAAAGGAGGATGATTTAAGATCGAGCAAGTCTCTACTAATTTCATGTAAAATTGTTTCAATTACATTTAAGTATATATGTTTAACAACTCCTTGTACTAGGCTATTATATATATATAGGCATAACATTAATTATTTGGATAAATAAAATGAACCATAAAAAGATTTGTTGTGTATGGACTATGGAATGGTACTTCTTATTTGGATGATTGAAATTTCACCACCCACAAGATGAATCTAGAGCTTAACATGTATGCACATAGTGCATCATTCTCCCCAAGTGGGAAAGAACTCATCCACGATTTTATGGTTCCTCTGCATGAAATTCTAACAAATCTCGAACGTTGATTGAGTACGAATATGTAGAGTGTTATTCCCACGAAGCTCAGTATTATAGGCTAAAAAAGGGGGATAGAGTTGAATAGCTTATACACCAATTTAAAATTCTCTTTCGAGTTCTTTAAGAACAAAATAGTTACCTACTATATATCAATATAAGAAAATAACAGACTTTGTATAACAAATGCATAAGTTACTAATACATGATTACCGATAAATAAAGAAATAGCCTTTAATGCATAAGTTACTAATACATGATTACCGATAAATAAAGAAATAGCCTTATAGGCAAACTTGAGACAAAGTGTGGTAAATACTCCCTTCGTTCCAGACAAAGAGTTCATTTTCCTTTTATAGAAGTCAGCATAAGACTAAATCAAATAAAAAAATTACATACTTTACTTATATTTTAAAAAATAAAATTTTATTAATTAAAAATTATCTTAATAATACTGTGGATTATAATTTTAATAACTTTGTAAAAACCACTATATTTATGTTGATTATTGGTCAAACTTTAACTTAATTGATCAAAAAAAATCAAAAATAAACTCTTTACCTAGAACAAAGGAGTATATATGTATTCATTGAATTCAGCAAAGATTTGCAAACAGACTTGTTTAAGATACAACACCCTATGACAAGCTAGGCTGTTGGTGGTCATGTAAAAGTAACTATTACATAATCTTGCTAAATAAGAATAAAAAAATACTACTAAAGCTTACAAGTAAAATTAGCTATGTCATGAGTGAAGTACTCGAAGATATAATTGAATCTCAAAGAACTTCATTTCAGAACATCGTTACTAATTTACTTTACTTTTTCTTCGTACTTTAATTATGAGTCACATGTACATAAGCATTAAAAAAAATTACACACTATACAAATATTAATAATCAAGTCAATTATTTTTTCTTAATTCGTATACCGAATCAAACAAAATAATAATTTAGAGACGAAGGGAGTATTTTGCAAGTATATTTTGGGGCTAGAAAAGATAATAAAGGTAAATCTACTAATTTCATACAAAAAAAAAAAAATGACACTTATTTTGTCGGGACATAAAGTTTTGAAACATTCACCTAATTTGGAACGAAAGGTGTATTAATTATTACTCCCTTCGTTCTGAACAAATGTTCCTACTTTTTATTTTAGAATGTCTTAACTAATGTTCTTAAAGACTTTTGATTACATATTCTCTATCATTCTTCCTAATATACTCTTAAAGCTTCATTTAATATAACACATCATAAAAAAAACTCAATCATTTAAAATAATTAAACTCAATTAATGTTAATGAGTATTATGATCAGAACATATTTTACATTACATCATTAATTGTATTTCTTAATTCATGTAATTTATCAACTAAATAAATTTATTCGGGGACGTAGGGAGTAACAAAAGCATAAAAGCTCTAGCTCAACTGATATTGCTCACTTCACTTAACAGGAAGGTCAGATGTACAAGTTTCATAAGAGGCACCCTGGTACTTAAAGGTCGGGTATTTAAGCATAACCAGAGGCACAATATAATTAAAAAAGCAACCAGCATTGGCTTCCTTCCATTACTTTTCCGCTCAAGTAAATAAGCAATGGAGAGGATCTCAATCCCGAATTATCTACAATCTGTGCTCAAGTACCACAATACTTAAAAAGAAACCAATTGAACCCATTAATTTAATATCGCTAAAGAATACTTTACTAATATTAAAAATAATTACATTAATTCAATTATTTATTTAAATCCGTGTAAACTAAATAATGAACACTCATATTTAATACTCTATTTGATTGATTGATGTAGTCGACTCATTTAATGGGCTCCACAAGTTGACGTGGATCAATGCACTAAGAGCATGTACAATGGGTGGGGAGCTTAAGGGGAGCTTCCCATCATTTTCAACTAATTTTATTACAAAAATACTCTTAAAGCTACCCATTAGCTACTCAATCAAAAACCTCCTTCCAACGGTGGTACAAACTCCAATATTTTTACATACCCCACCATCTTTATCTCCATTAATTTAATATCTTTATTCTTGTTTATTATTTTGTTTATGCAATTTTAATTTGATATTTGTTAAATTAATATTTTCGAACTCATATTAATTTTTAATAATAATAAATTTCGTATATTTTTATTATTTTTTATTGAAAAATACTTTAATTAGTATTCATTATTTAATTAAAAAATAATTTAATTATTATTTGTTATTTAATTGTATAAAAACTCCATAAACTACTACTATTTTCTTAATATTAATTAATTCATTTAAAAATAAAAATACAATTACAACAATTAAAAGGAAAAATTTGAGAAAAATACAACAATAAAAGCGAAGAAAATACAAAAACAATAAAATCTAAGATTATTCAACCACCGACATGTTGATTACTAAAAAGTCTCCAAATATTTTCAATCAAATCATGAATCAAGCGGCGATATGTTTCCCTATCTCGAACAAGACACCTTCTTTGGAGATACCTCTCGTGCTCGGGAATACGCTCGTTAAAATATTGCCATGCTAAACTACCATCTGTGATGTCAGTTTGATCATAGTCGGAGACATTTGGCACCCGTCCGTAAGTATCTCGTTCATCTTCGACGATCATATTATGTAATATGATACAAGCCATCATAATTTTTCCCAAAGTAGCTACCTCCCACATAAGTGCTGGGGCTCGTATAATTGCAAATCGTGCCTGCAATACTCCAAATGCACGCTCAACATCCTTTCTTGCTGCCTCTTGATGTTGAGCAAAGAGTTTATGTTTTTCACTTTGCGGCGATCGAATTGATTGGATAAATGTAGCCCATGGAGGATATATATCATCGGTTAAATAATAACCCAAGTTATACTGATTACCGTTAACCGTAAACGCTACTGCCGGAGCTACACCATTATAAATATCGTTAAAAACTGGAGATTGATCAAGAACATTTATATCATTACAAGCACCTGGAGTACCAAAGAATGCATGCCATATCCACAAATCATAGGAAGCGAGCTTCGAGAACAATCGTTGCCTTTCCATCCCCTCGGGCATGCTGACCTTGCCAAGAGACGGGACAATTCTTCCATTCCCAGTGCATGCAATCTATACTACCTAACATACCTGGAAATCCGCGTGTCTCCCCAACATGAAGCAAGCGTTGGAGGTCTTCCTCTGTTGGTCTTCTCAAGTACTGGTCTCCAAAAATACTAACCACACATTCGGCAAAATTCTTCACGCATTCAAGTGCTGTTGTTTTCCCAATACGGACGTAGTCATCACATGCATCAGTGGACATTCCATAAGCAAGCATTCTTATAGCAACAGTGCAATTTTGTAGCGGTGATAAACCAGGTCTCCCACATGCTTTATATCTTTGTTGAAAATATGGAGTATGAGCACCAAGAGCTTCGACTACTCGGAGGAAGACATGTCTTCGCATCCGAAATCGCATGCGAAATTGCTGGTCGGTATATGTTGGATTCTCCGCAAAGTAGTCTGAATATAGACGTTGATGTCTTTTTTTTTTTTTTTTTTTTTTTTGATGTCCATCAACACGATTTCTGTCTATGTATATACATTGACGAGTGGGTCTTTCTACTTGTTGAGAGGCGAATAGTTACCTGAAGACAATAATGGAAGACAAACGCATGTGATCTGAAAAAGATAATAATGGAAGAGTGGAGAGCACAATAATTATGTATTGTCACTATCACATGTGAAAAGAGTGAAAAACACAATAATTTACTTTTTCAGATGCATAATAATTATGTATTGTCACTATCACATGTGAAAGAGTGGAGAACACAATAATTTACTTTTTCAGATAATTAATAATTCTGTATTGTCATTATCACATCTGAAAGAGTGGGGAACACAATAATTTACTTTTTCAGATGCGTAATAATTATGTGTTGTCACTATCACATGTGAAAAGAGTGGAAAACACAATAATTTACTTTTTCAGATGCATAATAATTAAGACAAATTTATTTAAAATTAAGACAAATTAAAGACAACATACACCAAATTACTGATAGATAAATTAAAGACTAAAAACGACAATTAAAGATAAATTACAATATTACAACATTATCTAATTAAATATCTCACGGTACAACCTCGCGCACTCTTCTTCTTCTTGAGCTGATTTATTTTCCTTCCTCATCAAGGTCTCCCATACTCTCAACAACCGATTTTTCCTGTCCTCCTCTAGCCTCATTTTTGCGAAGTTCATATATCGGTCTAGCTTTTCATTAAGCTCTGACTCGATACGATTTGTTTCAATTAACTCTTCAGCTTGAGCCTCTTTAATTTTCGATTTTCCTTTTTTCTTCGTAGCTTTCCTGCCGGGAGGCCGACTTGGATATGCGCCTGAGGGTGCTTCGGCATTGGAGGAAGAGGTCGAAAAATGACCAGCTTCATTTATGCGACTTCTCTTTGAGCCACTGCTTTCTGAATTTTGACTTGTCTCAACATATTGAGCCCACCACTTGGGTATCTTTCGAAGGAATCCCCAAGCTTCCATTAAGGTAAAACGTTTTCCCTCGTCACTTTCATAGATAACGTGCGCCTTGTTAATAACATCGGCATCATTCCACCCACTTTCCTTGGTAGCTAACGCATGGTTGAAGGTACCAGAGAATTTTGCAGCTGCCCTTGACACTTTAGAGAAATGATTCTTACATTGACATACATTTCGTAGAGTACACTCCCCACGGTAGTCGTCGTAACAATCACTAACTTTTTTCCAAAATTGTTGCGAAGTTTGGTTAGTACCAACGTAATTGTCGGAACTCACATTTTCCCAGGATTTACACAAACAAGTGGTTTCGTATGTGGTCCACTTAGTTCGTGTTGATTTTCCACTCTGAGGAGTGGATTCATCAACTATGTCATCCTCAACATCTACCTCTTCATTATTATTTGGTTCTGGTTGTGTTGAAAAAAAAGGTAAATTTGAAGATGGGGGACTACTTGCAACATTTTCAGACGAAGAACCTCCCATCACTCCCATAGGAAAATATCCGTGGTTGAACTGTGATTGTTGTGTTGAAATAGGAGAAAAATTTGAAGCTAAAGGGGTATTCCACTGAAAAGTTTGTTGCGACATATTAGGAAATGATGTATTCGGAAACATTGAAAAATTTTCGAATGGTTGAGGGTTTTGAAAATTAGACATTCCTGCAACATTTGATTTATTTCGAAATTGTTGAAGTGGATGTTGACTTGGTAAATCAGAAATATTTTCACGATTAGAGAGTTGGTTTGGCGTAGATGAACGTGACTTATCTTGATTTTTAGAGTTAATTTTTTTTTCCCATAAATTACGTAAAGCCATAACAGCAATAATAATAATAATAATAATAACAATAATAATAAAAATTAACAAAATAATAACAATAATGACAGTAATACTAATAATTAAATTATAATAGCAATATTGATAATTATAATATTTAACTAAAAATAATAATATTAGCAATAAATTAAGCTTAAATACCTTAAAATGGCTTTAAATTCGGATTTGAAGAGAGAGAATGGAGGAAAAGAGGAAGAAACTTTGAAAATTTGTAGAAAATTGCTCGGATGTCCAAATTCAACAAAACAAGTCTCTTTTTATAGCTAAAATTGTGTACTTTAATTCAAAAAAAAAACATTTTATTTGGCTGAAAATTGGCCGTGAAAAGTAAAAGGGAAAAAAATTAAACAGAGCCACCGTTTAAGCGACACGTGGAAAGGTTCTCTGCAACCCACTGTGCACGCATGCTCTCTTTGATTTTTTAAAAGATTCCTTTCAAAACAAAATGGTACCGTTTTGTATGTTTTTTTAGCCAAACGGTGGCCTTTTTTTGGACGATCTTGGAAGAATTTGAGTAGCTTATTTGGCTACTCAAATGCACTTTTCTCATTTTTGCTCCTGTGAAGATACTCCGTTGGAAGAGAAGCTACCCAATTGCTACCCACTAGCTACTCCGTTGTACCTGGTCTAACCAATCCATCAATATCATAAGAGGAAAAATCAAAAACCAACACTTGTTGTTCAATTCTCTCCCGCTATAGTTTATTAGCCTATTATGAAGAACTAGCACCTGTGTACGAACTTCAACTGGGATAGCTCTCTATGCATAAATATAATATTTTCATTTTTCAAACCCCTTTAATGCAGTGTTTTAAAAACGCAGATTTTTCAAAAAATATTTTATTTTTTTCCTAGCAGCGTTTTAAAAAAAAGTTAAAAATTCCAGAGTTTTGAAAACACAGTTTTTGTTGCCGCAGCATTGAAGCACAATTTTTACAAATAAGCTCCGTTTTATTCATGCGTTTTGACCAAAACGCACGACCAAACGGACCCTGTTGCATAACAGCAAAAATAAAAACAAAGTGCCGGAACTGCTTATTGCAGCAATACGCAGTTGATCTGTTGAACACAAAATAGATTTATATGCAACTTGTCCGCACCAGTTTTATGTACAAAAACAGGAAACACATTCCAACACCATATACCATCAGATGAGACTTACAAATGTTTCCTGGTTGATGTATGTAAGATGATCCTGCATTCCCTCCCCAACCATATCTATAGACACTTCTTCCACACCATAACCATCCAACTCCACCAATAGATGGTTCTCAGCAGGAGAACTCATTGTTTCTCCATTCTCAACGGAATCCAAGTTGATTTCCTGGGAAATCAGAATACCATCGGTTTCCTGGATAGGAGCTTCAAGGGAATTTTCAGCCCCATCAGTCAAAAGGGTTTCAAGAGAAGACTTCGCACTGGAAATCCCCCGGGAAGCAAATTTCACCTCGAGGATTGGAATTTCAAAATCGACCATCGAAGCATACGAAGGTCTGGGTATATCTGAGGAAATTTCTTTATCAGACCTATCCTCAACGTCTCTTGTGCTTGCACTCCCACCAAACTGTGTAGTGTCAAAGTCGTCGATGGTCTGACACACATGCAACTGTAGAATATCAGCTTTGTCAGAAATTGAAATCTCACTTAATTTGTTGCTGTTTTCTAGTTCACTGGTTCTCTCTATTAGGTTATAATCATCTTTCTGAGCAGGTGGACAATCAACTACTTCAGAAGTTCCCTCCACATGCACATTGACAAAATTTTGGATTGGTCGACTTGCACTTTCTATAGCAGCATCATGAGTAGAAGATGATATTGAGTCACTTGCACACGTGATTTCTTCAATTATGCAGGAACCAGAAGGACCTATAGACTTTCCTTTCTGATGGCTAGGTTGACCGAATTTGTCCTCATTGCCATTTTCCTCACCAGTAAACTCAGGAGCTGTAACTTGAAGAGTTTGGGTGAACTTTGAGGGCTCGTCATCGTCAGTTACCCCACTTCTCAATTTGGCAACAGGAAGCTCGGTACATTCTGAAGGCCGGTCATTGCCATTTTCCTCACTTGTAGATGTACGAGTGGTAATTGTAAGAGTCTCTGTATCCAATGAACCCTGGACACTTGTCATAGATGAAAATCCAGCTAGTGCAGCAGCTAAGGCATCATCGATGGACAAAGCTTGCTTGTGTTTTCTCTCAGGAGATTCCTTCGGTGGTTCCAAGACATCATTCTCTTCCTCATCATCGCAGCATGAAAATTCTGGAGCAGTAACCACAAGACTAGGGAGAAACTGAGGAACGCATACTGACTTAGATGTATCGTCAAGTTGGCTATAGGACTTACTCGAGGTTGAGGTGGTACCCCTTTTTTTGAATTCAGATGGCTCAAAAGATTGAGAACTGTTTCCCTCATTATAGAAGGAGCTGGAGTTGGATGTAATAGATGAGAATGCTGGGGCTGAAAATCTTGTGCCAGGAGGCAAGGAGTTTTTGGCAAGAACTTCCACCTGCTGCTCCACCCTTTGGAGTCTTTCCACCATGCTGTTTATGGGCTTTAGCATATTCTCTTCAAACGTCAAGCAGATATCTTCAATTCTACTCACTCGTAAAACCAGTTGTTCCAGTACTCTTTCGACCCGAGTATATGAATGATCATTTTTCGAAACAGAATCAGATCTCTCTCTTTCTGGTGCCTCAACTGGGACTTGGAACTGATTCGGTTCAGGTGTAGCCCCAGATGCTTCCTGCAGCTTCACATTTTTTTCCAGCTGGCTGTCATGTAATTTTACATGCTGCCAATCAGATATGTTGGACTGCTCCGCCTGCTGAATTCTGCTTGCTGTATTAGTTGTGCTGGATGTTCCGGAGTCGATTTCAAGGTGTTTCTCTTTTTCCTTAGAACTTGAAGCATGTTTATCTTCTAAGCCACCAACACGAGATTTCGACAACTGCAAGAGTGTAGGAACAAGCATTGCCATGAGATTAGTTCCAGCTGAATTTTCTACCTGAACTACCTGATGTCCTGAATCAGCTGATTCAACAGGGTCCGCAAATACATACACTTCATCGACATATACAAACCCTCTACTCTGAAGTGATAACAGACGGAGCGTAATGGACAAGCATGGATCCACATCAGAAATCTCTGCTGTAGCCTCATAGAAATCCTGTGAATTACAGTAAGATAAAAATCAATTATAAAGATACTCTTGTCGATGAAAACATTTTCGGCTGACAAGTACTATAAATATTATATATATATATATATATATATATATATATATATATATATATATATAAAAGGTGAGTAGTAAATCCTTTAGAACATGAAAGAACATTTACTTGCACGGTCTTTCCAAATGCAAGAGACCAATTAAGAGAATGATGACAGTGAAGGAAAACAACTAATGGCACAAGCAGACACCGGTCAAGCTGCATCTTGTGATGGATCCATATCGTGACTGCAATCCCATTGACTAAGAAAGAAGTTTGGTTACACTTCAAAAGGAATTGCTTTAAATATGTCTAGCCTAAGAATTAACTATGAATGCGAGCAAATTCTTTTACATGTCATTCACTGAATGTAATTTACATCTACTACATAGCACACGCGGGTCATCACTTCATAATGCTAACATAACAATAGTCAACAAGTAAATCAAGGGAGAGGGTCCAAAATAGGTACGGAAAGGAATCCTTGGATTTTGATAACAAGCACTTGTCTTTGAGTTTATTACGGGATCACATAAGCTTCACAGTTTATCTCTGAGTTGGCGCAGTTAATTTTCTTTTTGTTTTAGGTCTGCTTAACAATTGTTTCCACTTTAGGTCTGCCAAAAGAAAAAGGAAGAGGATCCAAAATAAATGGCTTTGCTTACATGAATATGATTGAAGGGGCCATACAGCTTAACCTAGTGTTGTTCGCCTGCAGCACCACCATACATTTGATATTGTATCAGCCTTCTTAAAACTTGCACTACTTGCTGCTCGACATATGCACCACAAACGTTCTAAGGTGATTTTTTTTCTTCCATTTTTTCCAATAACTGCTACTTCTACTGTATTACAAATTCATCTTTTCAAGTACTACCACACACCTATTTTAACATTTCCCTTTCAGCAATGCCTCATGTTCTTGAATCAAAAGAAAGAAGAAAGAAAAAAAGGCTCATGTTTCAGCCATGTTGCTCTTAATTCCTTTAATGCCTCTAGTAAAGTACAGAATATACCTTAAAGCTTCTTGCGGCGGTGGGGATTTTGACCTCCTCCCAATCATCTTCGTTGGTGCCAATGTTACTCCCACCCACCATTTTCACTTTGGATGGTTCTCCAGTAGACCTCTCTGAATTTGCAGAAACCAGTTCTTCAATATCACTTGCAAGGGACAAATCATCCACTCTAGCAGCAATGCTACAGCGAACAGTGCACAAATATTCATCGTCACTTTGTGGAGCTGATGCATAGTGTATTTCATATATACGAGCGGTACTTCTAACATAAACTTGTCCTATTTCATGCTTTTCAGCGAAGCTTACTGCAAAACGAGAAATCGTTGATCATCAAAACAAGTCAGGTAAAGGTGTTTTTTGAAGAAATTAACACTTTATAAAGCACATAAATAACAACAGCTATAGCCAGAAAGATACATCAATACACAACTTTTACTTTTAAATCATAGACATAAATATAAGAGTTGTTTTTACCTTTTATTCCTTTTATAGTAGTGATTTCTGATGGAATACAAATAAATGCCAAATACACATAAAACCATTCCAGACAGCATAACATTTTAGCATCCACCTGCCTAGACCAGAATCAGTAGTACAATGTACACTCTTAGTATCATTGGCTAGCTTCATAGCTGAACTACCATAATTGATTCAATAGGCCCACTACTCGAAACAACCAGATTTACCTATACATCATTGCTAATGGTACCACAAGCTATAATAAATAAATACAACCACAAGGAAGTAAGGAACAAGCTAGTAATTTTCAAAAGGCTTAATTTTCACATTGCCCACCCTACTATTCGGGAAAGTCCAACAAGCTCACTCTACGATTTTTTTTCAAATTTTACTAACTCTACTTTAACAAAAGTGTCAATTTGGTCACCCAAAGTGGATGCCGTTAGTTATGTTGGACGGAAATGCTCAAAAAGACCAAAATGCCCATTAACTTTGGAGACTTAAATAGGAAAAGACTTAAATGTTTTTTAAAATTTATGAAACAAACTAATATACCCTCTTATAAAAAGGATATGATGTGCACATGATTTCTTAAAAAATAATATTTTTATTATTTTAATATTATATAAATAATTCTATCAATTAAAAAGATTGAGAAGTAAATTTTGAATAAATATCAATAAGTCACTTTTTATGATTCTTTGAGTTGTAAAAGTTAAAAAATATGTGTATAAAACTTCTTTGTATATATATTGTGCTTCAAAATAATAAAACAAGAAAAAGATTATTTAAATTTTTTTATAAAAGATTATGTTGGCCTTTTATAAAGCAATAAATTCTTTAGCTTAACTTTTTTATATAAAACTAACTATATTAAACAAATGCATAAGATTATTAGAAGATAGTTATTATTGTAGAATAAATTAATTACAAAATATTGTTATTAATTATTCATAAGTAATATTAGATATTTAAATAATTTAAACTAGAGAGCTAATTAACCTCAACATAATATCATCATTAAAATAAAAATTCACAAGTTGGGTATTTAAGAAACCCTAATTTTACAAGAAACCCATTTACAATTTGGGTATTTTCAAGAAACCCTAACTTGAGTTAAAATTGAAATTGAGATGAAGGAATCGTTGCATGCGAAGTGAAATTCGATCTTGCTTATCATTTCTCCGACCTAGCTTCTTGGAAGACAGGCGTTTCATATCCTGCAGGTAACAAACAAAGCTAAAGCTGAAATTCGACCTAGCTCCATGTTGATGCAGGTTGTGTCTGTGAGAGAGAGAGAATGTTGTGTGTGTATGTATGTGTGTGTGTGTGTGAGAGAGAGGGAGAGAGAGAGAGAGAGAGAGAGAGAGAGAGAGAGAGAGAGAGAAGATGAGGCTTGAGGTTCTAGAAAAGATAAGGTTTAAGCTCCCAGTCCAGTCCTTATTCCATTTCGAAGCGCTATATTGATGGGACTGAAATAGGGCTAAGTCTTAGGTCGGCCGCCCTACCTAAACCAATCATCAGGTTCCATTGCTGGAAAATGCAAGTCTTCTTCGAACACGCTTTTGAAATCTTCCCAGAGATTGGAAAGCAGGCCACTAGCGGCTAGTAATGGTGTCTTTCATTTCAGCCTGGTTTGATTTTATTTCTTTTATTATATGTCATTGAAAACTGAAAGTTATATGGAAAATTATTAGTAAGGGTATATTCGAGATTTCAAGAAAATAGTAAGCTTTCCATCCAGAAAATTGGATGGAGTGATGAACGTGATATTTATGTCTAAGTAGAGTTAGTAAAGTCTGAAAAAAAATCATAAAGTGAGCTTGTTGGACATTCCCGAATACTAGGGTAAGCAATGTGAGAATTAAGCCTTTTCAAAAAGTGGAAAGCACCATGCACAAGGCGATGCAAGTCAAATTTTATAAAGGAAATTTGAATGTGGATGTTCAAAATTATGAAAACCATGAGGGTAGTTTAGAAATAAATATGAATGTGGGTAATATTGATTAAGTTAAGGAAATCTCAAATAATCATGTGGTGTACTTTGAAGGCTGGGCCTCTCCGAATTGACTTTTTGAACCATGTTTTTTTTAGAATATAAAAATGCGCACGCACACACACACAACTCTCTCTATATATACATATGTATGTATGTATGTAGATACATACATACATACATACATGTATGTACGTATATAGATATATGTATGTATGTACGTATATGTATATATATTACATATGTACGTATATGTATATATATATCACACATACATATAATTATGAGGGACACTTGTGTGTGTACACATACATATAATTATGAGGGACACTTGTGTGTGTGTGTATATATATATATATATATATATATATATATCACACACACACAAGTGTCCCTCATAATCATCTCAATCCCGTCAACACTCGCGGGATCCTAAAAACGAGGTAATCAGCAGGAATGCAAAAAAGGCAAGATTGAATTGAAGTAACCCTAATCCTTAAAGTAGACATGCTTCCACCCATCTACGAGTTTGGTCCCTCAGCAACCACAAGATCCTAAGAGAAACAAAACGTTATAAAAACACACCTAGATAGATAATAGAGCATGCCGTAATACCACACACAACATTTGCCACATTCATTCTAAAAATAATCATAAATCTTAGCAACCCCACAATGGATTCAGAATCTGAAAACTAGTTTAAAAGTTCATGAAACCCCTAAACCCCCTTCAACAGACACCAAATGGTATGTTGAACTCCAACTACTAAAGCACAACTCTCAAACAAGCCCCAACCTCACACCGAGAGAACATCATGAGCAGACTAAGGCACCGAGTTGACACGGCACTTCATTAAACTGGGCGTGGCACCTCAGCACCTAAATATTTTTCCAAAAGGGAACCTCGACACCTACATATAGTGTTAAACCCTACGTTTTTGGCGAGTTAGACACCGACACCCTTTGATGCCCCAAGTTGTCAAAGCAAGTCGACACACTTTACATGTTGCAAGAAGCATGCGCGCGCAACAAGACAGTTTCAAGAACGGATGAGTAGCTTTTGGCATCAAAGTTTTCAAACATGGGCAAAGCTATGTTCTAAACATCTTTTAGAATCTAACTCAATCAAATCTTGTGAATGCCGCTTTGAGAGTCTAAATAGCCAAAGCAAGTGGACCATACCCATACCCGACACTCATACTAACATAGCATGGCGCAATAACATCGACTACGAGGGAACAAAAAAGTGGAAGTATGAGTGTTGGGTATGGTAATAGAAAGAGAACTAGCCGATGAACACTGTAACAACTAATCCAACTCTACCAATGGCCAAATCCTTCTCTATATATTATCAGCAACACATAAAAGGCCTTCTTCAATCAATCTTGCCTCTATGAATCAAATCCAACACAAGCTAACAGCAGCCTGTCAAGAAGTCGATGAACTTCCGCAAAATCACTCTAGCTTTCGGGGCAGTTCAATTAACAATGCGCCCAACCATCTCGACGACACACTCATAATAAACTAGCATCCAATAAATCTTAATCAACAAGTTACTACGCCTATAATCTATTATCTTAAGGGATCATTCTATATGGAATAACCGTTAAAAGTAAAATTAATACACTAAAAAACCCTCTTCAAAGAATAAATTACACACATCAAAACAGGTGAAAATATCACAGAAGGAGTGGAAAAAGAACATAGAGAAAATATCAGACCCAGGACCTAAACCCAGCTAATTCTGAAACAGCTCTTTTAACCTTCCCCTTCCAAAAGAAGCCTCTCTAACCATCCATTTTTGTCAGTCGATGCAGGATGACAATATTCCCCATCAACCATACCTCAAGCCCGAGCCATCTCGTCCTACGAAAAGTGATAAACCCCGATATCTCATCTACAATCAAATTAGGATCTTAAACTACATGTATGGACTCTCCTTCCAGTGCTTCCTGGAGCCTTTTTCATGAAACAATATTATATGGGCTTTTCAAACCCATGCCGGGAAAAACGCAAGATATCATAACTCTCAGTAGAGTGATGTCAATAAACTTCTTCGATATGCAACATATGTGTTGATGTATCCAGCAGGTCAATCCAAAAGACTTACACATATAGGACAAGAGAAAAAACTCATCCCATCCAAAATGATGCTCATTGAAGAATAGAAAGATTTGAAGAATAGAGATCAAAATCATAAGTCGTTCCGCCAACAATACCTACAGCCACTGTCTTATCCACGAGATTTAACTCCCTATTCACAACAACAGAATACCTATTTCTGTTACAGATAAATATAAGTTATATTCCACCAAAGATTTACACTGTTGACCTGATATTCTCCCACTAGTCACACTGCTTGATTGAATTCTCATAATATCTATGTATGGGACCAATCTTGTACTCCCTCTATACCAAAACAAGTGTCCCTTTTTGGAAAAGAAAAATTGTCCTAAAATGAGAGTCCATTTTCTAATGGCTTAAATACCAATTCGTTCACTCTACTTTCACCCAAAATTCATTAAGCTCACTCTACTTCTTTTTTTCACACTTTGACCACTCTACTTGGTCAGGAGAATCAATAAGCTCACTCAATGAATGAGCTTATTGATTGAAAAAGTCCAAGTAGAGTGATTAAAGTGTGTAAAAAAGAAGTAACGTGAGCTTATTTAATTTTTGGGAAAAGTAGAGTGACGAAATTTGTATTTAAGCCTTTTCTAATCAAATTAATAAACTCATCTTTGCCAACTATCATGTTCCAACCCAACAAAGGACCCTCATATTTTCCAAATTCACAAATTAATCAGACCAAGGATAACCCAGCTCTTCTTCCCCCCCCCCCAAAACAAAAACAAAACATTAAACATTAAAATAAAATTAAAAAATATGTGCGTGTGTAAAATAGCTGCAATTGAGCGAATCGCTTCAACGCTAAGCAGCAAACGAACAATTTCAAACAAATATACAATTATATGTCGATCAATTGACAATTTTGATGTAAAAATTTCAAACACGATACCACCAAAATTAAACAAATCAAAAAGGAAACAGGAAAATGAATGAACGGAGGAACACTCACTTGTAATCTCGCAAGGGCCAGATTCTTCGGATGGGGGTTGGAGGAGAAGAGGTAGTTTGGGAGTGGTATTATTATCGGATTCGATTATTGGAAGATCGGAGGACTCGACAGTGACGGAAGAGTTTAGAGAGCCACGAGAGATGATCCAGTTGGTCTCGAAACTCCATGGACTACTACTGCTGCTGCTGCTGCTGCTGCTGCTGCTGCTTGGTTGAGTTTGTGTTTCCATGGTTGTGTTTGGTTCTTCCTCTCTCTCACACTGTCCTTCTCTACTGTTTTCTTCTGTGTTGCCATCAACAAGTTCAAGTCTTCAACTTTTTCTTATTTTCCTCCTTTTTTTTCTTTTTCCAAAAAAAAATGTAATATCACGAATAAAGTACTTCCTCCGTCCCGGATAAATATTCCTAGTGGATAAAATACAGGAATTAAGAAATATAATTAATGATATGTTGTAAAATGTGTTCTGACCATAATACCCATGAACATTAATTGTATTCAGTTACTTTAAATAATTGAGTTTGTTTGGGAGATATTATATTAAATAAAGTTTTAAGGGTATATTAAGAAGAATGGTAGAGAAAAGGTAGATTAAAAGTCTTTAGAAACATTAGTTGAGACATTCTAAAATAAAAAGTAGGAATATTTATCTAGAACGAAAGGAGTATACAATAGTATATCACATCACATGCCTTTTTTACTTTTTTTTTTTTTTTCCGCGACGGAGCACCCACAACAATCGCACCCTATCTCCTTTCAACGTCTCATTTTCTATTTTAAGTACACTTTTTTAATAATTTTTTTAAAAAAAATCATTCTAATAAACACCCTTTAAAGATCTTGATTTTCGTATTAATTGGATGAATTAGGTAATTTTAAAGGTTAAGTATTTGATAAAATATCAATCGTGAGTTTTAAAGAGGGCAAGATAGAGTCTATAATAGAATGTCCATGGTAGATGCTCTAAGAGCGTTTACAGTGGCGCCCTCCTCCACCCTCTAAACACAATTTTAGAGTATTTTATTCACCCTTAGTCCCACAGTAATTCCTCTAGTCCACCCTCTATTTCTAAAACCAATTAAATCACCCTCTAAATATAAAGTGAGTTTTAATATAAATAGTGACTTAAATCATCTACATTTTCCTCACTTTATTTGAACACAATATACTTTTGTTTAATATTTTAGAATAAAAATTATTAAAATATACTCTCTCCGTCCCTAAATTATTGCCTTTTTTTTTTATCCGTTCCTAAATAATTGTCTTGTTTAAAACTTTTTTTTAGAAGATTTTTTTTACCATTTTACTCTTACTTTTCTCTCTACTTATAAACCATATACACATAGGCATTAAAAGAAACTACACATTATATCAATAGTAATAATCAAGTCAATTATTTTTTCTTAATCCGTGTGCCGAGTCAAACAAGATAATAATTTAGGGACGGAGAGAGTATAATATATTTTTCATAGTATATAAAATTTAAAATATTTTATTTTAATTGTGGTGGAAAAATATAAATAAAATAGAAAAAATATAATGGTAATTTAGGTTTGTTAGTTGAGATGAGAGAGATTAAATTTTTAGAGGGTCGTATAGAGGGTGCTTGTTGGAGTAAATTTTTTTTTTTTGAGTGTTGAAAAAGTGAAACTAAAATAAAAAATAAGATGTTTAGAGTGTGATATATAGGGTTATTGTTATGGATGCTCTGATCCCCTAAATTCCCCGTGAGACTCTGATCATGTGACCAAGTGTTGTACGAGAGAGAGCTCAAGTCACTTGAGTTGACCCAGGGGTGGGCAGGCTGGGCACCCGCCCAGGGCGCAAATTAATAAAGGGCTCAAATTTTTTTTTTACTATTACAGTATTAGTATACATGTAAACTAAAAATAGTATTTAAATTTTTCTTGAACTAAGACCCAAACTCAAAGCTTTTATTGTTATTTTGAATTATGTTTGTTCAATTATTTATTGAGACTTTGTTTATTTGTTAAATTTTGTTACATTGTTCATTATTATTTTTCTTTTTACAATGTTTTTGTGTGTTTAAAAATTGAAAGTGACATTGACTTTATTTATTTGTTAAATTTTGAATTATGTTTGTTCAATTGTTTGTTGGGACTTTTGAGTTTGATAGTTTATTTACATCTTACATAGTTACATTAAATTTTCAATTTAGTTAATTACTAATTTGAGGTCATAGCTCTTAGTGATTGATAAGAGAACCATGAAATAGAAGTGCAAAGCAACAAGAATCTCAAATTATTCTTACGATGATTGTTGATTTGAGTAATTGAGTTTTTTTTTTTTTACTTTACGAGACTGAAATTTGGTAAGAATTTGTTCAGTTTTCTAGATAATAATGTTTCTCCAAACTTAATTTCAACTCAGTAGGAATACGTTATTGAAATTGTACTGATAGCAAACCTAATTTTTGTCTCTCTAAAAAATTAAATTAAAAAAAATACATGAAATTAATAGTTGATAATTAAATTAGGGCCCTTCTTTTAACTTTGCCCTGGACCAATAAAATGCTAGTAACGATCCTGAGTTAACCCTCAATCTCTCTTCAACCAAATTTAAAGTGCAATAAATATAGTGTGGAAAATGATATACAAATCGTATTGTGATTGATTATTTGTATATTTAGTATACTAGACTAAGCATAAAAGTTTTATTTTAAAATAAAACATTAAGAACTACAATAAACTAGCAAAAAGCTTTACGATCTCTAACCATTGAGCTATGAGGCTGATTAACAACATTCCTATTTTTCTTAGCCAAAAAAAAAAATCATAACCCTTTCATATCTTCGAATATCATAAACTTTCCCGTGAAGCATTAAAATAACTTTGCTCCACGAAACTCAAATGGTTAAAAAGACATACAATGTTTTTTTATCCTTATCCGATTGCCCACAAAATGGCTAACCTTAGGGCTGAGTGTGACTTTTGCTTGGATAGCACTCTGTGGCTTTATAGTCTACATTCCCCTCTTCGATGGAAGCACGTTTTTTATACCTTCATTTCCAAATGCCCAAAGAAGAATACTAGCCAACGGGGTTGGCCTAACTGAAAGGAATTTTAATAGCTTAAGGAAAATGTCTAGGTTTCTAGTTGTTGCGTATACAGCAAATTCTCTAACATAGTTTCCGGTTTTAGCACTCGACAATACTTCGAAGATTAGTTTTAGATTTTCGAGTCTAAAAATATTTTGAAAACCCAAAAACAAAATACGTTCGAAAATCAAAAACAAAGAAAGGATTACTTAATTTGTTAAAATTTCTACTTTTTGTCATTTCCTCCCAAAGTGAGAACTAGTCAACGAACACCATTTCCCTTCCTCTATTGAAATCTAGGTCTATAAATTTGTCTTTTACATGTGACAGTGACAACACAACTTGGCACTCATCAGATCACATTTGTCAATTATTGTAGTTGATGTCCACTTATCTTTGTGCAATTTTTGTGCATTACCTTTTGCCAAATAAAACGTAGCGTACTGAAAAAGTAAACAATTATTGTAGTTTACCTTTAGATGAAAAAGAAAAAGACAACCAAAGGTGTTACCCAAATAATTCTAGTTTTTATTGTTAGTTGTATTTTCCATAATTTTCATTTATGCTTGTTGTATTGTTCTCAGATTTTTCCTTTTTAATCGTTGTATTTGTATTTACTATTCGAATTGTTGTTGTTGTATTTACTATTTGAATTATTGTAGTTGTTTTATAGTTACTACAAATATTTTAGGGGTATTTTGGAGGATTTAATTAGTTTTAAATTAATTAATTAAATTATAATATAGTAGTTAAATAATAAAAGAGTTTTTATATAATTAATTCCACTACACTAATTAATGTTCAATAAACATAAACTATTTAGTATAAATATTTGATTTCAAAATTATTATTTTTAAAAATTAATATTATTTTGAAATATTAATTTAACAAATATCAAATTAAAACTTGCATAACCAAATTATAAGATTATTATAAATAAGATATAAAGATAATAATTGAATGGAGATAAAGATGGTGGAGTATATAAAGTTATTGGAGTTTGTGCCACCATTGGGAGAGATTTTTTGTTTGGGCAGGTTATAGTTAGTTTAAGGGTATTTTTGTAATAAATTTGGATATAAAAGATGGGTAAGTTCTTTTAAGCTATCCACCATTGTACATGATCTCTTGCAGTTTCTTAGGAAGAGATTTGTTTTGGTGAGAAAAATATCTAGAACACAACTTCAGATAAAAGAAATACTAATCTTTTTATAGGTTTCATATTTTTGTCACGCCCCGATCCTGGGTCCAACCGACTGGGTCCACGACCGGGTGCCTAGTCCCACTCCAGAATTACGCAAATAAGAGTACGTAAACTTGTGCAAAACAATAAACTAAATAGTATTTACTCAGACAGTAATTTTCTATAAAACTTAATTTCGTTACAATTTTAATGATATTCAAAATTAATACATAAATCACGTCTTTCAAAATTGAACACTCGTCGTTACATCAGGCATAGCTTGCTTTCTTGATATCCGATCAATACATAACTGCACAACTGAAACTATTGGAGGGTGAACTTCTGGCCGATATGAGAGGTGATACACAATATCTCAGAGTAGAACATGACATAAGATGTAGATATCGTTGTCCAGAGAAATAAAATATAAACCATTGATTCTCTAACAAAAGAACGGAACCGATCAATATCAAAATACTATTCTTTAGTGCATTAATCAATTTCAAGCATAACCACATCAATAATAAGCACCCTATTATTTGAGCCCACCAACCAACCAAAACATAGAGTTGGTTCTCAATCATTTAGCACTAACCATATCACAGTAATCAAACTTTCTTTTTAATATTGCAGTTTTACGGCCACGTATTTAAAACCAATCATTTAGAACCACTAACTGAATTACCATAATCAAACTTTTTAATATTGCACTTTTACACCCTTATATTTCTATTCAAACGCGCAATATTATATATTCCAATAGCCTTTAGAAGTATCAATGATGGGAGAGGATTACATTAGGGCAACAGCCCCTCCCTAACTTCTGCTATATTTCTTGCACTACCTCAAACCCTAATTAGCACATAAGTTTTGAACTTGTTCCAAAAGATATAACCGGTCCAGACCATCATGTAATGTAACACACATCATTTTTACTCCAAACTCTACACATAAAGCTCACATTAGTTAAAAGGCAAGAATATGAAGTCAAGTAATGAACCAGTAAAAGTGTCTTAGAACACAAAGAATCGTAAATTTGATAAAGGCTGATTTCCACAATTGATCCATGTTCAATTGATAGTAGTAGTAAGAATAGACTATCAACTATATCCATCTGTTCTCGCGAGGATAACAGCGTAGTCAGATTTTGTTTTCAAACTTAACTATCGTACACGTGTACCAAAATTAGTTAGGTCAAAAAGTTAACTATAACAAGAAATAAACATATTGTTACATGGGATATACATTTCTATCCCAAAAAGAATGAGAAGTACAACACATATTTTAGCTGAATATAGTAATTTCGCTTTCGGAGAGTAACTGTGAAGATTCAAACTACGCACACAGCACCAGCTCTTCTTCTATTGATGTATAAGGTGGCGGTAGCAGGTGCTTCGAATTAGCAAAAGTATCTATCGGATTAGTAATATCAACAGGTGATAGCTCAGCAAGTGGTCTATCCAGAACAAAATCAGGAATGGCCACCAGACTCTCGTCCAGAAGAGCTTTGAGCGTCTACAAAATCCATGAACCACGCAAATAATAAAAATTAGCATCAAATATGTATTCGTCTGGGGATGTATGTTTGTGTAACTATGTATGTATAAGGAAACCGTAAATGCCATCAAACATCAACCCGGGGGGGGGGGGAGATGAGAAAAGTAATGTTGTGTAAAATAATACTCCCTATATTTCAAGCAAAGAGTCAACTATACTATTTTAGGATGTTTCACTTAAAAAGTCTACTTTCAAATATTATGCCTACAATTTCCAAAACTTTTCAATTTTACCCTCCACATGTGATATAAGCATCTTGATTATGGAAGACCAACTCTAATGATACTTATACACCCTTTAATAATTAGACTTTTCAAACGTGGTCTCTTTGGGTGGAATGGAGGAGTAAATAAAAAGAATTCAACTCATAAAGTAGGATGGATGGCTACCATGCACATCCTTGGTAAAATCCTTACTAACTTCAACTCTAGCTACATTGAATTGTTTTGATTCGATGTGGGATCTAGATTTGCAGGGGAATTTGGCCAGGGAATCTAATAAATACGGGCATGTACACGAGTATTTGGGTACTATTGTCACAGCTTAGGAAACTCACACATAACAAGATTTATAAGTCCCACCACACACTTCCTCAAAACAAATCAACTCTGCAATATATTATACAATGCAGAATAGCCCCCACCATCTGAAAGTTGCTGGTTTCTGAAATTGACATATTCTGGTGCTCATATATGGACCGATCAACAGGACCCGGCAATAGTAGTCTTAAAAATTGCTCATCTCCGTTCCAATGTTCATGGAACAGATGATTTTTTTTTTTTTAGTTGCAGAAGATGAAGTCAAATAAGGATTTGAAATATCTCATGAACAAAGAAACAAAAACAAATTTGTAGTTGACCTCTCTTTCCGACTCCATTCATTTAACTTTCTTTTGCGTTCCTATACATGTACCAGCTTTTTCCAATTAAGTTATTCAGTTCGGCAGTTCAGCTGCTAGAAGAGAATGGAATTGAAGGCTTCTCATCAACACTTTGGGAATCATCAAACTCCCCAAACCCCCTTCAATGTCCTCTAACAATTTTGTGGATCATCCACCCAAAAAGGCTTGAAGAGGGAATTATGGAAATTCTCCACTGCATTCTTCTGGAACCCAATTAGCTATGAAAGGAGATGTAAGAAGAACAAGACAGATGAGACTTGGAGGAGACTTGAGGGCATTAGATCACGAGTTACAGCAGCATTTTTGGGTAATTCAAGAACGTGATGCCCATGAGAGCAACCAGACTGAACCTTCTCTTTTTTTTTTTTTTTCCAATCTGAGTTGAATAGACTCCACAACTTTGATCCAAGTGCATTATCACAAGGTGAAGCTTATGTATGGAAAACTACTAAACAGCCCTCTCTTAATGACAACTTGCATAAGAGCCTCCAGCTAAGGATTTTGACAATGAAACCAAACCTTTGACAACTACATATGAAGCTAACCATCATTCACAATAACATACCGTGCAATGCTTATAAGCAGCATCAGCTTTGCGCTTCCATAGGCCATTTCCAGGTTCTGAATGGAAAAGACCCATTAAAGGCTGCAGTAACGCAAGAGGATTGCGAATTAGTAGCATAAACACATAACTTTTGGATGGAAGAAAATGAATGCTAGTACGATTCTTTATTAGTTACGAAGGAGAAATGTAAAACTGGAAATTTATTGGAACACTGACATATGCCAATCAGTCAATAGGATAACACGCATATGCATGCTTGTGAGGAGAAAAAGGAGAAAAAGAACACCAAACATTATGAGATAACTAAAGAATGGCTTAGTTACTAGAGATGTTAAACGGGCTGGCCCTAACGGTTTTGGACTAGCCCTAGCGGGCTAAACGGTCCAATTTTTTCGGGCCACTATTATTGAAGACCTAACCCTAACCCTAGCGGACTTCGGGTTAAACGAGTCACTATCGGCTCACAACAAAAAAATATAAATAACATGATGGATGTTAATTTTATCTTTGTAAATATCCAACACAGATAGTTATTTACAACCCATAATTTAGATAGGCTATTATGTTTTTCATAAGAAATATAAATTAGATATTTTTTACATCACTCTATTTAATTTCAACATGTTTTACCTCAAAATGAATATTGAAATAGCTCTACCAAGTAGTCTCCTCCATGAGTTTCGTTTATATTTCAGTATTACACAAAGAAGACATGTAGTGCAAATGATAAGTGTATTTGACTTTGGATTAAAAGGTTGTGGTTTTAATTCTTATGGTGGTTGTTTTATGTATGTCTTAACTTTTTATGACCTAATTAATATTACACAGGCCGGCGGGCTAGCCCTAAAACCTAGTGGGTCAGCCCTAACAGGCCACAGGTTTAAATGGTTCGAGCCAAAAAACCCTGATTTTAAACGGGCCAAAAAATGAGCCCCAACCCTGTTTTTTGCGGTTTAAACGGGCCGTGGCCCTTTAACATCTCTACTTAGTATGTCCCTGTTTTATATATGGTAGACACAACCACACAACCATGCTTTAGCCTGAGCTTTCTAAAACAAGGTAACACTCATGACTCATCCCCTTATCCCTTTGTCAAAAAGTATTCCCAACCACACCACAACATGGTAGCATCAGTGAGGAATAACCCTGCTCAGAGACATAAGTACAGGTTGCTACGAAGTTAACGAAGGCTATTAGTAACTGAAACATAGGGTAAGGTGTTAGGAACATATATTCGCAATCTTTTTTTTTTTTTTTTGATAAGTAAAAAAGAGGAGAAAAAACCGTTTGAGCTACACGTAAATGAACCATATTATATATATTTTCTCATATAGAGAACATAAAATTAAAATAATGCATCAGGATAACATGTATACACCAGTAAAACTTGGCAGGCTTGGCAATAGAATATCAAAGGAACACATGATGCAAAGACATACTATGGAACAATGACCCGAATCAAAAGGCACATTCGAATTGATGGTAGCATCAAAACACATAATGAACATATGCTGCTTTATACTTGCAACCTGTTCGTCAAAGGATATAACCTAAACCGAAAATCTTCACAAAAAGCAACTGAACAATACTCCTACCTTAACCATGTCAAAGGATACAACCTAAACTGAAAATCTTCACAAAAAGCAACTGAACAATACTCCTACCTTAACCAAGTCCCGAAGACCTGGTTTACCATTTCCATATTTTCCCAGTATTGAATCACCATATACCTGGTACTGTTCAAGTACCTACAGAGAATTATATGGCATGACTAAGTAGTGAGAAAATATTGGGAAGAGAATAAGAGACATGTTAGAGGTAACCAAGCCTGATCTAGAACCTGTCGGCGAGAAAGATTGCTAGGAGGCACACCATATACTGCAGTATCAACACGCCCTAAAATGGACCAGGGGCTGTCAAAAACATATGAAATTTCAGTCAACTAATTAAAATGAAAAAATCATTTGTGAAAAGAAAAATTGTGAAAGTACTGGTATTACTTATAAAGTGAAGAGCAATACAAATATGGTTTCATTTGGTATATTCCACCTTGAGAAAGATAACAAAGTTGCAGACCAAAAATGATCTGATTTATCACATTTACTGATTAAGGCGCGCTGTATCAAATTTAAGTTCATAACTACTAGTTAAATTGCTGATATTTGGATGGAAGATACAAGTGTAAAAAGCATGAAGGTGAAAGAAAAAGGTGATATGTGTGTGTGTGTGTGTGTGAGAGAGAGAGAGAGAGAGAGAGAGAGAGAGAGGGCAAGGGAGAGAAAAACTACATCAAAGCACAAATGCAGTATATAGTTGAAGTGTGATATATATAGTTGACCCGCTTTCCAACGGCTAAGCTTTAAATTAGGTGGTGACTAGACATGTTATCAAAGTTCTGCATCCCGCTTACATTTTGTTTCCCCTGTTTTTCGTAGTGCAACAGGTTGCCGCACTTGCCTTCTGATAGATTTGATTTATCTCTATATGTGAGTTGGTTGGTTGGTCGGCAGGGAGGGGGGGGGGTTGCTAAGGCAGGATAACAGCTTAACCTTCTAGATGAGTAGGTAACTAGACATTTCGCAATTTTGGAAATGCATATGCAACTGTCCATAGGTTAAGGACCAATAAGCAAGGCTATAAACTTTTGTATAACGGAGCTACTTCCAAGATACCGAAAAGTGTATCTGAAGACAGTAAAGTGTTAAGGACTTCTATCCTTTGGACATCAACCCTTACTCTCTGCTATCGGGAGGTGAGCCTCAACTTCAGTACCAGGATGGCAGGTTGTCAACTCTACTACACACTGCATGTAATTATTAAGCCAAGGAACAAAAGGTGACAACACTGAGGTCCTAGCATAATGACAGGATCACTAAAGACAGCACACAATGTCGACAGGTTCATTTTGCTCCACCAAAGCAAAATCTAAAAAGCCAAACAAGCATGCAGAGTACCAGAAAGGTGGCTTTGAAAGGAGACAAGGTGTACGCCTATATAATAAGCAAGGCTCAATGAGTCAATGATATCACTGTTACTGAAGTTGATGGCCAGGCAATCTGTTTGCAGTAATCTGTCCCCATACTTCAAGATGGCCCATACACCTCCAGAAGAAACAAGGTGCAACAGTGAGTTTAGCAGGAGATTTAAATCACCGGGCTAAAGGGTGGTGATTTACTGTTAAAATATGCCAATACCATAACATCTCAAAGAGACAATCAGCATTGAACATCATATACAATATGTTATAGTTATTTTGACTTCATCTGAAAACAGAATAAACTATCAAACAATGATCCAAGACAAGATGCAGTAGTTAATAAAAATTGTCCTACACTGCCTGAAAACATTGTCCTATTTCAAGGCCCAAGTTATATAGTATCTAAATAGATTATATAAAACAAAGATGATTATTGGTACGCCTAAAAGCTCAAATAGGAAAAATGATCTGTTTGCCAATGTACTTTAACCAATGGTTAAAATTTTTCCTCTGTACTATATTTCAGTCAACATTGGCACTGTAACTCAAAAAGGGGTTACAATATCGCCATTTTTCCTAACAGCCGTCCAATTCCTAACAAAATCAATTTCAATGTCCTCACCTGAGGTTTTGCAAATGGGTTAGGAGACCCCTAAACTCTACTTTCTCCTTTCATTAAACTGTCAATTCAATAAACTCCACTTTCTACTTTCTTCAATATATATATATATATATATATATATATTTCTTTTGTTTCTTTTCTGATGGAATTCTTATCTGTCATCCTGTATCTTTTCCTCAATCTATAAAATTTCTTCTTTTATCATGAAAAAAAAAATTATATTTTAATTTATGATCATTATTTCTCAAAATTATTTAACAAAAAACAGTTAACAAAATATTGGATTTTAAATTATAATCATTAAATTATACTATATAGTTACAAATTATATATATAGATACAAATATATATATATATATAATATAATTATTTATAATTTTGAGGTTTTATCCATTGATTGAGCTGATACATACTTTTATATACATATACATATATATATATATACATATATACATATACATATATATATATACATATATATATATATACATATATATATATATATACATATATATATATACATATATATATATATATACATATATATATATATATATACACTTGTATGTATTTTAAAGTATGTATCAGCGCAATAATGGACAAAACCTCAAAATTATATATAATTATAATTATATATTCATGTTTATACATATGTAAAGTTATGTACATATGAACGAACCAAGCAAAGTAAGACACCCATGTTCAGACACCAAGAAACAAAGCGGAATAAATTGATTAATCCTGGGGTATCAGTCCAGCGAGTTGCAAGCCACCAATAATGGCCAAAAACGGCTAGGTACATATAAGGTGTAGAGGAAAAGGAGCAATCTATTTCGAAATGGGTACACTTAAGGTGTAGAGGAAAACGGCTAGGTACAGATTCCTTTTCTCGCAGAACTGTAGAGGAAAAGAAGCAATAAGGAACAGTAACGTTACATTTAAGGTGAGGATTTATGGGTACCCAAAAAATAAAAGTACCCAGATTAATACTAGGAAATTAACAATATAAGTTCTCATATTCATACTAGAAAAATAGCGAAATTAAGGCTACCAAGACTCGCGATCTGATGCTCCTACTAGGAAACTAACGAAATTTCTATGACCAATACTAAAATATGGAAAACAAAATCCTACCATGTAACGACCAAACTTTTTGCCCCAAAATTCTTGGGCAACCAGTTCTATATCAAATTCATTTCTTTTTCTTTTGAACAAAAAAGAAGACTATATTAAGATGGAAAAAGGATAACAAGAAAGATGGATGAGAAATCTATCTAAAAAGAAGAAAAAGAAGAGTAGATACAAAAGCCAAACCAAAACAAAAGAGCTACCAGATCCTGCAGAATAACAGAGAAGAGCACCACACAAGAAGTAGCCCGAGCACTCGCCCAAAGCAAAACAAGAAAGGCCACCTTCTATCCCATCATTTTGCTAATATTTCTAATACACAAACTGACTTGTATTTAGGGATGTATTCCCTACCACCATTAGATAAATCAAAGGCTTAAACATATATCCCCACCAAATATACTGGTTCTGCTTCAGTAAAATAGGATTAGAGAAGGGAAAAATTCAAAAGTTCATGATGAAGAAATTTAAGGATATATATATACACACACACACACACA
Organism: Platycodon grandiflorus; assembly: GCA_016624345.1. Lineage (NCBI taxonomy): Eukaryota > Viridiplantae > Streptophyta > Magnoliopsida > Asterales > Campanulaceae > Platycodon > Platycodon grandiflorus. The sequence continues at coordinate 18,809,586 of CM028368.1, forward strand.
CACACACATATATATATACACACACAAACACAAACACATATATATATACACACACATATACACACTCAAGCAATCAAACAACAATGAAGGATATAATCAGTAGATAAAAAAACTATTGGCTGCATCTCATTCATACGTATGATATGCTGCACGTCCAACCATAACCCCATGAGCTCCTTCGCCTTGTGCTGCATGCACCTAGTAGTTAAATGTCAATAAGTAAGATACGTATTCAAAATAGTATATTCCTACAACAAAAGAGTGCGAATTCAACACAAACATATGGTCAATGTCTTGCTCAGCCAGCATAAGAATCCTTCCAAATACCATATCAAGTCCAAAATGAAAGGCAAAAATAGAAATCATGCTCTGTAAGCAGTCAGTCATGTACAGGAGCATAATTGTAAATCTACTTTGTTTATCCATTCAAAGCTTAAATATACCATCAAATCAAAAAAACTAGCATAACCGCAGGGTATCAGAGTAGAAACTAATACTTATGATGATATCATGCATTCGTTGGATAGCAGCAAGGTTAAATTGAGGCCTGTAGAACAGATTTCAAAAGACTAAGGCTGTGGGTTGCATCAAATATTTCTACTCAGATTCCCAACCCAAACATTAGTAGTAAGTGAGGGCAGGATATCCAATATGAAGGGGGGGTTCACTCAGAGCTAGAGCTTCACAGTTCTGGAGATGTCATTAGTAGGGAGGGTTTTGGTATATATAGACTACTTGTCTTCATGCTATCTAAATACAATGAAAAGCTGCACTAAACGTTGAATTATGGTCTCAAACAGTGTAACAAAGACACTTAATTTCCCTCACCATACCCGTGCAGGGACATGGGTGTGGGATCCATATCAGACTCTTCAAGTTGTAAATAGGTACTCCAGCTCATGATTTCAGTTGAGTTTTTGAGAATTTCATATAATCAGTCATCAAACTCTCAACTATTCATAAATAGACTCCAAAGTTTTACTATATTTCACTAATTCCCGCATCATATCCATAATGAACAATGAAAACTTAACTGATTGAGTATAAAAACCATAAGCTGTATCCAGGTACCCGCACTCTATTATTGGATCCTTTTGAGCATCTCTATGTATTCTAATACTCGTGCTTTCAACGGATCTGACTTATACAAGCACTTGACAGCCGCTCATGAGTCCTTCTAAACTCCAGCAATCTAGTCGCCACTTTAGTTCTGTTCACTACGGTTTTTCTATATCTATTGAGGTTCAACACAAAACATTTTTAAGACTCTTGCCATTTTCTTTATCTGCATCCCAATTCTCTTACGAGCTCTTCAGGGAGTTGAGTCAGAAGGAGTGTATCTTCCATCTCTATCTTTCATGCAGAACTTTCCTCGTCTTGCAAAGACAAAAATGCCTGTGTCATTTCAGAAATTGTTCAGCTAAAATCAGCTATATCACAAATATGTGGTAAGAATAAATACGAGATGATAAGATCTTAGGATGATCTCATTCAGAAGGAGTCCAAGTTTGATAATGAATACAAAAGGCCTTCCATCAGGTAACAAATTAACACCTCTTTAACTAGTTTGAAACTCTTCCCACATTGACTTCAATTCTTTCTACGGTTTCAATATGTTGCTCCGTTGGTCTCTTTAGAATTTCACATTTAGAAATAAAATTACAAATTAAGTGGATATGGTTTGGCATCCCAATAGTACCGTCAAGATCAAATTTCAAAATATGTTCCTACATGCGAAGACTGTAGAATTCTTTTGTCTTCAGCAAGTAGCTTACCTCTTTTTTGCCTTCTATAAGTTGCTTCTATGCTGGGGTAGAGGTTTGACAGCAAGTAATGAATAAAATAGATTACTTAGATATGGCTTCATTTCCCAATCATGGAGGCCTAATTTTAAATTTCAAAATGTGTTTATACTGCAAAAACTATGTCAAATAGCATGGAAGAGGTTGTACCAACCTCATGACGCCTGCTTTTGCTGCTTTTGCCGTTATCCTAAGACGAGTTAGTCTTCAAAAGACTTTTTGGTGGGCAATCCATGTCCAAGAAACAGGCCCTTTTGGCCGATGATCAGACGCACTCAAATTTTAAACTCATTTATTCTGCTGCGCAGCTTGAGCGCCATTCAGCCTTGGAATATGAATCATTCTCAAAATCCTAATGATCATGAAAGATCACAGCTTGTTTACCTTCCCCATCTCTTGAGGGATGCATGGCTAAGTCCATTCAGGATCAGAGATCTCAAATCAAATGTTAAAATTGTAACTCTGAAGCTTCCATCCCCCAACCCCAAACCTTGCTCCCCTGGGGCAGCAGCAGCTAAGCATTAGCATCCGTTTGACTGAGCCACCACGCAATAGGACACTATCAGATGTCATCACAGTATTGATATTATTTATTGGCAAAATGAGGCAGTAGAAATCCCTAGTGAAGGTGTCATAAAGTTTACCAACCAATGCAAAGCGTTAGCTCCTTTAGAAGGCCTTCCAGGATCCATACTCTAGAATTACACAAGTCCCCAACTAAGGGGAACATGGGTGACGATTGAACTTTGCATCTTGCAATTATGCTCTGCGACCGCAAGCACATGTAAACACCAAATTGATAAACTTTCTCCACTAGTTTTATTGCCCTATAATTCAGCTTAATACGAAAAATGCTCTGATGCTTTTAAATCTCTTTCTCCTTGATACTTGAATGGTCGAGCAGAAACAATATATAAAGAGAGGGGGGAGGAAGGTTTCCAACTGCTAAAGGCCAGTCAATCATAACTAACTCTACTGCAGGGAATAGGATCAAATTGAAAAATCTTGTCATGTCTATAGTTCTTTGAGGTATTTGAATGAGAAAAATGCTGTTAGAGGCCTTCCTTTCAGTCAGTCTATCAGAGGATAACGTGCTTTAGTTGCCTTCTTGTGGCCTTCATCTCACGATAAGTAAAATTTCTTTCTACTTCATAGATCGAATACACAAATTTTCCACCTTCTCCAGAGAATCCAAAGACCAAGAATATTTAGAGGAAGAAGCAGAGATAAAGAGCCTTGCAAATTATGATCCTTTCCACTTAGAAACAAACAAGTTCAGCAGAATCTCTATATAGTCCGCTACTTAGTGCAGCATCACATGGAAGCAACAAGGAGAAGGAACCAGCAGTTGCAGACCAGGGAGTATTTATCATGATGACGAACTAATTGCAAAGTTAACTTCAATGATTATATGCATCTATCTCAACAAAGAAAACTCACAGATGCATAAACATATTCAGCATCAAAAGCTCTATAGTTCCACAAAGTATTCCTTCGCAAATATATGCACAACTCGGTTAAGATTTAAGACTTGGACGTCAACTACAACGATATTAACAAAGATAAAATTCATAAAAAGTAAATGAAAGAGAAATTACTTGATTATAAACTATAAATAGAAAAACAACTTTGAAGGTTTTCCAAAAATTATGAACCAGAGGAAGCACATAACGCAAATTTATCCAAGTAGTGTGCAATAGATTGAAAATTTCCAAACACCTTCAAGACCCAAGGAGTTTAAGAGACATTGGTATGCGAAGAATAGACATGATTGAAAAAATCTGTAGGGGGTGAACAAGCACTGAGATCTTTTTTCTGTCATTAATGGGACATGTTTCACCAACATGGATGCCCTTCTACCATCTTCAAACACCATTGTTAACAATTAAGAAAGCGACAACTAGCAACCCCTCTGAATTTACATATACATGCTGTATACCAAATCTGCACATACCTCGTCAAGGCTATTAATGCCTCCATTGATTGTAAAACGTAGGTCAGGGAAGTCACGGAGGAGAGCATAATAGTACTCATATCTGCACAATAAATTGTGAATTAGGTATAACAAGAATACTGTGAAATGAAACCTAATTTTAGGAATATGAACTACTATTAACATTTCGGTACTTTGTTGCAACCAGCATATGCTATAGCCATTCACTAATTGGAGAATTCCAGATTTCTCAACCAAAAAAGAGAAAGAGGAAAACCAAAATCATCGGTATATTCACCTAAACTAACAACAGCTTATTAAAGACGAAAAAGAGTTACCAATTGATGACATACTTCAAAGGAGGAATTTTACGATTGTCAGCTGGGCTAATTCCATTCAGCAATGCTTTTCGGGAGTGTATAACAAAATGCCTCGTTGGTGACTTAGAAGAAACCTTGTATATAAAATCACCTGCAAATATAGAAGGAAAAGGGCAAAAAACATCAGAACGAACCGGTAAAGCTTCTGCATACAAGAGTGAAAAGTAAACCAGCATGACAAGCATTATAAAATTTCACCATTGTACCACAGAATTGCAGACCAGGCTAGCTATGCTCAAGAGGAGAAACTTATATTGATCATTGTTATGATTGTATATCATACTTGACTAAATTAAAATGTTGAAATTGCAGTCCGTAGCATTACATTGGAACCCCGAAAATGCCTAGCCGAAGATTAATTCTTGACCCAATCCTAGGATTACTACTTATGAATAATGTTAAATGATTTATTCGCACTTGAATACGTTCAACATCGGTTGGGCACCAGATTATATTCGAACCTGCAAGAGTGTTTCAGCAAGTAGCAGTAATTTCACAGATGACAAACAAATTCAGATATTGGTGCAAAAAGGAACAGTTAAACAAAACCCAAAATTGACTATTTAAGAAAAGTCATGTGCTTATGTCAAATATTACTACAACAATAAAGATAGCTGAATCTTTGAACTTGGAACAGAATACAGTAACATTTTGCAGAACTTAATTAACAACTGGAGGGAATGTTAAAACCAGTTGGAAAGTTTGAACATTTCAAACAGTAGAGAACTTTAGTAAACAAAATCCATCCCTACAAGACCAAATCTCCAATACAGTTCTCAAACTATTCCTTTTCTAACTTTGCCCAAAGTAATAGTACCATTTGCATGCTAAGATTCCATCAAACAAATACGTAATCAGAAGCATGTATGGCAATACTTTAAAGACATGCTTTTAACATAATAAATACAGCACTCCAAAGCTCATGCAATAATGAAATGTCAGTTAACAGATAAATATACATCATGCCAGCATACTTTTTCAGTTGGCGCCAATACTAAAGAAATCATTGTCTTCCTATACATCAAATGCATCTTTCACTTGGACTGTGTATATATATTATATAGCAAACAGGGTGAAAAGGTATTCTTTTCCCAAAAAGGGGTCAGATAAATAACCTAAGCTTTTCGTAAATCAAGTAAAAGAGAGTAAAAATGCTATCTCCACATTTTTGCAGAAAATCAAAATCACTAATATTAAAATGAATCCCTAACTGGAGAAACCCCCACCCCCCACCCCTCTTCTCTTCTTCCCTCCTTCCTCTCTTCCTTAAGCTAATACAGAGTATCTTTAGTATGTATACCAGATCTAAGAAGAGAAAAGGACTCACAGAGCTCATTGTATGAATCATGGTCATCAACACCAATTCGACATTTAACACTGACTGGACAATCCGAGTTGGCCGCAATCACTGACATAGCCTCCGCAACAAACTTCCCTTGTCAGAATCCATAAAATTAATCAGAACTTAGATTGATATAACATTGGTTGATAAAATAACATAGCAAAGAACAATTGTCCAAACCTCTGGATCAAGCATAAGACGCACTCCAAAACACCCATGCCCAGCTACCTTTGGACTAGGACATCCACAACTGGTATAAGAACAAGTCTCAGTACCCAGGGAAAAGGAAGAAAGAAAATCTTAAAATTTATAATGAAAGTAGAACACACTTGAAATTTATCTCATCGTATGCGTAATTTCTTGCTAGTTGAGTTGCCTTGGCAAGATTTTCCAAATTATTTCCTCCAATCTGAAGCACTATAGGATGTTGCTCTGGCGAAAATTCCAAGAATCTGTCCTGAGCAATCAATAACCAACTTATATTGAGCCAAAGGTCTCTAAATGCCAAGCTATGGAAGAAACATGATGATAATTTAGTTAGATGCAGCCATTGTAGATAGCAGGAAGAAAAGAAGGTAGGCGTGCTAGAAATTATTTTAGGAAGATAATATTCCCTCCGTTCCTAAGAAAGAGCCCATTGTTCCTTTTAAGGCCGTTTCAAAAAAAGTGTCCACTTTCTCATCTTTCCTTTTTGGGATGTTACTTTTACGAATTTGCACGCACTTGTTACTTTAATTGATTAATCCCACCCCACATGGGCATCACCGGAAATTATACAACATCCTAATATTTATAATAGAGTCAATTAGCTTTCCTAAATCTGCGTGCCGACAAAGGGAGTGTTAAAAATAAATCCAAGATACACTTTATCTGATAATGTGGATTCTGAAGGCCAACATAAACTTTGCTTGAATGCAAGTAATCCAAACTCGCATGTGTTCCTTGATCCCAAAAAAATCTTATTTTCCAAAAATAATTACTCCACCATCCCAAAATGAGTGTCTATTTTTGTTCTTTATCATGAATAAAATATAGCCACTCATTATGGGATGGAGGTAGCAACATTTTATGCATAAGCACAACTAACAACTTTTAATACATATAAGCAAAAAAAGTTAACTCCTCTCATTCTGCAAATTCAGATCAACTATTCTAAAATTCCTTTAAAATGACCTCTCAAATCAAAAAACAATCATTAAGCTATAGAGCTCTACAGCATAAGAAGGTTTTAACCTCAACAACACTGAACCAGTATCTTTATTATTCATGCATCCACAGAGATGGTCTTACTCTATAGGTGGTTGCTTTCTGATTAGCGTCAGAATCAAGTGAATTATCTAGAAATATATTTTGGCAGATTCAACCATTCAATTCGAATGTTAGTACAAATCATTTCCATTTAAATCATTTATGGTCATGTCTATCATTAACTATGCTTCTATCACACTTAGAGTCACCCTTTTCGAACGCCGAAATAAAAGCCTGACAGCCATCTACAGCTATAAATACTAAGGACAGAGGTGCAAATGCTTGGAAATCACCTGTACCTCACCTGTTGCACCCCTCAAGGTGTTGTAGACATGCAAGGGGAGTCACACTGAGCAAGGTACTGATTGCACCTACCCCAATTGTACAAATAGGCTAGAGGCATTGCATCAAGGGCGATGTAAGAAGGTAGTCCAAATTACAAGGCTCCAGGTGGTCCTTCTTGGATATTTCCGGGCAAAGTGGTCCTTCTTGGCTCTATCTGGGCATAGAGTGCTCTCTTGTTTACATCTGGTTTATTGTTATGTTTTTCTTCCTCTTTTCTTGTAGATGGATTTCTCATCCATAGTGCTTGTACATTCCATCTTATTATAATCTTCTTTTTCTATCAGGAAAGAGACAAAAAAAAACAAGGTGTCACCTTTAATCCTTGTTTTTTTTTCTGAGCCCATTCATTTGCAATTTGGAATATACGACAATGATTAGGAAGGGAAGGAGTAGGCAGATATGATGATTAGATTAAAAAAATATGATAGCTTGTTTACAAGAAATAAGAAGGGTAGGGGAGAAAGCTAGAAATATAGAAATTCAAGTTTCAATATCTAATAAAATGGAAAAGATCCACAGATATACAAGTTTCAATTTCTAATACATATTTGGCTTTGCTTTCTTCAATTCATATGAATATTGGAGTTCATTTACGTTTAATTTGTAAATATAATAGGCCCATCTATGCCTACAATTTCAAGTAATCCATACTAAAACTCCCTTTAATCTCCTTATTATATAGCTCTCCTTTAACTTGTTCCTTAAGAATATAAACAGTATGTCCACTCCCTCCAGAAAAAACTTGAAACCAACCCCACAATACAAGCTTACCAAATTTGCTTCCTGGTAAACAATTGTTTCTGCAGCAATCATTTCTGTGTAAAGCCATGCATGTTTTGAAATAAGGCGGGCCAATGTTCGATAATGATTGTCTGTCCATTCCATCATTGGGGCAACACTGCAAAATTAAGCATCAATGGTCACTCCAGGGAAAGGGAAAAAGAAAAGGAAAAGAAAAAGCTTTTCATTGAGCCTCTGAATGATACCCACCTGAACCAAGGAGGAAAATATTGCTCAGCAACCATCACAGTTTTCGTATGCGGTTGACGCTTCTGAAAATAAGCATATAATTTACGTGACCGAGTTGAACTTCTAGAAAATGAATTTGATGACAATCTGCGATGGTTTTTCAGGGCAATAGAATAAAATGGAGTAAGAGAAAGAAACAAGGTATGTCCAGCAGACTTCATCATCCCTCTACTTAGATCTTAGCCAGTTCTTTCATGTACCTATCAAATGGATGAAACTAACATCACACGAAAGAACATCACTGCTGACCATGTAGAGAGAGTAAAGGGAAAGAAAAGTATGAGTGGGAGCAAGTAAACCAAAGGATGATGATTACAAACTTTTGAAAGAAACTACCACACAGGAAATTATAAATAACAGAGTTAATTTGCTAGAGCATAAGAAAGCAAGCTTACAAAAAAGAGTATTGCCATATCAGTACTTTACCAGCCCAAAGTATCTTACTTCTCTGTTGTTTCTTCGCAAGATATGAACCTGAACCGTGTTGACAAATTAGAGAAGGGAAGAAAGAGAAGAGATATTGAGATGTAGCAACCCTCAGATGGTTCAGCTTATGTGTCTATATATCACGCCTATATGATAAAATGTTACACTTAGCACCCTAGATAATAACACTTATTCTCTAACACTCCCCCTCAAGCTGGAGCATAAATATCATCCATGCCCTTCTAGTTACAAATATAATTCATCCAACTCCCACTCATAGAATTGGTAAAAATATCAGCAAGCTGTTCACAGACTTCACATAACTCGCGGCAATAATCTTTTGCTGAAGCTTCTCATGAATGAAGTGGTCAACCTCAATATGCTTTGTGCGCTCATGAAATACAAGATTAGACATGCTATGGATAGCCGCCTGATTATCACACCATAACTATATAGAAGCTAAACTACCAAGTCCTATCTCATGAAGCATATGGTGAGTCCATATCAACTCACATGTCGATTGAGTCATGGCTCTATAATCCACCTCTGCACTAGATCGCGATACTACCCTCCAAGAAAAACACAATACCCTATGGTAGACTTCCTATATGAAGGCAAGCCTGCAAATCAGTATCACAAAATCTCTCTAACTCATACATACCCATGATCTCAATAATGTACTTGAGATATCGAAGGATCCTCATGACAGCCTCCCAATGAGTGGACCGTGGAGATGACATAAATTGGCTAACTACACTTACCGGAAACGTGATATCAGGTCTAGTCACAACCAAATAGTTCAATTCCCAACTAGCTTTCGAATTGCGATACCTCTCCGGACGAGCCAACTCTTCACCATCCTTAACACTAACCTTCACATTTGGGTCCATAGGAGTCTCTCCTAGTTTTGCGCCTAGTATCCTTGTGTCACTGAGCATATCAAGCACGTATTTCTCTATTCTCTATCCCTTAATCTGAACCAATACAAGGTATAAATAGTAGCAATGCTTAGGGCCAAGAGGCCCAAGACAAATTGGAGCCCAAGCATTAACTAACTTCAGCCACAACTAGCACACACAGCAGACTCAGCAGCCTACACAGTTCACAACCCACAAACTTTGACTTAAGAACAAAAAGCAAACCTGGCAGCCTATAATGTTAGTTAGTCCTAAGACAAATAACTGACCTTAGTAAACAAGCTTCAAATAACAGCAATAGACAATAGATAATTAAGGCAGGCATCTCTTAGAAATTTTCCAAAAGTGATTCCAAGCCATCCTGGGACTGCCACATAAGAGTTTGGGCCCTAGAATCAAGACGTCTGGATTTTCTTATATATACTTTGGGCTGCTGCCACTGTTCCCCATCAAGTGCAAATAAGATTTATTTTACCACCTAAAGAAAGAGATCCCGTTACCTAATCCTTACATTAGTTGGAGGGAAGATATTATTTTTCTTCCAATTCCTGTATCTACCAACTCTAGTCTTTCCGGGTCATAATCTTAATGTCCCAAGTTGCTAGTCTAAGTGATGTGGGAAAATATGAGAGAAAGGAAGAAAATACAAATTCCAAAACACAACTAAAAAACAGGAGTCGGATAAAGGGAGTGAAGCTCAACACATGATAATACATATCCACTATATTATCAAATCCACCCCCAACAACTTTACATTCCTAGGCAATTCAAATTGAGCCCTTAGATTATTACAAGACCAACACAAAAAAGGGGTAATTTAGGAATAATAAAAAATAAATGAGGATGTGTTTTTGACTGTTAATAGTCTATCCTGAATTACGAAACTAAAGTAAGCCATGTGTCCTAATCTAATTAGTGGTCCTGGCAAGGGCACAATAGGGTGGTACAGGAGATCCGGAACTGTTCAATCCAAATACATTTTCTATCCAAATACACAGTGTAGATACAAGTTCTAGGAATATAAATTGGCTCCGTGAGCTTGTACTCTTACAAGACAAAGATTCAAACTTCTTTCCATCTTCCAAAGTAAGAGTATGAAGTACCAATCAAATTATCAATGTCCAAATACCTAAATATGACAATCACCCCCCCCCCAACCCACACACACACACACTGCATCAGTAAGCCCAGTTGCACAAGCTTTAGACAAGAAAAAAGAGAGAGTTTTACACCAAAACAAACAATCATCAACTTATGTCCACTTTTTTCATCTAAAAAGCTCAAAGACTAACAATTAAGCTTCCTAAAAAAAAAGTCCATTTAAGAGATTCAAAAAACCATGAAAAATGGAGATTCTATAAGTTTAGAAAACTAAAGTTTCTACGCATAAACTGTTAGGTGGTTAAGTGGGTGTGAGCCCCCTGAGGAGGTTCTCTTGCAAGAAATTATTTTATTATAGAGAAAGATTGCATTAGAAGAAGAATGTACAAAAGTGGATAAGCTATCCACCAATACAGACGCAAGACCAAAAGACCAGACAAAAAAAAAAAGACCCACAAAGATTAATCCAAAATTGCCAATAAATCTCTCGCTAGGCCAGTCAATGGCAAACCCTTTAACATACAAAAGCCATTGCTCATAGGGAAGCCAAAAAGAGACATGCTCTAGCAAGCTAAGAGATATTTCGTATTACCCTATACTCAAACCATTTTTTAACCAAATCTCCTATGAGGACATTCTAACTTATTTTTATACAAACCTTTGGTATAGCTCCATTCCGCTCAAAGAGTCATCTTTTTATATTTAAAAGTCAAAATGTGTACATATCAAACCAATCTTTAACGTACATTCATTTGTTTTAGGTGATGCAATTTCAAACGCGAAAAACTAATTAACAATACTATGGGCTGCAACTTTAATAATTTCGTAGCGACAGTACAAACTTTTGATCAAAGCAAGTTGACCAAAAAAATAGTGAAAAGTGGACTCTTTGCATGGAATGGAGGGAGTATTACGTTAGAACTTAAACAAGTTAATAACATGAGCAATAAGCAACATGGGTTTCAACTCTCAACAACTAACCCATAACACCAACTCTTCAGTACTCCGATCAGAAATTCTCTACAAAAATGACACACACCCTTCATCCCAAAAAAAGAAATATTCCCTCATTTTCACTCAAATAGTTCATGTTTGGAAAGAGATATATTAATATACTTCAAGTTAGTCATAATTACAAAAATGTTTTAGCATAACCAAGATGCTTGTAACACATATGGAAGGTAAAGTTGAAATATAATGGAGATTGTAAGCATTATGTTTGAAAGTGACTACACTATAGACTTTTTGGAGAAGTTGATAGGACAATATCAAATCACAAATGCAACATACATTTATTATGCTTCTGTCAAAGTTTAATCAAGTTAGGAAAAAAAAAATGGCAAAATGAAACTACTTTTTGGGGGACGGGGAAGTAGATATAAAATATCGCAAATTCCTTCGCTTCGACAGCAAAATACTTTTGCTAATCCTCAATTATTGCACAATCAAACACAACAATAGACATATAAACAAATTATATTTTTGAAAAACATGAACAAGAGCAAATTATGCTCGGCAAGAGTAGCAAATGAATATGGGGAAACAAATTAAGAAAAAATTCAAGTGATTAGGGTTTTACGTGATAGAGAATGCGGAGAGACGGTGAGAGAATGGTTGGCCGCAAAATTTTGCCTGGGGTTGTGGCCTCCAATTTTCACCTCAAATCGACGCAGGAGAGTTTTCTGTCTTTTATACTCCCTCCGTCCCTAAATTATCTGAGAGTTGCTATTTGAACCCACAAAATTTCTGGGTACACCCCCTAATAAAAATTACAAAAATATCATTATAAATTTAGACCTAAATACCCTTTTTTTTTTTACCTAGAACATTACTGGGTGTTGCACCCTAGAACACCCATAGTAATGTTCGGTAGGGTCACCAATAGTGATGTTCGGTAGGGTGCCGAACACCACTATGAGTGTTCGGTAGAGTACGAACACCACTATAGGTGTTCTATAATCCAAGAACAAACTGTTTAAAAAAAAAAAGGAAGGGTGTGTGTGTGTGGGGTGGGGAAGGAGGTGGGGTGGGAAGGGAGGAGGAATGTGGTTGTTGTGTTGGGGAAGGAAGGAGGCACCGTTGTTGGGGCGATGGAAGGTGGCGCTATGTTGGGGGTGGGGCGTGGAAGGAAGGAGGCAGTGAAGGGATTGGGGTGTACCTGGAAGGAGGAGGATGAGGTGTGGTGTGTTTAGGGTGGGGTGTATTTAGTATTTTGGGAAAAATATTGGTAAGGGTAGAATAGGAAATTAATAGGGAGTGTACCTAGTATTTTGAGTGATTGAAAATATTAGGGTGGAGTGTACTTAGTAATTGGGTGTACTAAGCAATTTCATGGGTGTAAATAGCAATCCTCAAATTATTTTCGTCCTTTCCTTTTTCGTCGTCCTAAAATAATTGTCTTGTTTGAAACTTTCCTTTTTAGAACATTACTTTTATTATTTTACCCTTACTTTTTCTTTCTACTTTAATTATGGGCTACATACACATAGACATTAAAGGAAACAACACACTTTTTCAATACTATTCTAATATTAATAATCAAGTCAATTGAATTTTCTTAATCCATGTGCCGGATCAACCCAGACAATAATTTAGGGACGGAGGGAGTACTTATTAACGAGAATTGCTATTTACGCCTCTAAAATTGCTGAGTACACACCCAACGAAAATTATTAGTAAAAGGGACTTGCTATTCCAACCCCCAAAATTACTAAGTATACACATTTACTTAGTTCACTCACCCTTCAAATATTATACTACCTATATTACTAAGTATACCCCCACTTATTTTCCTATTTTACCCTTGAACAATAAACCCCCAATTCTCACTCACCCAAATTAAAACACTATCTACCCAATTCACCTCTCTTCCAAAATTAAAATACTCTCCATTTCTCTCTCTATCATTTGCTCTTTATCCTGTCCATTTGTTTTGAAGCTTCATCTACTTCGACTTAGCTTCCTAAAAATTGCACAAAGTCAAGCCGCTACTTAGGCTTGAAACACGCATTTTGGTTAAATTTTGTAATGATTTTTTGAATTTTTTGGAGGAAACTGCGAATGGAGTGTGCGGTACCCCCTGACCGCACACCCTAAGGAATGTGCGGCATTAATCCGCCGCACATACCTTAGGACGTGCGACCGGGGGTGCCGCACATACCATTAAGCGTGCGGTAAGGGGTGCCGCACATATCTTAGGGTTCTCAAAAATTTTAAGGGTAATATAGTCTTTTGAAATTGTGGCAATTTTGTAATAATGGTAAAGGGGGTATACTTAGCAATTTTGGGGATGGGAATAGCGCTGCTCTTACTAAAATGCTATCATAAATGAGCAGTGATATTCTCATCCCCAAAATTGATAAGTATACCCCCTTTACCATTATTACAAAATTGTCACAATTTCAAAAGACTATATTACCCTTAAAATAATTACATTACTAAGTACACCCCCTCCTGATTTTGAGAACCCTAAGATATGTGCGGCACCCATTACGACGCAATGGCATGGCGCCGCCGCACGCCCTAAGGTATGCGGCGGAGCGCATTCCTAGGGCGTGCGGTACCGCACACTCCATTTGCAATTTCCTCCAAAAAATTCAAAAAATCATCAAAAAATTTAACCAAAATGGGTGTTTCAAGCCTAAGTAGTGGCTTGACTTTGTGCAATTTTTAGGAAGCTAAGTAGAAGTAGATGAATCTTTAAAGCAAATAGAGAGAAATGGAGAGGATAGAGAGCAGATGATAGAGAGAGAAATCGAGAGTATTTTAATTTTGGAAGGGTGCTGGGTTTGGTAGATAGTGTTTTAATTTGGGTGGGTGAGAATTGGTGGTGAACTTAGTAGATTAGATTGGTAAGGGTTTATTGTTAAAGGGTAAAATAGAAAAATAAATGGGGGTATACTTAGTAATATAGGTGGTATAATATTTGAAAGGTGAGTGAACTAAGTAAATGGGTATACTTAGCAATTTTGGGGGTGGGAATAGCAAGTCCCTTATAAATTTAGACACAAATATCCTTATTGTTACTAAGTACACCCACCCCTTTTTTATCTCATATCAATAGTACTTAATACACCTACCTCCTAAGGTTTTTAAATACACCCCTCTTCATCTCTCTATTCATAATCTCAAAACTCATCTTTTTCCAAACCCATTTTCTTCTAACTTCTATCATACTTCAAACCCTAAATTCTAAAAGTACATCCACATTGCTGCTAATGAAGGAAAAACAAGTCAAAGGAGGACCAATTATGTAAGTATTTCATCTCATTTCATGTCTTTAATTTCAACTTTCTTCAATTTTTTCGGAGTAAACTGGGTAATTGTGTTCAGCAATGGACTACCGAACATCACAAAGGGTTTTTCGGTAAGGGACTATGGAATAACGTAAGGACTCTTCAGTACCCCCATCGAACACTTTGAAGTTAATTCGGCTGGTTCCCACCGAAATGTTGTCAGAATGCTCGGCAAGGGTACCGAACAGTCATTATAATGCTCGGTATGATCGACAGGGGTACCGAACTGTCCATTTTTTGTTCCATGGTTCCCTACCGAACAGTATGTATGTTATTTGCTTATTAAGTTTTATAATTGTAATTGTTAACAGGATTCAAGTACGTTATCTTTGGAGGGCAGTGTGATTGGCCATGAAGAAAACCAGATCATTCTTTATGAACCTGAAGTTGAAAACAATGTTGAAGATATTGTGTTGGATTTCACAGAAGTGTTCACGACGCATGAATTGTTTTCATCTCGTGAGGTTATGTTTGATTAGCTGCGTACTAGGGGACAGGAGCATGGCATTGTGATAATAATCAGCAGGGTCGGATAGTGGTACCGCTAGTTGCAAAAGGGCTCGAATGTTGATGACTTGTGAACGTAGTGGCCATTACCATGAAAAGAAAAGGTTGGGGCACTACCATCAGCATCGGAAAATGTCGAAGAGGCTAATGCTAATGTGAGTAAACGAAAAAAGGAAGAGAGAAACTGGTACGAAGAAGTGTGGATGTCCTTTTCGTTTGAGGGGGAAGCAAATATCTGATAATCAATGACAATTAGAGATTCAATGTGGTGTGCACAATCATCTAACTGCGGAATACTTAGAAGGCCACTCATATGCTGGTCGATTATCAATGGAAGAGGAGGAATATGTAATTGATTTGACACACACCAATGGTAAACCGAAAGACATTTTGTTTGGTTTAAAACAAAAATTTGAACAGAATAAGTCCACAATAAAGACGATCTACAATGCTCGTACGAAGAGTAAAGTTACTGAGCGTGATGGCCGATCGAAAATGCAACAGCTTATGTTTAAATTGAAGAAGCATGGGTATTTATATCATGATCGACGCTGCGAGAAGACTAATACTATAAAGGATCTTTTCTTCGCTCACCCGACGAGCGTTGATTTATTGAAGTGTTTTCTGAAGGTCATCTTTATGGATTGTACTTACAAGACAAATAGATACAAGTTACCTTTGTTGGAGATTGTTGGTGTGACGTCGACACATATGACTTTTCTATTGTAGCCGTGTATTTGGAGTCTGAGAAGGAAGACAATTATATGTGGGCTTGCACAATATCGAAATCCTTGATGCATCAATCCGAGCTACCCAGTGTAATTGTTACTGATAGAGAAAAGGCTTTGATGAATACACTTGAGCAAACGTTTCCCTCTTCGAGACATTTCCTTTGTTGGTGGCATATTAATAAAGAATGTTTTGGCATTCGTTTATTGCAGCTTGGAACGTTTTAGTAGTCGCAGATACTGAGTTAGAGTTTAATCAGTTCCTTAGTAGCATGCAATCAAACTTTAAAGAATATCCATCTGCTTTGAAGTATGTCATTGAGCAATGGATGGTGCCAAACAAGGAGAGATTTGTTGCTTGTTGGACAAATACCGTCATCCATTTGGACAACACCACAACAAACAGGTATTTCACTTCAATGTATATTGATTTCTATATGTCTTAGATAAAGATGTGCTTTGAACCAATGGATTTCTTATATATTGATTTCAGGGTGGAGAGCCATCATGCATCGTTGAAAAGATAGCTCGGATCCAACCAGGGTAACTTCGATACATGTTGGCAACAGATTCACACGCTCATTGAGACATCACACAATGCAATAGAGCAATCATTTGAGAGAAGCAAGAATGTAGTTCAACATAAATACAAATCAATTGTATTTATGTCTTTGCGAGGTATGGTGTCAATACATGCATTGAACAAGATTTATGAAGAAATGAGTGGAATCGGTGAAGATCCTGTAGACCCTCCTCTGTTGTGTGGGTATACATTGAGAAAGACTTGCGGATTGCCGTGTCGTCATGAGATTTCTGAGTATGTGAGATCGAACACACCAATTCTCCTTGAAAAGGTTGATTCATTTTGAAGAAAATTAGATATGATACCACCTAAGGGAGATGAGGTTGTTGATGTGAGGGAGGAACTAGAAGTTAAAATGACTCATTGTGTTGATGAGTTTGTAAAAAAAATTTAGAGACGCCCATACGGAGGATAGACTGTTAATGTTGAAACGATTAATGGAAGCCTCGAATCCAGTAACAACACCACTCGTGATACCCAGACCTCAGGTCCAAACTCGTGGTCGTCCCAAGCTTGCAAAGGCTAGGTTGTCCAAATCAACAAAACGGGATCCTAGCGCATTTGAGTATGTGGAGTCCATTGATCAAGATAGTTGTTCGGCTGAAGAACCACTCGTAACCTACGAGGTTGGTCCATCATTTAAACGTCCTACATTCACGACTACCAAGACAAAGATTACGGTAAATATTTTTAATTTTTAATATTTAATTAATTAGTCATACTTAATATTAGTTTTCATAAAGTATATTGACGTCAATTTATCTTTTTTCAATAGGTTGTCCGCCGAACCACCCGAACTGCAACTTCGAGTGGTTATATTCATCTACTACCACCAAAATTTAAAAACTTTATTGAAGACACTAAGAATGTTCTTGGTGATGGGCATTGTGGTTTTCGCGCCGTAGCTGAATTAGTTGGTTATAAAGAAGAGGATTGGGGTAGGGTTCGAGGAGACCTCCACCATGAGTTGTCGACCCACGTAGAGTTCTACACACAGGTTTTCAACGAGCATGGTATGGTTAATAAGGTATTGAAAAGTCTCGACTACTACGAGCTGACTGCACCTAAGAAATATTAGTTTTGTAACCCATATATGGGTTACTTGGTTGCATCCTTCTATAATGTTGCCTATGTTAGTTTAGATAAGAAAATGTCAATCATGTACCTACCTTTGAGAACCGAACCCCCATCCAATCCAAAATTGATATGTACCGATTGTATGAACAGAGACCATTATATTCAGGTACAGACACATCTATTTATCTAATGTATAATTTATGTTATAACAACACTTTATATTGTAAGTCATGATATATATGTATTTCAATTAAAGGTGTTCTTGCACAAAGGTTCCCCATTGCCTCCGGTGACAACATACTGGGAATTAAAACGTGAAGAATGTCCAGCTGGGTGGAAGGATATTTTTAGAGTTCAACTAGATATGTACGATGGTAGTGTTGATGGAAACAATCACACCAAAGATAGTAAAGATACTTTCGTCAATGTAAACTAAACTTTGTTTTGTAAGAAATATTGGTTTTGTAAAATAGTTCTTTTTTATATAAATATTGTGGTGTTTTTTAGGTTTGTTTGGAAAGACTTTGTTTTGTGATTGCTGTAATTATATTTAAGAAAAAATGTAACACCCTAAATCCTCTTATGCATGATTTACTTATTTTATGAGTGGTTTATGTGTTAAACTTATTTTATTAGCATGTTAATTGAATTATGCTTTTATTTATATTTTAATTTCATGTTTATAGGAATTGTTAGATTTATTATGCATTGATAAATTGATTGTTATGGTTCATGATGACTATAAGATGTGTTATAAGTTTTATGTGATCACACCTAGGAGTGTCCAAGTGTTCAAACCAATGAAATAGAGTAAAAATAGAAGTATGCTGGACAGAATGTTTGGCACGGCCGTGTGCCTTTCCTTGGCACGGCCGTGCAAACAGTGACCAGACTTTTCCAGAAAGTTTGGCACAGCCGTGCAAGTGTTGCACGGCCGTGCGCCTTCCTTGACGCGGCCGTGCAGATCGGGCAGATTTAAAATCTGAATTCAAAAATTACTTTTACACCCTTAAATTTCACCACATGTGTGGCTCTCCTTGAGCCACGTCACTACCATTCCCCAATCTGAATTTTGGATCACTTATATGGGTGGAGAGACTTCATTTCTCTCCATTCTTCCCTCCATTTCCTCCATTGAAGCTTGTGTGTGTGTGTGTGGGAGATATAGTGAGATTAGTGTGTTTGGGTTCCCGAAGATCCAACCATCCGATCGACGATCCGAGACCGTCATTGTGTTGGTGTTGAGCAAGGGAGCAACTTGGGTGGCTTTGATTTCACTTTCTTTGCCTTGATAATCGATTCTAAGTAAGTTACTAAACCCCCCTTTGTATGCCTTAAGCTTCAATGTGTGCTAGATCATCAATATTCATGTATGACTTGCTTTATATGTTGTTTTCATGTATAAATCTCTAGGCTGAGATGAGTACATTGTACTTGTGCTATGAGTATGTGTTGAAGGATATCTATGAGCTAGGGTTTGAACATAAATCTTAGGATTTGAACAAATAGAGAACTTGAGACTTGGAAATGGGTAATCTTGCATTTAGCATTGAAACCCTAATTTTGTGAACTTTAGTAATGACTCTGAAAAGTCGATTTTAAGGAAGATTATGACTCCCCGAACAACATATTAGCTTACTACGAGGTTTAACGCTCGATTGATCGAGATTCTAGTCCTCCGTGCTTTTGATACTATGAAGTAGAGACTTGTGAATAACTTTAATGTGTTTAATAGAATGCTTACATATGCGTGAAAAGATGATGATGGGTGGTAGAATAGAATAATCTACTTGTCATTTGTCAAGTTCACTACTTTTGAACTTGATGGTTATTTGCATTAGATGAATTAGAGCATCTATTTGTACATTGTGTAAGTCCAGCTGGCGTCGTTGTCGTCAATGTCATGGTGGGACGACTTATGGTCTTCACGAATGAGATTCGTGATCGCTATAAGTCGCCGTACCGGAGTGCACACACCCCTTTTCTGTTGGCCACAGTTGAGAAGTAGCCCCACTGTTATAGCAATACGCATGACTTTGGCTTGCTATGTTGAACTCGACGGGATTGTGTCGGGGACGTCGATACTACGCACACGAGTATCGAGGCACTATTGTTTGATTGTGTATTGCAGGAGCGACACAAAGTTGAAGAAAGAGATATGATATACTTAACCAAGTGCTATGTGAGTTGAATGAATTGTGTATCAGTAAGTTGATAAATGATTTGGTTGTGGTATATAAATGTTAATACCATGTATAATTATTGCTTGAGTATCATGCCATGCCATGTAGTTGCATTAGTAACTTACTGTGTCATTATGACTCACCCCGTTATGTGTTTATTTGTTTTCCTTAGATCCGAGCCAGGCAGGAAGTTCGCGGTGAGGCCGATTAGTACTATCGCTTAGCTCGCAGGTGGACTTTTGTTTTGTTAAGCCTTGGAGCTCTTTTGTTAATAGTAATAGACATTCTTTTGGTGAGGACGATTGGTCAAGTAAAGTCATGTAGACTTTGCTTTGGGTAGTGTTGATATACTAATTGTACCTATTATTCTTTTGGTAGCCGACACGTGTATGTCGAGCTCGTATACTCTGTTACATGTTAACTTAGTTATTTTCCCCAAGTATGTTGTAGCTTGTGGTTTTTGCACAGTTGTTTCCCGGCATGTTGTGGCCGAGGTAGTTAATGTTATTAATGACTTCTTCAAAAACGTATACTTGTGTTTTAATTAGTTAGGTTCCGGCTGTAACGTCGCCTGGTAGGCAATGTCGCACACCTACTAAATTAACCGGGACTCGGCCACAAATATGAAGTTAGAGCAAGTCCAGGATCGATCCACGAAGAACGATTATTGATTACGATCTAGTCACAGCACAAAGTAAATGGGGGGTTTGTTTGTTGGTTGAATTTATGTTCCTAAGACGGGAAGTAAAATCTAAGTTGTAAACAATTACAGTAAAAGCACCTTGGATATGTAAAACTATCCCCGTATATCAATCAATATCATAGGAATGATTCTTTCTTTCTTTTCCCTAATTACTTGATCACGAGATATAAAATCTCTATCTCTTCTTTGTTAGTAATTACTATCGGCGACACGCTCAAATAATAATCCTAATTAATAATTAAACCTAGTCGACACGATCAAGATTCAAAGTATTAATTGATGAGAGCTTTAAGAGATTAAGATCAAGGAATTAATCTATTAATATTTCAAATAGAATTAAAGCCAATTTTATTTTAATCACAATTCACGATGACACATACAAGAATTGTGAAGGTGCTACAATGAAAACCCTAGTCCGACACGATAAAAGGGAATTCTAGCAATAATCAATTAAAAGGATTAAGAGATTGATCAATTTCTCGAAACCCTAGAAATAGATTGAATTAAGAACAAGTAAAATTGTAATCAAGGGAAAATAATAAGAAAGTTTCAAACCTCAATTGATATCCAAGACGGTTCAAGCTTTACAATCCAAAGCAATGGAGAATTAGCCCTCCATGAAAATTAAAACTCCAATGTTGTTAAGAAACTAATGAAAAGAGGTGATACCTCTAAAATAATAACAAGGGGTAGTATTTATACTGCCTCCCCCAAAACCTAGTCCAAAAAGGAAAAAGAAAATACACCAAAATCCCGTTCAAAATCCGACGTTGACGTCATAAATCGCAAGGGGCACGACTCGTCCTCCAGGGGACGACTCGTCCCTTATTCTCTAAGTCGCGCCACGAGTCGTGCCGTACAGGACGACTCGTCCCTAGAGCCCTTGAATCAGTCGTCCCTTCATTAGGGAATAGTTAGTTCATTTGGGGACGACTCGTCCCCTAGGCCCTGAATCAGTCGTCCCTTTGATGGGGAATAGTTAGGCCAGATGGGGACGACTCGTCCCTATGCCTAAAATCTCAGAATTCTTCAATTTCCTCATGACTCTTTAGCTCGCTTCGGGTCTTCTTTGGTTGACTTTGTCTTGACTTTCTTGACTTCCATCGATGTAGAATTGATGAACTTGAGCTTCTTTGAGAACCAAAAACGATTACACAATAATTCTCTAAATTTCTCTCGAATTACATTGATTCTCCCATAATCCTCACAAAACACAATTCACTCAAAAATACATCAAACCTATACTAAATACATGAAAATAAAGAATAATAAGGACGGAAAACATAGGAAATAGATAGTATAAATCCGTCCTATCATCGCCGATGGTTGACTTTTATTTTACCAAGTTTTTATTATTGTGGTTTTGTGGTAAGCACAAGTTGTTGCGCCACGTGCTTTTATTATTTGTTATCGTTATTTGCTTGTTGTTTTGGCGCGTCGACCTTGGGATTTCGTATTGGAATCCGGGTCGGGGCGTCACAAAAAAAATTCAACTTGAACACACTGTTCGGTATCCATCAACCGAACCTTTCATAAGGTGTTCAGTAGGGCTACCGAACACCTTCAGAATTGTTCGGCACCCTCACCGAACACCTTCTTAATAGTTCAATAGGGATACCGAATACATTATGAAATTTTCGGCACCCTAACCGAACACCTTATGAACAGTTCGGTTGATGGCTACCGAACAGTGTATTCATAGTTGAATTTTTTTTCTTAAATATAATTACATCAATCACAAAACATAAGATATCATACGTCTGAACATAAAATTAACATAATGCTATGGACATACGTTTGAACCAATCATACTTAACATTCATTCTCGGGACATTAACATAACATAACATAAACAGTTACATAAAAAGTTGTAATTTAATCAATTTCCATAAAAAGATACATAATGAGTTGTACATAAATAGTTACATAAAAAGTTAATCAATTTCCTCGTCTCCTACGACGAGTCCCACCCTGAGATGGACCCACCTCGTCTAGTCCAAAAGTAGATGGACCTGCATCGTCTCGCTCGAAAATAAAAGGTCCCGTATTATTTGGACCTCCTACTATCATATATGTTTTGTCAAAGACATCAGCCAATTCTTCCGTTGTCATCGCCTGATCACCTAACCTCCATCTTTGCACTCGAGGTTGTACTAAATTTCGTACAGACGTAACCATCTCCCATGCGTCGGGTACTCGAACTGGAGATGTCACGGTAAACTGGGGGGACCGTCTCTCGGGGTTTTGAACCAACGGATGTGAATCGAGGTTTTGAACCAACGGATGTGAATGGGCATTGTACCACTGCATATAGTCAGGAGCACAATCCCATGGTAGTTGGGCAATATTACCAAGACGATCAGTAGATAGGACGTGACTATCCCAAACATTAAAGTACGGTACAAGGGACGGGAGGGTAGACAAACTTTTTTTTTTCCATCTCACAGGAACATCAGCAGCAATCGGTGTACATGGAATCGTCTGAACATAACCGAATTGTCTAAGAACTCGGTCTGGATGGTATGGTTCCACAACAGAGCATACCACTAAGCATCCGTGATATAATGAAACTGAGGGAAATGGATGTAAATCCCTAAAAAGACCCGTATACGGAATCCAAATTACCTACAATAACCAAAGAAAATTAATTTAACATATATCTGTTATAAAATAAAAAAGAAACTAAATTAAATAACACTCACATCATTGGCCCTAAGGATGTCAAGACGCTCTCGGTATTGGATCAATTTTTGCATAGATGCTCCAACTTTTCCTTTTGATAACCACCTCATTGCAAGTGGGTATTGACTCTTGTAATTTGATCTATATGGAGGCCTAAAAGCAGGAAAATGCTCGTATATCCAAGCCTACATGCAATAAAATACAACAGCTATCAAATATAATATGATTCCATAACATATGACTTTCTCTAATGTTTGAATGTAATGAACTGGAAATACAAGTATGTTACCTCCAATAACGTCGAATATCCAGCCATCTGCTTTGTCTCAGCTCGGGACGCTTGCCCTAACTGTCTATACAGATACGCAAGAGTTGCAGCCCCCCAGGCATACATATCTACGCTGGTCAGATCATCCAAAAACTCTAAATAGCTCGTGTTCACCCGTGTCCCACTCTTGCCAGTAAAAAGAGTGCAACCAAGAGTGTACAACAGATATGCTCTTACTGAACGAGCAAATGCGAAGGATCATCAGATGTACCCTCTTTCTAGAATCTCTCACGCAGCCACTCTAACTTTATTGATGGCCCTCTAGCACCATGCATCCCAACGATCGCCTCAGAGTCATGCACTCCTAACAAATTCGCAACCTCCTAAGGTGTATATGCCACACTCCGCCTAGAAAACAGTGGTTGCCCAGTCACACTCAGTCCTGTAAGACAATACACATCATCAAGTGTGATTGTCATCTCCCCAAAGGGCATGTGGAAAGTATTAGTCTTTGGATGCCACCGTTCCACAAATGTCGACACCAATACTTTATCCACTTTTGCATACGAGCATCTGGATGACACATTAAGCCCTGAGTTATTGACAAAATTTTTCATTATTTCACTACAGTTATTACGAATTGCCCATTCTTCCTGTTTGGTAGTGTGATTCAAACATTTCAACAATGCTCGCTTTTCCCCATTCCAGATACATGCCGCTACATGATCATTGAAGGTTGTCAGCAGCGATGAAACTTGTGGCCCACCTAGAAACGGGTCAAATGTCTCTTCTTCTTCATCCTCATCCTCAACACCGCCTCCTCTTTCATACTCATGTTGTTGCTGTTGTAGAAGTAGTTGTTGTTGTTGCTGCTGTAGTTGCTGTTGTAGTAGTAGTTGTTGTAGTTGTTTTTCTTGTTGTTGTGCATGTTGTTCTCATTGTTGTCTTTGTCTGTCAGCCCTAGCTGAAGTGGTAGGTCTTCTTCTCCTATATGTATTGATTTCTGCAAATATTAAATCAGTATTAGATTATCAAAGGTTAAGAAGAAAAAAAAATTACACTGTTCGGCACCCTAGCCGGACAAAATTAAGTATGTTCGGTACCCTAGCCGGACAGTCTCAGAAGAGTTCGGTACCAAAGCCGAAAAAACTACAAGTAATTCAGTACCCTTGCGGAACATACTTAGAGGAGTTCGGTACCCATGTCAAACATACTTAGAGGAGTTCAGTACCCTTGACGAACTCCTCCAGTCTAGATCGGCTACCCAGTACCGAACTGCCCACGCAAAGACAAGGAAATTTTTACAACAATACTTCCTTTAAATTGTAATTTTTTAACACTAATATGCAAAAAAAAAAAAAATGGAATGTAACTAAGACCTCAAAAAAATTAAACACATAAATTGAAAAAATATAGCATTTTAACCTAGAATACAAAGACAAGAGATTCACACCTAGGTTTTCGTCCATTGTTAATAATGAAGAACTAATGTAGAAGGAGTGAACGGTTTTGCTGTTGTTTGTCTTTGCTGTTGCCGTTGTTTGCCTTGTTGCTGTTGTTTGCGATTTTCCTTGCGGTCGGGTGTTTCAAACCAGTGTAGAAGGGTGGGGTGTATTTGGTGGGGTGTATTGGGTAGGGTGTACTTAGCAGGATTTTAAATTTTTTGGAAAAAATATTCTTAAGGGTATAATAGGAAATTAGGGAGGGGTGTACTTAGTTTTTTGAGGGGTTGAAAATATTAGGTGGGGGTGTACTTAGTAATTGGGTGTACTCAGCAATTTTATGGGTGTAAATAGCAATTCTCCTTATTAATAGGTTTCTAATATTTTTAAAAAGTTACCCAAAAAATACTGAGTGCACACATTGTGGTGTTTGGCACCCAGCCGAATACCACTTAGTACACCCATATTTGTGTTCAACACCCAAGCACCCAGCCGAATACCACTTAGTACACCCATATTTGTGTTTGACATAAGTGTCGAACACTACGGGTGTACTCAGTATTTTTTGGGGTGTAAATAACAATTCTCTTTTAGTTATCCTGAATATTCATTTTACAGCGAAGTTACTAAGGCTCCGTTTGTTTTACGAAAAATAATTTTTGAAAAATATTCTTCTTATTTTTTGGTGTTTGGTAACAATTAAAAAATGCAGTCAATGTAAAATATTTTACAAGTCAACGAAAAATGAAACATTCTTTTTAGGAAAATGACTTACAGACTTCATTTCCGTAAGTCATTTTCCAAAACTTGTTCATTCCTTTTCTCCTAATATTACCTTTGTACATTTGGATGTGCTATATTATTTCAAACTTTTCTTTCAAGAAAAATAATCGTAATATTTTACTATAATTTTTTGAAGTGGTTTCATGAACAAAATTTTATTTATATATCATTTTGTTGATATTGTCAAGATTTATAAAAACTTTTATAGCATTGAAAATTAATACTTCTTTTTGTCCCAAAATAAATGTTTATTTTTATTCACAATCACTAATAAAAGTAAATATTCATTTTGAGACGGGAAAGTAACAATAATAATACTGATTCAAGTAGTTGAATTCTAAAATTATTTCAGCTTGATATTTCAATTAAAAATGCTAAAATAAAGTGAACCCGTCATTTATATCTTATTTGAAAGTCTTTTGTTACTTGATTTAAAATTTAAAATTTAAAATTATTTTCTTAATACTTTAATTTCTAAACATAGTATTACCTAGAAAAAAATCTTTGGGTGAAGAGTACTTTTAACTTCTGGTATTGGAACTTCTAGTATAATGTTTGAGATTATAGAATTTCTAATTTGAAGCTAGAATTGAAGTTTAATATAACGTTTGCACTACTCAATTAAATACTCCATCCGTCCTGAAATAAGTGTTTATTATTTCAATCCACAACAATTGTCTCTTTCTTTTTTTGAAATATTTTTTCAAGTCAATTAAAAATTATGTCATCCTTATTTGTGATATTGAAAAGTAGATGGACCTATTGATTTGACACCACTAGTGATCAATTGGGGGTTAAAGCATCCACAATGATAACTCTCAATATTATACTTTAAACACCTTCTAGTTTCACTTTTTCAACACTCTTAAAAAAAAATCACTCCAACAAGCACTCTCTATATAACCCTCTAAAAGTTAAATATCTATCATCTCAACTAACAAAACATAACCACCATTCTATTTTTTCTCTTTTTTATTTCTATTTTCCCACCACAATTAAAATAAAATATTTTGTATTTTAACTATATATTCTATAAAAAATACTCCCTCGGTCTCTAAATTATTGTCTTATTTGATCCGGCACACGAATTAAGAAAAAATAATTTACTTGATTATTAATATTGGTATAGTGTATAATTTTCTTTAATGTCTATGTGTATTTGGCCTATAATTAAATAGAAAAAAAAAAGTATGAGTAAAATGGTAAAAATGATGTACTAAAAAGAAAATTTTTAAACAAGACATTTATTTTGAGATGGACAAAAAAAGAAAGAAAGATAATAATTTAGGGACGGAGGGAGTATAATTTTTCTACTAATCTTCACATGAGCAAATCCTCCGTTTTGGCCTTTCAATATGCAAATGGGCAATCAATTTGAAACATTTCATTAACTATTTTTCTCCACTATTTCAATAACCCTCCCAACCATTATTGTCATTCATTTCACCAACATCTATTATACCACCACATCTTCCAACAACCACTATTGACACATGTTTGTATATAAATATCATTTCATCATTCCAACAACACACCTGTTCATAACTTATACTTTCTCCGTCCCTTAATTATTGTCTTATTTGACTCGACACTTGGATTAAGAAAAAAAATTAACTTGATTATTAAAATTGATATAATGTGTAGTTTCTTTTAATATCCATGTATATGTGGCCTATAATTAAAGTAGGAAAAAAAAGTAAAGGTAAAATGGTAAAATTAATGTCCTAAAAAAGAAAGTTTGAAACAAGACATTTATTTTGGGGCGGACAAAAAATAAAAGAAAGACAATAATTTAAAGAAAGAGGGAGTATAATTTTTCTACTAATCTACACATGGACATTTCCTCCATTTTGACCTTTCAATATACAAATGGGCAATCGATTTGAAGTATTCCATCAACTATTTTTCTCCGTTATTTCAACAACCCTCCCAACCATTATCTGTCATTCATTTCACCAACATCTATTATACCACCACATCTTCCAACAACCACTATACACACATGTTTGTATATAAACATCATTTCACCGCTCCAACAACACACTCGTTCATAACTTCTACTCTCTCCGTCACTTAATTATTGTCTTATTTATTTGATCCGACACACGGATTAAGAAAATTTTTTTTACTTGATTATTAATATTGATATAATGTGTAATTTCCTTTAATACTCATGTGTATGTGGCCCATAATTAAAAGTATGAAAAAAAAAAGTAAGGGTAAAATGATAAAAGTGATGTCGTAAAAAGGAAAGTTTCAAACAAGACATTTATTTTGGACGGACAAAAAATGAAAAAAAGACAATAATTTAGGGACGAAGGGGGTATAATTTTTCTGCTAATCTACACATGGACATTTACTCCATTTTGGCCTTTCAATATGCAAATGGACAATCAATTTGAAGTATTCCATCAATTATTTTTCTCCACTAATAACCCATCCAACCATTATCTGTCATTCATTTCACCAACATCTATTATACCACCACATCTTCCAATAACCATTATACACACATGTTTATATATAAACACCATTTCATCACTCCAACAACACACTCGTTCAGAACTTCTATAATTTTTCTATTATCTTTATGGCAAATCCTCCGTTTTGGCCTTTTAATATGCAAATGGGCAATCAATTTGAAGCCCTCCATCAACAACAAATGTGTGACCTAGAGATGCTCATGCACGTTGTCAATGAGGTTGAAGAGCTGAGCCTGAGCTTGAGCCTGAGCCTGAGCAACCTCGGTTATACCGACGTATATTTATCAACCGAGATCGTACAAAAGCACACGACGACCTTGTCAAAAATTATTTTGCCGATGATCTTATTTTTCCACCACGTATGTTTCGGCGTCGATTTAGAATGCGCTTACAGTTGTTTAACATGATTCAAGCAGACATTGAGGTTGCCCAACCATATTTCCAACAACACAATGACTGTACTGGGAAGCTGCGATTCTCATCTATCCAGAACATGATGGCTGCTTTACGGATTCTTGCATACGGGAGCCCAATTGATCGTGAAGATGAGGCCCTTGCCATTGAAGAGACCACAGCTATAGAAATTGTTCGTCTATTCTGTGAGGTAATTGTTAGCATGTACTCAGAGCGATATTTGCGAGCACCAAATGAAGGCGACATCGCCCGACTCATGGAGGAAAATAAGAATCGCGGTTTCTCAGGCATGATTGGTTCATTAGACTGCATGCACTGGGAGTGGCGTAACTGCCCCACGGCATGGCATGGTCAGTTCACTGGCTACACCGAAAAGCCTACCTTGATTCTTGAAGTTGTTGCATCCTAGGATCTTTGGATTTGGCATGCATTTTTTAGTACACCAGGAACATACAATGATATATAGTGCTTGATTAATCCCCAATCTTCGACAGATTCATTCAATGTCAAACACCATTCACTCCCTACGAAATAAATGGTAATGTATACTACGTGAAATAAATGGTAATGTATACTATGAGACACTAATTTCAGGTGGAGAGATTATAATTTTTCGTATGCATACATGGTATGTTATCCGTAACATTTTTTATGTGTTTGCCAAACATCCGAAATATTTTCTCACGTATTTTCAAAAAAATTACCAAACGCCTAAAAATAACAACTTTTCATTTTCCAGAAGCTATTTTCTTAAAGTTATTTTCCGTGAAACAAACGGAACCTAAAATTTTCTTTGTCAGTTATAATATATATTGTCAATATTATAAATTAAAAAATAAGAATATTTATGTATATATAATATTGAAATAACTTAAAATTTTAATTTTAAGATAATTTAAAAGTAAAAAATGTTTATTTTGAGACGGGGAAAGTAATAAAATAGTGATATGTTGAGACGACAATCAGTATAGCAAAGCTCCAACTGGAAGACTAGTTTAGCTCAAAAGATTATTTAATTTGGTCTGATTTATAAAGTTGTTCTATCGTCGATTAAGGATTATTTTGATTTAAAATACCTGAAAATAAATTTCTCTATTCTAAAATTACTTGAAACTTAATACATTATTAAAAAATATTACTCATAAATTATTACATATATGTTGATAAATAACTAGACAATGTTACTCTTGTTTGTAACGTTGTAACTTAAATTCCTTACAGACCCCCAACAAAATTATATGAGTCACGATCACCTCATTTCGTTTACTTTTTCTCTCATTACTTTTAGTTTATCTTAATTAATTTACTTTAATATATTGAATTTTTACTTCAATATATTTTCTTCAAATTTGAATATGAAATAAAATTATGACCCAGTAAATAAATTTTATCAATGAGACTCTTATTATGAGACAAACTAATAAAACATATGACAATGTTCAAAACAAATAACATGATCCCCGTATCAAAACTATTTTAATTAAGTTGTAGCGTCTTAAAGGAGAACTTATTTGTATATAAAATCACTTGCTATACACCTTACATTTTTAACGTGGACGAAATATTGCCAAGTGTCAAGTAGTTATAGAAAATGGTAGTTTATTGTTGGGTACGTTAGATCAGGGAATAACCAGCTCTTAACTAGATATAAATTGGAGGGTTTATTGTATTTTACTCAAAAAAAAAAAAAGAAGAAAAAAGTATTCCCTTCATTCCAAAATAAGTATTACCATTTCACTATGACACATAAGTTCTTTCTTAACTAATGTATCCCCAATTTGTTTTGCAAAAAATACTCAAAATATTGTACTCTACACCTGCTTAATGCATTGAAGTATTGTACGGTCACAACACCTTACTGAAATAAAATCTAAAAAAGTAAAATTATGATATAATTTTTTTTAACAAAATACCTTTCTATCGATGTGTTATACCACATAATTTTGTACGGAAAATGCTTTATAGTATTGTGCAACATCAGCACTTACTGCTTTAAGGCAATTAATGTAAAGGTACAGATAACTGTCGTCGACTGATGTTTGATAGCCCATAGTCCCAAAAATTCTATCCAATTATTGTCACGACTAATGTGTTCATTGATTAAAATTGCTATGAATGGGTTTCACATAATGAAAAAACACTAATGTTAAATACATATGGATCGGTGAGCCATTCCAGGACAGAAAATTTTGAATCATCCATCATTTTCCTTACGGTCCGTTTGGATAGAAATAATTGAAATTGAATTAGAATCACAATTATAAAGAATTAGATTTCAACATATTTAAATTCTATAAAGTTTCAATTCTGCTGTTTAGCTAATCTATACATGCATACCACCATTAGAAATACATTTAATGTACCTAATTCTGTGGTTACATCACTTTCCAGTATACATCATGATGTAATGATGGGTACAATCAATCTGAACATCCCTTCAAGATTCAAACTACTTACAGCAATTGTCTATAATACCTAAGTAAGTATGAGATGCGATGAGGAAGATAGTCCCATCATAATTTAACACCACTAAAGGAACTTCAAAGGTATCAAGGAAAAAATAAATGAACTCAACTACATTTTTAAAACCCATAAATAGTTAAGAGAATTGCTATTTACACTTAAAAAAATTACTAAATACACCCAATTACTAAGTATACTTCCACCTAATATTTTCAACCTCTCAAAAAGCTAATCACACCCCTCCCTAATTTCTTATTATACCCTTAAAAATATTTTTTCTAAAATACTAAATACACTCCACTCTAAACACACCTCACCCCCTTCCTCCTCCCTTCCCCCAACACAGCCGCCTCCTTCCTCCACAATTCCCCCACCCACCCACCCACCGCACCACAGCCCACCCAGCCTCCCTTTGCTTTGATTTTTTTTTTGAACACCCGCTTTTCACCTCCTTCCCCCCACCCCACACACAGCCCGCCACCTTCCTCTTTTTTTTTTTTTTCTTTAAACAATTTGTTTGACACTGTATTACCAAACACCCATAGTGGTGTTCGACATCTCTACCGAACATCATTATGGGTGTTCGGCACCCCTACCGAACACCCATAGTGATGTTCGATAGAGGTGCCGAACAACCTAAAAAAAAAAAAAAAAAAAAAGTATTTAAGTCAAAACTTATAATGGTATTTTTATAATATTTATATAAAATATACTCAGTAATATGTTGGGTATAAATAGCAATTCTTAATAGTTAATAGAGAACACTTATTTTAGAACAAAGTGAGTACTGTTTATCACCACATAAACATAGACAAAATTCCCAATAAGATAACTTCTAAATTGAGGAAAGCCCCAAAAATTACAAACACAGAACGAAGTTTATCTATAGAAACAGAATTAATCTAACTAGTGAATCCCACCATTTACAAAATCTGGTTTGGTAGGATTAGCTCTTAACGCTGCAACTACACTCATACTAGCCACATTGATACAATTAGCGGGAAAAAGAATGGGGCCTATCTCAGATTAGTGCCAGCCCAAAAACACGAGGGGGATCGTACACAACTAATCTTATTTGTCTGCTTTTGTACTCTTGCCAACTCCAGCTTCGTGAGTTGCAGATCCCCTCTAGATCAACTTGGAGATATAATTTCATCCCTAGCTGTTATTTTCATCGCTTTTGCTTCTTCTGAGAAACAAAACGAATTCCTTGCTTGCCAAGATCCACATTCTTGGAATTTCCATCATCTAAAGCAACGGATACAATTGATGTGCCTGTAAGGACTTCTGTTACAGTTCCTTTGTGCCTACAAGAAGAGGAATCAGTAATCCAGACCAGGGTACAGCAAACTATGCATAATATATATTCTAAATTTCACTGAAGTTGCATATATTTTTTGTATGACGCGTAAGCATGTTTTCGAAAGAACAAAAAATTTAGGGAAAATAAGGCAAAGTTCGTAGCTTAAATTTAGAAATGTAACTCTCTTGTGGATAAATTAAAATGGCAAGTATGACTCTTTCTAATGGGCAAAGAGAATAGCTACTGAAGCTTCTCAAGTACTGTGGTAGCAGAGCTCCTTTATGGTCAGTCTGCATCTCATGTACAACCAGTGGGGACCTCGAATTGCATTTAAAAGAAAAGAATAACACATTTTGCAGATTCTTCTCGCATAGATGTCTTCTGGAAAGGGAAAAAATAAAACAAAAAGACAAGCAAACCTACCAGGAATTGTTGGAAAGCTGATGAACTTCCACTCTCTTTCCAATAGCATCTTTTCCCAGCCTTTGAATTATCCAATTTGCATCCATGATCTCACCCATCATATTATCTTTATATGAGTGTGATGCCTCTTCGTCTTCCTTGGCAGACGTTTTCTCCATGAACGCTGGCGGTCTCTTTCTCTTTGACCTTTGGCCCTTCACAGAACTGAAATCTTCCTCCCCGGAAGGAACCCATGAACTCTGATTATCTGAATAAGGATTCTTAAATTTAAGCTTCAGCAAAGGTTTGAGATCCTTTTGCAAAGAATGTGAGACTGAAGGTGGGCCCCTATCATCATCCTCCCTGCCTTCTGCACATGTCCTAGCAGATGCCTTCTCACTTCTTCTAGCAGGGGTTTCAGTTGCAGTCTCTACTGTAGCTGTGCTTCCCTCGAGGCTTCTTTTTCCCAACAAAACACGAGTTTTAACTGGAGAACCAGATTGATAGGCATCAGCTATTTTACCTCCAGCGCACATCGGATTCACGTCAGGAACTTCTGAATTCAACTTTCTGATCTTTATTAAGTTGTCTTTCCCTCTGATCTTTGAACCTTTTATTTGGTCAGACCAATCGATTTTCTCTTCTGCAGAAGAAAAACACCAATGATGTTTTTAACAATAACGACATATATCTATGGTAGTCAAACAATACCAACGACAACATGCTGACTATAGAGTAACAAAAGATGAATGGTTTACCACTACCTTTTGCATCAAGAAGTTTTGATGTGGTCATATGCCTGTCGTTCCCTCTCTGTTGCCCCAAATCTTCACTGCCTGTTTAATACATGAAGCAAGTAAGCACGCATGAAAAACGCAGAGTATCATATGAATAAGAAAGTGAGACCAGAGGAATTTAAAACAGGAAGGTAAGAAATGTGATTGCACTTCCCCATTTAACTCAGACGTGAAACATACATATATACAGCATTATTTAACCATTTCTCTAAAAAAGCAATAACATCTGCTAAACATGAATGAATAAGATATCTGGTTGTCCTAGCATCAAGAAAGACAAGTGCACAACGAATAACACCATAATCCAAGATGTTAAGCCTAAATGGATTGAAGTGCTAAAACATGTCGACCCGATATGCACAAGTAAAAGATAAATATCGTTTTAGATACAAAAATATATAGTATAGCATCCCAATTCTGAACTCAGTATTAGGCTATACAAACCTTGGCTAAGCCAATTAGAAAACTGAAAATTTCTACAAAAATCAAGACTTTTATCTGGTCGCTGGTTCTTGGCAAGCTCAAAAACTGGTGCCAACTGGCAGAGGCACCATGCCATTTCT
Organism: Platycodon grandiflorus; assembly: GCA_016624345.1. NCBI lineage: Eukaryota > Viridiplantae > Streptophyta > Magnoliopsida > Asterales > Campanulaceae > Platycodon > Platycodon grandiflorus. The sequence continues at coordinate 18,843,785 of CM028368.1, forward strand.
TTCCCTAATACATATGATATACACGCTCCCATTCGCTTATATTTGTGATGCTTCACTAGTACGGTGAGAGCTATTTGCAATCTAGTCTTCAGTGGATTCTTTGTGGCTTTTGAGATAACACAAAGCCCATGAGTCCCTTTTCATAAGAGGATCTTTGCAATATTGTTTGTAGTTGGATGGAGAAGAATGAAGGAATCTTCAAAAATCGCCGACTTCCTTTTTGCATCCTTTGGGAAAAGTGGTATTCTTAGCTTCTTTATGGGCACAGCTTTTGGAGCATTTCAGGATATTCCTGCTTTTGGTACTCAGGCTATCAGTCTGCTTCCACAAGAAGATAAGTTTCCCTTCATTTGCTGCATATTCCTTTTTTACTTTTCTACATGTGGTCTGCTTGTCCTCCCATAGTTGTATATCCCCTCCCTTCATAAATGGAATGATGAATATATATATATTACCCTCACTTTGTAGAAAACATTTATCATGTTCACCTTCTGATGTTACTGCATTGAATCAACCAAAACGGCTGTTTATATGTATATGTATACATATATGTATAGATATATGTATACATATATGTATATATATATGTATACATACATATATATATGGGGGAGTATTTAATGGTTACTTTTTTATTTAACCATCAATGGTTACTCTCATTATCAACCATTAGATCAAAAATTAAAGGTTGAGATTTAATGGTTAGTTGGAAAATGCAATTAATGCAAGTAGGTGAGTCATTTAATGCATTAAATCTCAACCTTTAATTTTTGATCCAATGGTTGATAATGAGAGTAACCATTGATGGTTAAATAAAAAAGTAACCATTAAATACTCTCCCATCTATATATATATATATATATATATATATATATATATATATATATATATATAACAAAGTCTTGCAGCATCTCTACCTTCAGCTGCATTATACTTCACTCTCTAAAGACCCTGAACCATGTTCTAACACCAATTCCAAGTTTAGATACCAACACAAATGTGCACAAGTGTCTACATTCAATAATAATAAACAAATCCTCTTAAGATAGCAATGTGTGGTCTAATCCACCAATAAGAAATTTCTATCATGGTTTTTTTTCTATCCGTAAATCCTAATGCATTCATTCAATGGAAAAGAAACATGGAGAATAATTAATGAAATACTTGAACAGTGTGTCAGCAGACCAGGAGAGAGATATGTGCATCTTATCCAAAGCACTAAAGCAAATGTCAGCATGTAAAACAAGAACTGCAATTAAGCCCTACGCCCCTATCTATGTCCATGAATGAGTACCAATTTTGTTAAAAGCGCCAAATATAAGAAAGTAAATTTTAACCATAATAAATCAAGTTGAATGAATGAATTTAGCCCAGGCCTGACAGCCACTTGGGGAGAAAATAAAAAAGATACTCGTTTAGGGTCGGAAGTGGTATTTGACATCTGCAAATATTCTATCAGGACAAAAGCTTTGATAATCATCGGTTCACAGAAGACATGTACACGAACCATGCTTCAATTCACAGGAGAGGGCCTCACTATCTGAATGAAAAGCTACTGGTAAACATTTTGTGTAATCAAAACTCGTACAAAGATAACATACCATTTGAAGTCGTCAATTCTTGATCCCTCAGATAGTTTGATGCATCAGTTGGAGAAGTAGTTACATTTCTATTCCTGGCACCCAAGTGTATAACCAGCTTCGGTCCCTTGGTGGTCTTGGACTTGCTAGCAAGTTTATTGATATCTTCCCCAGATTCCAGACCATGAGGTGTGTTACTCTTAATTTGGACTGTTCGGCGCGTCTTATTATCGGTTTTAGCAGTGACCTCATCAATAAACCTGTGTTTCAGGACCCCTGCCTGATTAATTGAGCACATTCCATCGGTCAAACTTCCAGCAACGGGATAAGAGAGCATGTCAGGCCAATGGGAATGCACATCCTCGTCCTTCTTATCACCAGAGATGTAGCCAATAGATTGGGCATCACCATGTCCTTCAAGTATACCACGTGGCTCCACTTTCGTGAAGATCTTCTTCTTGCTGAATTTCTTGTTTGAAGATTTTTTCCCATATTCCTTACTTTTCTTTGGTGATTTATCAACTAACCCTTTAAGAGAAAACTTTAAAGAACGTCCATAATCATTCTTTAATCCAACAGGCCCATTATCTTCATCATCCGAGTACGGTGAAATGGAAAATATTTCTTCTTGAGTTGGCAATCCGGCAGCCGCTCTCAAGCTAGCAGTTAAATCACGATCAGCTTCGTCTTTCCTCCTCCAAAGTTCCTGAACAGCATCCTCAAGGTCCCTTACCTGACAATTTCGAGATGAATAGAAAAGTTTGTGTTAGCAATATGACCACAATTTTCTTTTATCATTAACAAAAAATTGTTTTCATGAACTTTTAAAAACACCTGGTAGCATTCTCCACGGCAAGTTGCACATTTATATTGGAGATTTCCATCGACTTGGAACTGCATATATTTTTCATCACTGCAAACATGTTTACAGCAGGGATAAGAGTTATCTTAATTGAAAGTGAGTGCAAATAATTTGGTCCAAATATGCCAAGTACAAGATTGGAGAAAAAGAGAAACATCTCAAGACACCTGATAGGCAAGTCATATGCGATCCACTATCAAAAGACTGATACAAGATTCAATCATTCAACAGTGCTTAGTTCTTATCTTAACCTACTTGAACTTTTAACTAAATTTTCTCACTATAGCCACCTTCCCCATCAGAGTCACAGCCTTGAACACTGAGGGTTTCAAAATTTCCTTATGTGGGACAGCATACACAACTGGAAGATTCATCTTCTGCAACTTCTCAAAATGAAGCAGCGATGCACAACCGGGAGAGTCGACATCGGCAACTTCTTCTCATCAGTAGGACAGACATTATAGCACAAAAATAATAATTGCTATACCGAATACTTTTTCCTGGATATGAGAAGATTCCATCCTAAAAATGTGATGTATCTAGACTGCACAATTTAAAAGAATCAGGAGTGGATAAAATTTGAAGAGCTAACTGCTGTAAATTTCAAAAACTGTTGTTGGATTAGACCTTTGTGAATAAGTATACTTAAAGTCTCCTGCTGCTAAAGTTACACTTGAAGGCCAACAAAGAAAGCGTATTAGTCTTTGGACCAGAAGAGTCAAATAAACAACCACCCAGTTCACATAAATCATTATAAAATATTCATAATACTTTATAATGAGTAAAAGTCACCAGTACGAAGAAACGAGAAATGAAATGAAAACTAACATATCCAACTAGAGGCTAAGAGTTGTTCCACAAATTGAAGTAATTTCTGTGTCGGACACAAATTTCACTTAAACAGGCAGAGCCAGAGATACACTAAGAAACCATATGGTCGTACCCAGGGGGAGAGGAGGAGGCAGGGGGATGTGTGGGTCGTCTTATGTTTGCTGGAGATTGAGGACACAAAGCAAATTCAGTCATGGGATTCAAAACTCAAGACACTGTTGGACGAGAGTATTAGATAAAAGAAAAATATGCATATCAAGGATATTTCTCTCATTAAAGTTTATATGAGGTTTGAGAGGAGTGTATTCTGTTATCTTAGAGGTGAGTGTACTCCAAGTTTTCTGTCAGTCAATGATGCAGAAATATGATTAGTACTTGACGTCCATTGGGTGAGAGACATGGATCGGACTATTTAAAAGACATCAGTTACTCAATCTGGAAAACAAAGGTTAGTGACCAAAGAAAAGGTTCCATACATTAAGCACCGCTTGCGAGTGTATACCTTTTTGCAGTCCTTTGAAATTAACCTGTACTATTAAATTCTTCGAATTTATCTTGTATAAGTTCCAGAATCAACCTGTGATTCCGTAAAATCACCTCGGTAAGGTAAATTTCATATGAAACACAGGATCTCAAATCTTTTTCTTTTTGGTAATCAGTTATAACAAATCTTACTATGCAGCTTCTTAGATCTCCAGAACTAAACTGCATAGAGTTGAAAAGTTGGATAAACAATTACAAGCTGTTGTTGAATTCCAACCTCAACAAGAACCATAATTCAAACATATCACAAATTTCCAATTAAACAAGCCCATGATTGCATCACAAGTTAACAATTAAAGCAACTTTCTAGAAATAACATATCATGGCTTAGTAACAAGAGCTGTCAACCATGTTCTGGATTTTGCCCAATACCCTAAACTTAATACAGCCAGTCAACTCAAGAGGCACATAAAATCCCAAATGGCTCTTTTATAACCTTTTTTTTAAAAATAAATATACTCTTTTCATACTAAACTTATTTCTGATTATATTTACTGATCAAAAACATTTAATCACTTCCAATTCAAAGAAGTATTTAGTGGCAAAAATTAAACCCTAAACCAGCAGCACTTAAACGCCTAACATTGTCCAACTATCAAAGTGATTATATTTAGTAACAAGAGCGAGAATAAACCTGATTCCATCGCACTGGCAGTGCACCCAACGCTGGCAAACATCGCAGCAAACCATGGGAGTTGATTCAGAATCTCTATACACCTACAGATACAAAGCAAACACTTTAACAGTCTGTAAACTGTAAATAGCAGACATACCGAAAATGGAAAGACAGATGATAACTAGAACCACGATGCCAACAAGAAGATGAACCTCAAACATTGACATGAATCACTAACTGTTAACATCATGGTCCTAAATCTAAGAAGAGTCAAAACCAGTTCGACCATGATTATCTATAACAACAAATGAACATTTACAACATGAAACAATTGGTTGGACAGAATAGAAAATGAGGTAAAAGTAGACGATACCTTCAAACAAACAGGACAGTAATTTCCCTTCACAAACAATCTTCCGCAAGCATCACAGCAAGTATACCCAAGAAACCACCTGCCAAGTTTCAGGCTATCATGAACCAAATCCTAACAGGAATGACATGATAATTTCAGAAACATGCTCAAGGCATTCGATAGACCTATGGAAACAATGTCAAGGCATTGGACCAGAGGTTCTGAGTTCAAATTGTGGTACCCAACGACAAATAGTTCTCCATATCATCACATGATTTTCCCAATTGCTAAAATATATTCCAAAATAGATGAAACTACTGATCAGAACTAAACTAATTAGAAGTTTTGGACATGACAATTTACAAAAACTGATTTTCTCAACCCCTAGCCCTCCCTTAAAGAAAAGCTAGACATGAGACTGCTGTGGAAGTTTGCAACCATACGGACTTATGGTAAGGAACATAGGGAAACTAGCAAGCAACAACTTCAAAACATAAGTATTGCCAGATGAGAATGTTAGAATGGATGTGTGCCATAATTAAAGATAAAATAAGAAATGAACCCACCCCCTCCTAATAGACAGCTCCGGGATGGTTTAAGCAAACTTGGACCGATGTGAGTAGGAGTGGCAACATCAATAAAAAACAGAAGTTCTTGGAAAAAAATAAAATTATCGAGATACCCAGAAGGATGATGATAATTTGTGGTTTATAGGAGAAGATTGCCAGAATGAGAGCTAAAAGGTGGAAAATAATTTGAGCACCATGCTCAATTTTATACGTCAGGAAGTAAGACTTTCGGGTTTACTATTTAAAATTATATCCAGAATAAGGGAAACTTATTGTGTGTCACAGGACTGAAAAACTAATACACAACAAAAGACCCTAACGAATAAATCAGTGCTTTAATGATAAAGTGCAAAGCAGACAGCATACTCAATTATACTGGAAAATCCACAGCAACCAAATATAAAATTAGAAATGTGAAAAAATTAGACATGTGAAAAGACAAAGTAGGAGAGCAAGCCCCATCACAATTCGTGCCTAAGTAAATTTATCAATTGAAAAAATCCACTACTATCAAATTAGTCACAAAGTTCTGTAACCCACAAAAGGAGGGCGGTTGAGTGACTGGAGTCACTAGCTCTATTGTTTACATTTGTAACTTCAAGATCTCATCCAACTGCTTGGGGGTGTTACAAGCCACTATTGGTGTTCGTGACTTCAAAGTTGCATCCTTCCATTCTTTATAAACAAAAATGAAAAGAAAAGGAAGGCCTCTAATGCCCTGTACAATACTAATATGCTGTAACAACGATCCACACTCAAGTAAAGACAATGATCTGAAACACAATGAATTCAACCCAATCTTTACATCAAACTATACGGAGCATCATTTGTCAAAAGTACATCAAGCAGTAAAGAATAAAGACCTGAATGCTAAAAACCAATACCTGACACTTAGGCCATTTCCTGGTACTGATGATCCACAGCTGTGACACCTTGTGTGCTTAGGACACAAATAAGGTCCACTGCTAACATTCTGCAAATATTGAAAATAAAAGTAAGACATCGCAGCATTAATATTAGAACCAGAAACAAAATTAAGATCCCACCTTGTGTGGAGGCTGCTGACAATAACAATGGTACGCACCATCACACCTTTTGCAAAACATAAGTTTATTTGGATCACCAGTTCTTCGGCAGACCTACAATAGACAGGACACATCATGGTAAAAACACATTTTCTAGTTAGAATTAAAAGAAGTCACAAATATAACTGAAAAAGTCAACTTTTGTAAAGAATAAGAAAACTTGTCAGGTCAGTGAAAAGCACCCAGTGAACATTACAACAAATTCGTAGCAGCTAACTTATAAACAGTGAAAAAGAAAAGAGCAAAAGATTTTAAGCAATCATGTTCAAGGAGTAAACATGCAACCCAAATACATCACTCGATGACAGCTGTGAACTTAACTTAGTTCCAAATGAAGGTCCTCTATGGGAGGAATGTTAGGAGGATTAGAGTATATATGACCAAGGATAAGGATTAAATGCACATCTTAAAGAAGGAAAAGAAGTGAGAAGTTATATTTCAGGTATTCATGCTAGGAGCAAGTTATATCAGCAGAAAATAATCAATCAACGCCATATATGGGTCTCAAGAATAAAGTACTATTAACAATCCACAAAAAAGGTTCAAAGTATGTGAATACGTCACATCTATGTAAAACAATTATATGCGCAATTACAGCTGCAGTTTGTAGTCAATTTAATTCAATACTATTGACACATTGAGATAAGCAATAAGTATTTCAAAATTCTTAGAAGTATAGCTAACATCAAACATAAGTGAAGCAAGGTGTAATCTCTACATTACAAGAAAAGAGAATAAAAAACAACAAAGAAAATGAAATGTGAACAAGTTCTGTAATATCTATCTGATGAAATTAGTTCCAATTTAAGAAAAAATTGAAGATGGCTTTTTGTAGAAGCTTGGGTAACAATCCTCTTTCTTTCTCCTTTTTTTTTCGTTCTGCAACAAAGTAGGGGGAAATGATTACTTGGTACATTAAAAATAATCACATGAAGGATACCTCACAAATTCGACAAGAGGGGCAGGTCCATGAACTCCAATGAAATAGATCTGCAATCAAGACGTCTATCACAAAATGGAAGGTATACACAAGGAAAAAAATTTGGTAGCCAAAAATCATACCTCTATGCTGAGCCCAAGATTTCAGGCAGCTCCTATGATACTTCTTGCTACAACTTTTGCACGACAGCATCTTCCTTGCCCTCTCACTTCCTTCATTTTCACCATTATAGCATAGGCGGCACATTACATTGGCATTGGCATTGGAATTAGACAGACCTTGCTCTTCTCCAGCGACTTCTTTCACGACACCCTGCCAAGTAAAACATGTGACTGACATCCGAAAGCAACACGAATCATAGATCAATGAACAAAAAGTATATCATTAAGGTCTAACTGCAAGCATCAACCAAAGAACAAATCATTCGCAGTTTAAAGGTGAGGCACCAGAGTAATAAGTTTTAATGCTGCAATAAACATCAAATAATTTTTTAAAGGAGAGGCACAAGAGTAATTTGGATCCGCAATCTTGGATGGAGTATTCCATGATGTGTACGAAATCAACCATCAATTTTATGGGTTCCACTAGCTAGCTGCATCTAACTTAAACACTCCTATCCACATCCCACCTCATAGGGTACACAAATTGTCTATCCCCATCACTACCCAAAATAAAAGATCTAAGCAATGCAAGATACAAAGGCACAACAAATAAATTTCAATCCAAATAATGTCAAACAACAAAACTCATAAAGCAATTCTTTGAATCTAGCAATTCTACATTTCAGCTACTAATTCACAAACAATCCAAAACCCCTAATCAGCTACTAATTAAAAAACAATCCAAAACCCCTTACCACCAAATCACCGGACTCGAACCTCCTAGCATAATCCTCAGCCACCAACGAAGCAGCCGCAGCCTTCTTCTGCATAGCAGCACGCTTAGTCTGCGCGGACAACAACTCCTCCGCATCTCCATCCCCAACCACAGGAGCAGCAGCAGCGGCGACGGGAGCCGCCGGAGCTGGCGTAACAACAACTTTAGGAACAACGACCTGAACAGTACCAACAGACTCCTTAACCCTGGCAGCGGATAACAACCAAGGATCCTTCAAAAAGCCCTCGATTCTCGAAACTTCGTCCAGGAACTCATCTTTGGCCTTGTCGCTCTGTAGCTTCCGGGGAAACCCTAGAGAGCAGTAACAGATTCGGCGACTGCAACAACAAAGAATGAATGAAAACACACACACGCACACACAGAGAACAACAATGGAGATTTGAAAAGAGAAAGAGAGAAAGAGAAAGCGCGGGTAAATTGGGTTTTACCATGTAATTGGGCAGGCAACGTGAAAGGCCATACGGATTTGGGTTTGTTGAAATTTTTTTTGATGGTTTAAGGTTGTAGCGATCTGTTCAAATATTTTTTGTAAAATTAATTATTATTATTGTTACTAAAATAAAATTCGGGTGAAATAGTGTGTGTGTGTGTGTGTGTGTATGTGAGAAAAGTAAACGTCGTCTCTTCTGTGTGGTGCGTTAGGGAGAGAGAAAAAAAGTAGATGGGGAAGGCGAATAAAAGAGAGAATTGCAAGAAAAATCCTACCTATTTCACTTCTTTTCCTATTAAACCTTGTATTTCTTTTTTGACTTATTAAAATTCACATAAAATTTTATTTTGCAAGTTAAATCTTTCGTCAGTGTGAGGTTAATTGCTGTTGACGGAAGGCTGAGTTGCCACCTATCCAAATTAATTGCAAAATAAACTCTGACCTATTTAGTAGGTTTCAAAAAGCCATTTATTGCAAGCAGATTTTTGGGTATTTATGTACCCATTTCATCCTAAAAACTTAAACAAAATTATCCTTTTTCAAGTTGCATTATTCAAAATTTAAATTTTTAAGACCCTCGATATTTATTCTAATAGTGTCAAATGAATGAGTTTTATTTTTTATAAAGTGAGCAAACTATGCATTCATAGTATTGATAAAGATGATAAAGCCGATGGAATATATAGATTCGATCTATTGAGCTTTAGCAAAATGTTAATATTGCTGTTGTTTTTGAATTTTAAAAATAATTACGTACATTATTAAACATATCTCAAATCTTTGAATGACGTTTTTGAATTTAAGATGGCTTTTTTTTTATCATGTCAACTAGGTTTCAAAATTCTTTTAGTATCATTTGAATAAAAATTACATATGCTTTATTAAACTCAATCTATTAAACTTTCACATTTAGTCATTTTTAAAAAGAACGTGTTCAACAGTGTAGTAATTAACAATAAAAAAGATGAACATTTTATTAGCTATTAGAGTTCATGCAGAAAAACTGATCATGAACTTTTTATAAATATATGTAAATGCAAGAAATAATTATATTTAATATTTTTTTTGAACTTTTACTTGATTTTCAATCAATGATAGAATTGGGGCCTACAAAGCATGAGCTTCATTTTCCAGTAATACTATACCTCTCAAATGAGTACTAAATATCATGCACAAAGTAACGTGGATTTTTTGTGTTATCTTATTTAATATTTTGTAGGTTTAAAAGTAAAGTCAACAAGATGATACATAATATATTATATCATTTTGTAGATAAACTTTTATTTATTTTGTAACTCTAGCATTAATCGTTTGTTTTCCTATGTATCATCTTGTTGTCTTCACTTTAAGCCTGAAAAATTGGGTTAATTTTACTTTACTATCTTGTATGGTTTGCTCAACTATAAAATGATAAAATAATAAGACTCATAAATAGTGAGGGTATTAAAAAAAAAGGGGGGATAAACTTCAAAAAGACCCCCTGAACTATGTATAGACAAGAAAAGCCCCCCTAAACTATAAACTTGAGTGAGTTGGTCCACTCTACTCAGTAAAGTTAACGAAGCTAACGTCAACCATGCAAAAACGATAATGCCCATCTTTTTAATCTTAGCAACCCTATCATATTCTTTTTTGTGAACCCTAAAAAGTAATCTCTATAAACCCTAATCCTCCCAGCCGTCATGGTGTCTCCTGGTGGACACGGACTCAACCACCCCCCACAAATCGCCCTCCATCCCATCTCGCCAACGGGAAATTCATGGTCGTCGTCGATTGCCTTTTCCCTATCGCCCTTACTACCCACCTCTCATAAGCCATCCCAATGTCAAGAATTTTAGATTCGTGCTATAGAGTTCATGAAATCGATAAGTCAAAAATCAACTCCTATCTCGTCAACGACAATTGCTTGCAACATGGAATCGCTGGCAATAAGTTGAATATTACACACATAAACTGGCCAGTTGATGTGATCCTAGCAAGCTCAAGGCTATGTTCGAGATATGTGATCGATGGTTCGAGAATTGGAGTTCGAGCAAGGATAATCAAGCATGATACGTTCGTGATAGTCTTCGAGATCAAGCGTCGAAGAGTCCGAATGAAGTCCTTGAGATGCATAAAGTATGAATGATGAATTCAAGCGTTCTACATAAACTTGAGTCGTGGATTTATTGGTGATTTATGATACTTCGTTAGTTATTCTACGAATGTAAAAGGATTGTGTGATGACGACATTGTTCTAGATCATGAAGTTATGAAGATAGAGATGAAGGCTTCAAAATGCATGGAAAAAGGCTTGAAGACTCATGAGATGTCCGTTAAAGTCATCCTAGGCATGATAGATGACTTTGAGGCCTCGATTGGTACACGAAAATAGAATCAATTTCGCGAAATCGATTACTAGTAATGAGATTCTACAGAAATAGATTGGAAGTTGATTCCTAAAAAGTGTTTGGTAGTATATGGAATGTGATTACTAATGTAGTATAAATTTATATTATACTGTTTGGTAAGAAACAAAACAACGTGGAATGCAAAAATAAAGTTGAGGCAACTGAAAACATTACCCCAATGTAGACACGTACTTGTTAATGACTTCCATGATAAAAATTAGACATTAACGTTATTACTGCTCTACAAAATAACAAGTTCTTCATTCTCTTTCAATTTTGGTAAAAATTTTAAATTATCCAACATCAATAAAGCAAGAAAAATTTATTAAATAAAAAAAAACTAATGTTATAATGAAACTAGTTCAAATAAAAATAGTTTAAACATTTGAAACAATTCAAGAAAAGTACGTGTAATTACTTATTTAAAATAATTACTATTTTATTTTTCTATATAGTTTCAAGCAGATCAATCACCCACTCTTCTTTTTCATTATATTCGATTATAAAAATTAACACAACAATCATAAATTATAAAATATTATTAATAAATTAAATCAAATGAGAAGAGTTAGAAAAACCTAACGACGATAAGGAGGTGTCAAAAGGAACGGTCGTAAAATTGTTGAAACCAAATAAATTATAAATATAAAACAAATACTTGACCTAATAGAAGGATATTATTGTCATTTTACATGGATTCCAACTATTAGGAATCCAAATACCACCTCATCCATCAGGATTGTGATTCCTTAAATTTTAGTAATCAATTCCAAGATTTTAGTAATACATTCCTATTCCAAATATAATTCTTACACCACCAAACATTATTAATCAATTCCATGGAATCGATTCCGCAGAATTGATTCCAATCCTGTGTACCAATCGAGGCCTAAGAGCTTTTTAACGCTAAATGGATGACTTTAAGTAGCCAAAGTGCACTTTTCAAAATTAGGCCTTTAAAAAAATGGGATTGATAGTGTTTTCCTTATTTTGGTTTGTTATTGTTTCCTAATTAGCCTAGGTATTTTACTTAGTTGTTTCCTATATGGTTTAGGTAATTCATTAATTGTTTCCTTTTATTTTAGGATTCTATTTCCTTCGAGTATTATGATTCAAATTTTAGGCCTATATAAAGGCTTCTCTTTATGTATTCCAAAATACAATTTTGAGATTAAATTAATTTGAGAGAATTATTCAATTCTTCTTGGTTCTATGTGAACTTTTCGAACCTATCAGGATTGTCCTATGACATTCATCTTTTCTTCTTATCAATTGGTATTACATCCCAATTGTGGCGAAACTTATTATATCAAGGTTCGTGGTCATCTAAATTATCGGGTTGTGGCTGTACATGCTAAGGTTTGTATTTTGACTGATTAATTGGGTTGAGTTGTCACCTTCCATCAACTTCCTTGATCTTAGCTTTTGTTTCGCGTGAAATCGTGATTCGTTGAGAATCCTTGGCGAAGATCATATCATTTGGTATCAGAGCAAAGGTTCTTTCCATACTCTATCCTTTTAATTGTTTCGTTCTAGCTTTCATTTGTTTTCCAATTTTAGGCTGTTAATTTCGTTCCCTAATAATTTTTGCAGTATCATAAACTTGGGTCATTTTGCAAAATTTTCGTTCCTAGTATTCTTACTTGTTTCAAACCCTAAAATTTTCTAGGGTTATAAATTTTTTAAAAAAGTTGTAGTTGAATTTTTCGGTTTTTTTTTTAAAAAAAAATATAAAAAAGCTTCAAAGTCAACCCAAAATTGTTGGCTTCTCTAAAAGTGTTCTCAAACCCTAGATTTAAGAATAAAAATTGAATCCTTTTTTCTAAAATTTATAATCCTTTCGTTTGTCTTATTCTTGGTTGTTTGTCATTTGATAATTCTGATTTTGATTGTTTAGTTCAATTAAAAAATTGAATAATTGATTTGAGTGGTAAAAGGCAAGAGAGGTAAGACTAAAAGCCTGAAATTGTGTGAAACAGAGAGGATTGAAATACGTAAGGGAGTGAGTAAGGAATTTTTTTTATTATTATCATGTCTCAAGACGATTGTAAGAGTTCTAGAAGGGAGGGTAAGAGTCCCATGAAGGAGGGGACGGACATAGACATATCGGATCTGACTGAAACCTTGATAGCGGCCATGAATCGTACGATTAGGCAACAGTTAGACCCAATGAGGGAATGAAAGGATAGGATTGAGGATGAGTGAAGAGAACCTCCGCGACATGTTCCAAACGTGCAGGGGAGTGAGGGAAGAGAGAGATTACTATAGAGATGATTTTGATGATGAGGATAGGTGGTCTGATAATGGGAGAAGAGGGAGAGATAGGAGAGAGAGTAATCAGATAGATGACAACCTTAGTGGTATCAAATTAAGGGTACCATTTTTTCAAGGTAATGATAATCCTGAAGTTTACTTTGAGTGGGAGTTGAAGGTGAAGAAGATTTTTGAATGTCATAAGTACTCTTAGTTAAAGAAGGTGACGCTTACGGCCAATGGATTATTTGATTATGCCGCGGTTTGGTGGAATAGGTTAAGAGAGAGAGAGAGAGAGAGAGAGAGAGAGAGAGAGAGAGCCTCAAATTGAAACTTGGAAAGAAATGAAAAGCGTTATGAGGAGGCGATTTGTAACGTCCCATTACTTTAGAGAATTATACCAAAAGTTGATAGAAAAAGAGAGAATTGAAAAGGAGAGAATTAAAAAAGAGAGTATTGAAAAAGAAAGAATAAAGAGAGAGAAAATTAAGATAGAGTAAAGTAAGAGAAAACAAGAAGAAAAAGAGTTACAAGTGGTGCAAGAAGAGTTGAAGCGTTTACATAAATATGAAGATCCGTTTTACTTTGAAGCTCCACGATGTGTTACACTTGTTCCACTTACTCCAAATCAAGCTCTTGAAGATCAAACAAAATTAAAAGAGAGACCGGCTAGTGAGGAAAAGAAAATAGAGAAATTTGAGTAAAATGAGAGCTTGAGTGAAATTAAAGAGCGTTCGACTTGTAAGAAAAGTGAGGTTTGTGAGATAGCCAAGAAAAAGGAGAGTTTGTGTGAAAACAAGAGTGAGAGGCCGGCTCGAAAGGGAAGTGTTAGTTGTGTGATAGTGGGGCAAAAGGAGAAAATTTTGAGTGAAAAAAAAATAGAGTGGAGAAAACGAGATGAGTGAAAAATCTGAGTTAGGGGAACTAAAGGAGAGTTTTTATGCAATGAGTGGTGAGATTAAGAGGGAGTTATGGGAAAATCATAGTGATATAGTTATCTTCTCCAAAGAGAAATTTGCTTATATTAATATGTCACCCAACTTTCTCTTCCATGTGCTGCTTCTTCTCTACAAATTTTTGTTGATGTGTTACCTGAGTTAAGTAAGAAGATTGTGAGATTTAAATGGGGCCATGATCAACATAATGATATTGTTGTAGTTCATACACATTCTCATAGGTTTGGTTTACCTTCTTATTTAAATACTAAGTTATAGAGTTTTAGACAAAATGAAGATTTTCAGGATAATTCCTATAACTTTGGTGGGGAACTTGGTGATTATGGGGAGTTTGGTTGTGTTAAGTTTCCTGAGCATGTGAAGGATTCTTTGTCTCATAACATTTTTGGCCTACCTCGCATGCCTAGAATGCGCTCTTCTTTGATGATGATTCTGTTTTCTCGGTACTTTTGATCATCTTGCTTTGTGTTCTATTGTTGAGTTTCCATTTTAGGTTAAAGCAAAGATTATGGTGGAGCATGAGTTTTACAATGTTTTCAACAAGGTACTGATTGGTAAGGATAATATTTGTGATTATTTCTCTGTTGTTAATTCGCATCCATTCGATGTAGGTCCAGATTTAAGGACAAATCCTTTTGAAGAGGAGGGGAATGATGTGATCTTAGCAAGCTCAAGGCTTTGTTCGAGATATGTGATCGATGGTTCGAGAGCTGGAGTTCGAGCAATTAGGATGATCAAGCATGATACGTTCGTGATAGTCCTTGAGATTAAGCGTCGAAGAGTCCGATTGAAGTCCTTGAGATGCATAGAGTATGAATGGCGAATTCAAGTGTTATACAGAAACTTGATTCGTGGATTTATTGGTGATTCGGGATACTTCGTTGGTTATTCTACGAATGTAAAAAGATTGTGTGATTACGAAATTGCTCTAGATCGTGAAGTTATGAAGATAGAGATGAAGGCTTCAAAATGCATGAAAAAGGCTTGAAGACTCAAGAGATGTCCGTTAAAGTCATCCTAGGCATGATGGATGACTTTGGGAGCTTTTTAACGCTAAATGGATGATTTTAAGGGGCCAAAGTGTACTTTTCAAAATTAGGCCTTTAGAAAAACGAGATTGACAGTGTTTTCCTTATTTTGGTTTGTTATTGTTTCCTAATTAGCCTAAGTATCTTACTTAGTTGTTTCCTACATGGTTTAGGTAATTTATTAATTGTTTATTTCCTTCAAGTATTAGGATTTAGATTTTAGGCTTATATAAATGCTTCTCTTTATGTATTCCAAAGCACAACTTTGAAATTAAATTAATTTGAGAGAATTATTCAATTCTTCTTGGTTCTTTGCGAACTTTTCGAACTTATCAGGATTGTCCTGTGGGTTCATTTTTTCTTCTTATTAATTGGTATTACATCCCAATTGTGGCGAAACTCGTTATACCAAGATTCGTGGTCGTCTCAATTATCGGGTTGCGGCTGTACATGCCAAGGTTCGTATTTGGACTAATTTATCAGATTGAGGTGTCACCTTCCATCAACTTTCTTGATCTTAGCTTCCGTTCCGCGTGAAATCATGATTCGTCGAGAATCCTTGGCGAAGATCGTATCACCGGTGGGTCGATTAAATGGAGACAGATGAAGGAATTGCAATGGTAGTGGCTGGTGGGTCGCTTCGAAAAACATGGACGTGGGATGAAGACGGTGAGGTGAAGGGATTAATGGGGTAGATCTATGAGGATGAAGATCGTTGCGCAATGAAGATTCATTAGTAATTAAAGGTAGACAGATCGAAGAATAAAGAATGGAAACCCCCAATGCTTCATTGGTACTCAACACCGGAAACAAAGACCATCATCAACATACGACATCTATCCAGGCAATTCAATTTTTGAGGAGTTTAATTTTTTCCTAAAAATGGAAGTTATCATTCCAGATGGTAGTGTTGACTCCATTGAAGCCTTAAATGGGACCTCGAGATGGATAATTTCTGTATCTTTTAGCTAATTTCGTTTTCTTTAATTTCTATTTTATTTTCTTTTTGGACCTGATTTTTTTCGGTATTGCTATTCTATTTCCTCTTTATTTTTCCTTCTTCAATTTGTTTTGTGTTTCTTGTGATTTTGTTGGATTTGAATAGAGGACTCATGAAGGCCATGAATAAGAACAATGTTCCTCTAAATGTGTTGGTGGGATTGCTTTACACACACGTGCATTTTCTTTAAGAATGTTAATGAGTTGATGAAAACTGCTTCTTTGAAAGAGGTGTTTGGCTCCCAGATTGAAACAATCGACCCAAGAGCCTTTTGGTCCCAATAATATAATTCTACATGCACGTGATGTGCAATTGTAGCTTCTGTTAAATTACTTGATGGTAAGTTAATAGATGGATTGATTTACTCGGGTAAGCCGAAGGAGGGGTCGACTTGCTCGAGTTAATACAATGAGGTACTGAGTTAAAATTGAGTCATAGTTCAGGGGAGTTCTTTGAAGTTTACCCTAAAAAAATTACTTATTTTGAATAATGTAACTTGAAAAAAGATTATTTTGTTTAGAATTTTAGGTAAAAATGGGTATATAAATACCCAAAAATATGTTTGTAATAAAGGGTTTTTTTGAAATCCAATAAATAGCTCAGGGTTTGTTTTGCAATTGATTTGGAGAAAAATTGGTTATTTTCTCGCTTGTGCCACGTCTGCCAACTAGGCGCCAACTCAGTTTTTGTCAAAAGCATTTAACCTCGCATTGACGGAGGTTTGAATTGCAAAACAAAAATTAGGTGGAAGTTTAATAGGTCAAAAAAAGAAATACAAGGTTTAATAGGAAAAAAGTAAAATAGGTCAGGATTTTTTTTGCAATTCTCTCTGAATAAAATAAAGGTGGAGGTTTCTCCTAGATTACGACACCGTTTCCAACTTTTGTTTCGTTTAGATAATTAGATTAGATCCATGTCTTCTTATAGTAGGTGAATTTCAATGCCATCCTCTAAATTTTGGCCCAATATTAGTGCCTACCCCTTGGATTTGGTTTCCTTCCATTGCCATCTCAATTGTTCGATTTTATTAATATTTCGGTCCTGTGAAATGTGAAGAGATTTTGTATATAAGTACGGGCTAATTGAATTTTACTAACCCAAGGTTCATACAATGTTGGACTTGGGGTTTGAGGTTTTAATTTAGGCAAACTGATGTTTAAAGTTATATTAAGGGTCTAATTGGACGTTAGTTAACTTTTTGGATGGAAACTGGACAGGTGATGTGCACATGAGTGCATGCCCTCTTTATGGCTATTTTGGTAATTTTTATACCACCTATGCTTGAGTATGATACCTACTAAACTAAGTGCAAGTTGTTATTGTTACTAAAGTATAAATATGATTATCTTAGTTTTGTAAAGCACATGAAAGACGTCACGGGCTCCAACGACCCCAAACTTCATGCCTGTTGCACCTTAGATATTCGCTTTACAACTCTAATTGTTATAACTCATTATATAACTTTGGTTATATATAACTTATAATTTGCAACTTTAATTGAGTTATTCATGAATCACGTTGGAACTCCATTCATTTCTCATATAACTATTTGTTTCGATACTCGATTCATTCTTGGACATTCCCTATTCATTAGGGGTGATGTCATCCTAGCTAGTACCATGAATGTGAGGTGAATTTTTAGCGTATGTCAGTATCGAAGGATTGAACTTAACCACCAAAGAATGTGGTAGGTTGCACCGGTAACAATATGATTGATGGTCTTATCATGACCAAGATTGATTTGCCTTCGGGCTAAGATTGAAAAGTATCACACCGTTCATGGGATTTTTATTAAGAGTTTGTTGAATTTGATTGTCTAATTATTATTGATATTTCATACTTCCAGATTGCATTGATTGGACTATACTTAGCATCATACAAGTTTGTCACATTTATTGCTTACTATTTGATTCTATATTTTGTTATGTCGTCATTATTGGCTACTTACTCTCGTATTTTTCTTACTAGGCATTCAAGCTCATCACTTCTTACCATTTCGGTTGATATGGCTACTGGAATGTTTCTTTAAATGCGTGTTTGTCAAGTTTGAAATAATGTCTTATAGACGACCCTATGGTCCATGTTTGGTGAAGAAGTATATGTTTAGAGTGAAGTCATAATAATTCTAATGCTAGAAAGAAGTCTGTTTTTATTCATGTGTGATTGTAATAAGTTTATGTTGTCCTTTCTAGTCTCGATCGCTGCTATTTAGAGATGTACCATTGACCATGTGTGAATAAACCAGTTTGACATTTCTAGATGCTCATGATATTCTTAATGGATATAATGATGAAAATAATACAGTTTTTGACAATGGATTTTGAACTCATATTTGGGATTTTCCAAGATCCGGATTGTTAAAAGGGATTAGAGATATTGTCCAACAGCTAGAAGATTGAAGAAGTGAAGTGTACATCAGAAATCAATGACATCCTTTACAGGAATTGAGTTTGCCATTTTAAGACTCTAATGAAATTATAAAAGAGAAACAGAAGTTGTTATTTTGACACACAAATTTACGATGGCCAATTGAATCTAATCTCCATTAACATTTACCACGAAACAAGAAAGCTAATATCTGTCCACATACATACTTGTCAAAGCTTTCATTGATCAAAGCAAAAGTTGACTAGAAAGAGAAAAATCAGTTGGGTATTCATATAGTTCTTCATCTTGATGTGATTTGGATTTGAACAAGTTTCCAGTGATCTAGAAACTAGAGAAACTTATTCTGTTGAGTTTATACAAGCTCTTGTAACTTTTGGAAGCTTGTCTTTGGCTTAGTGTTTTGATTTGACTTTGTAATAGTTCATAAGTGAAACTTCTTCTAACTTTGAAGAAAAACAGTAGATTTAAAGAGTGCTAGTGGAGAAGCTTTTAAGCCTTTTAAAATTTTATCTCTCATACTCTTTTTCATTAATAGATAAGAGTATAATTTAGTCTTGCGGTTATTACTTTGCAATATACTATTCTAATTGGTCTAGCAATAATTTTAGTCATTATTGATTTGTTATAACCCCTTGAGGATAGTGTTGTTCCAACATGTTTTGAGATTGAACGGCCTCAGCCCTCAGCTATACACGTGGCAAGACACCGCGGCATCAGAGGTGCCAGCTGGATTAACGCCGAGGTGGCATACACCCATATTGGTATGATGACCTGGTAATCATAATATGTCATGTCGCTAGCTTCACTAACATACTCTCCCAGTACGCTGACCTTGGGGATCCAGTGCGACTTGGAGACATCCCAGGCTGACCACAACAACATCGAGCAACCTAGACACATGCTAGGCCGACCTCGACATAACCCCTCTCAACTCGGCAAAAGAGAGTCCTTCACAGAACCATCTCTTGCCCTGGGAAGAGCTCTACTACAATTTTATCTACATCAATCCTAAGCAGACATGATATCGTAATCCGAAAGACATGAGAATTGATCATATCACTCCCATTCCGAAACCAACAAGGATTCTGAATTACCTTCTTATAAATAGCACCCTCCCAGGCATCATATGGTGCTTGCAAATTACTTGTAAAAGCTATACTTTGTTAGAGCCTTACATCTTCTTTACAGTATTGCTGATTTTCACACCTGAGGGTTATCGCTGGGACAACCCAACCCCCCTTACGGTGTTTTCTGTTGATCACATGTTTCAAACTGTTTATACTTCAAGGGCAATCCCTGCAACGTAAGCCGGAATCCTATTAGACTACACACGTGGATAAGACGTAGTCACCTTCAACCCTTTTTACGTGATCAGAGATCAAAACCATTGAGTAAAAATTTGTTTTTCCGCTAGCTAGCTAGCCTCTGATTAACTATCTTATTCTTGTATTGTGTAAACAGTTGAGCTACTAGTTGACTAGTGTTTTCAGAAAAGTTTGTGAAACTTTGGCTTCTCAATCCTTAGATTAGGGACCAATTGGTGGTGTCAAAGCTTGTCTCTATTCAAATTTTGCTATGTTTGAACACTTGTGAGTATGCAACTTTCATAACTTATAAAGATTATCAGTTATGTTGAGGTTTTTGCTTGCACTATTGAAATATTTTGACTAATGAAAATTGCATATACATGTGTACTTTGATGTTTGTTGATGAGGACATGATCACAATAGTGTGTTGGAGATATTTGTAAAATTGGCAATTGAAAATTTAGGAAAGCTTCAAGGCACGAAAATGCAAGCTTTTTTTAACACTATATTCGCCCTACAATTCTACGAATTTTGGTGTGCCTTTGGGTTACTAGTGATTGTCTCCTAAGTATACAATGAAGCTAATCTAAGGGTTTATGTCCAATATTATTTTGCACTAACAAATGGAGCCATATTATTACTATAGAGAATTTGTAAGATTGCCAAATATAAAAAAATTGTTTGTGTAGTTATACATATAATATTTAGTAATGAACATATTTAGCTATGAACAGAGGAAAACACAAAGAGAAAAGATTAGACGTTAAAGTGAATTCAGATGAAAGAATTTACTAAAATTTATTGGACTCTGAGTGAGTGTTTGTATCGGGTCACGATTTTTATAAAAGACACCTTTAGAGTAATGACTTTTTTAAAAGTACCTTTACAAGCATGATTTTATGAAAATATGCCTTTATATTAGAGTTTAAATCTTATCCTTTTGATTATTTCATCAAACAATCCAACAATCCAAACTAAATTACTATGATTAACAAAATTCTACATTTTGTCATTGTACTATTTTTGGGTAAAATTGTCATCATAGTTTTAAGTGAGATTGGGATTTTGTTACTATCCCAAACTGTTATTCAATTCTTAACATAATTAATTTCATATACAAAATAGTAATTCTTATAACAATAAATAATAAATAACAAATTATCATATACAAAATAGTAATTCTTATAACAAAGATAATTATTTATAAAAAAATAATTTCTAATACAAAATAATTTTCATCTTGACAGTTGCATGCTGAATTAAAATGTTATATTTTTCTCGTAAATTTAATTTTATAATTTCGATTAAATCAAGATTTTAAGAAACGTTAAGACATTTCCAATTTTCTTGATAATCTTATTTTTAATAATTAAAACCATATTTTACATTCAACAAGTGGTCGTTGATTTCTACGTTTCATTGATTAATTTTTATTTTAAATCAGTTAAATGATTGGATTTTTTTAAAAACTTAACAAACTATTTTATTTTCTTATTACTATATTTTATTTTTTTATTAAATTATGTTACAGCAAAACAAAAAGATTTCATTTGCGTTTTATGTTTCGTTCTTTCTTTTGTTTTAGACAGTAGTTTTTCTCAGTTACCACTTTTCCGGGAGCTGGCAAACAGGAAAACACAGCGGAGTCGCAACCACAGGCGGCTGAGGCAGAGAAGACATGAATGCGCCTGACCGTTATGAGCGATTCGTCGTCCCCGAAGGCACAAAGAAGTAATCTTTTTCCCTTTATATATATATATTTCAATTTATATCTTTCTTTGTGATGTATATGTTATTAATCATCATCTTCTATGAATTCGTTGAAATACAAATGTTAGGGTTTCATACGAACGGGACACAAAAATCATCAACGCAGCTTCATTCACTATCGAGCGAGAGGACCACACTATTGGCAATATCGTTCGCATGTACTCTCACTCATACTTACTAATTAAATTTTCGATTAAATGCTTAAACCCTAACTCTAAAACCCTAATTTTTGTTTGTTTGTTTGTTTTTTTTTAATTTAAATTTTGCTTCACTCAATCAGGCAGTTGCATAGAGATGAGAATGTTCTTTTTGCTGGATACAAGCTTCCTCACCCTCTTCAGTACAAAATCATAGTTAGGGTTAGTGTTTATAATTTTTTTTGTCATTTTGTGGTTCCTTTGGTTTCGTTTTTTTTTTTTTGGATTTCGTTAGATGAAATAATGTAATTAACCCTCTGTTTGCTGAAATATGTTTGATTGGCTTACTTAAAAGATGTTATTTGTGAATTGATTAAAAACAACATATTGCTTGCTTTTTTATGTTCCTGTTATAGTAATCTGCCCAAGAAAATATTTGGTTTTGAGTTTTTGAAAATTCGTTGGAAAGCGTAGTGGCCAATTTGTAAATGTGCGTTTGAGGTTATGAGTTTCATTGGAATTCCTTTTTTTTTTTCCCTTCCCCTTTCTTCTTTATGGTTTTTGTTTGCGATATTCTCTGTGAGTGGTGACCAACAATAA
This sequence comes from Platycodon grandiflorus, assembly GCA_016624345.1. Classification (NCBI taxonomy): domain Eukaryota; kingdom Viridiplantae; phylum Streptophyta; class Magnoliopsida; order Asterales; family Campanulaceae; genus Platycodon; species Platycodon grandiflorus. The sequence goes on from CM028368.1 coordinate 18,866,319, forward strand.
TGATTGCAACTCGTGGTATTTCATGCAATCGACTGTTTTGGTGTATGGGAAAGAACTGCAATTGCAGATTGATGATTTCTCTGTGCAATGTGGGAACATGACACATGAAATTCATACATTGTACTGTAGAAAAAAAGAGAGAGAGGTAGGAGCTGAAACTTAATTTATGATGTGGCTAGTCATGAGAGCTGGAGACAACAGAAGACAGAGCATAAGGTGTGTGTGTGTGTGTGTGGGGGTGGGGGGTGGTTGGCTTGGAAGGTCATTGGAGGTTAATATAAGGGTTCACTTTTGGAAAACATTTGGACAGGTCACTGGAGGTTAATATAACGGTTGACTTTGAAACCTTATTTAAAATGTTGAATAATCTTTTAAGAAGTAGTTCTTTTTCATGTCTGTAATCTGTATATATAAGTCCTTCCCTTCCTTTACTGCAAGATTTTTATCTTAGTGTGGGATAACTGAACTCGGATGGAAGAGTGAGGAAGAAAATGACAGCAGTTAAAAAGCATGCATGACATCTAAACATCTGTGGAATGAGCCTTTACAGAGGTGGGGGATTGGGGGTGTGTGGAAAGAGAGAGGGAAACACTTTATTGGTGCCCTTTGATTGTATAAGGAGTGATTTTCATGATGTTTGCGTATTGATTAGTTAAGATCAATAGTTGGAATTCTGGCCTTTTTATTTGATAAGTAATAAAGTATAGATCAACAAGGCGTCAAAACAGGTGTCTGCAGTTTATTATCTGGCTTGTTCCTTATATGGTTATTAAATCAACATAGATGGATGCATCCAAATAAATTTTTGGTAGTAATTTTATTTGTGAAAGCCTTTTTGGCATCATAAAAATGTGGCATGACTTCTTTTTACTCCAATTATGGATACAGTGGTTATGACATCCCAGAATTCTGGTGGCCGTGGAGAGTTAATGCAAAATAAACTTCTTAAGATGCAGAGAAGTTGTGAATATAAATTATGCCAACCCAGGGAAATAAAAAAAACATGTTTATGGAGGTTGGATAGAGTGAATGCGAAAGGAAATTGTTAAGGCACAACCGCACAAGTGAGATGTTGTGATTTCTAAATAATGCCAATGCTGGGAAATGAAAAGGACATTTTTTCACAACAACTGTGGTTAGGAGGCAATGTACAATGGGTTCGTTGTTACTAGAATGGATTAAATGATGATGAGAAGTTGAGAACCATGTTTATAGTACGGTATGTAGCAGAAAATAAGATAAATTGAGAAAACCATATCCATCAGATTTTAAACAGATCCAAAATCGACTAATCATACACTTGCCAAATTTCTTTCTGTTTGAGCTATAGTACACCAGTGAGATGAAGTGAAATGATAACCGTTGAAGCAAATGTTAGAGGAATAGATGGTTGAAAACTTGAAACCGATTTTAATTGAGAGAGCGATGAAAGATGATATGTTCTCGAATGACACTAAAAATGCACAGTTGTGAAACAGAATCTGCATTGCTGACACTGAGAGTGGATGAGGCTTACGACGTTGAGTCAAGTTCCTTTTGTATGATGTTCTTTTACTTGTATGAGTTGTAGATATTGATTTGTGGTTTCAGCTTTCTGAAATAGAGCTATATTTGACCGAATTTATGAAACTGATTATTTGGCTCGTAATGTGCTAAATAGTATCCATCCGCCGTAGGTTTTAATCATCCTGATTTATTTTGTCATGGACAAATGACTTTAAAGTCAAAGCGAATAATTGGGTTGGTAGTTATTTTTCCATTTTAGCTGTTAGTTTGTTAAATAGGTTTTCTATGTAGTGTGTTGTCATACTATCCGGTCAATTCAATGGTACTTCTAGTTCTTACAAATTTGATGTGGTTATGGCAGATTCACACAACTAGCCAGTCCTCGCCAATGCAGGCTTACAATCAGGCAATCAACGATTTGGACAAGGAGCTTGATCATTTGAAAGCTGCATTTGAGGTGTGGCTTCTTCTTCTTCTTTGCTGTTTAACACTGTCTTCCTGTCCCTATCCCTATCCCATGCTTCTGTTTCTTATGTTGAATATTTTCTTCATAATATCTTTTTCCTATCTGGACTTAGTTTTTGTGTGTTACTTTATCCTCGGCATGCATTACATTCTCTTTTGTTATGATGTTGCTTCTTTAGGATTCTTTACCTTTATGGTGGAAAAGTTAGTACCACTTCTGTATCTGAAGTGTCCGTTGGAAGTCCTTTTAACTTCCAGATGCTTGCTTTATATTATTATGCAGTATTCATGGTATATTTATGCCATTAAGGACATCTATCTGCGTGTTCATTTTCTTAGGGACATCTATTGCTTGTGTAGTCCTGTTTTGGTGGAATGGCACATATATGTAGTAGTAATATGTATGTAGTAGTATATAGGAAAAGTATTGATGTTGCAAGTTATGAGGTGCTGCAAAAAACTTTAGGATTGGAGATTGAACCACACCCAAGCCTTTGTGATATGGATTACTAACAAAAGCTAAGGGTTGATAAAATGTGCTCAGTGGCCTTCTCTGTTGGCAAGCTTACCAAGAAATTAATGTGCCAGGTAGACCTTGTCTTATACTTGTGGGATGTGTGTGAATAACAGATCCTGATGACTTAACAAAAAAAAAAAAAAAAAAGGATCCTGATGCGCATATGCTACTCATGTCAATACCTTTATTAGTACAAGTACATTCTTGCATGTTGATGCAGGATAGATGGGGGTAAACCCGAATCCTAGCTGCAGATAAAGGGCAGGACCCGAGGTTCATTCCGAAGGCCTTCAATTGGGGTTTTATTGTCATGAATCAATCTTTACCAATCAATGAGTGTACATCGATAAATGAGGATTAGTTCTATTGTCCAACCCTAAATGCTTGATTTGATGGAGAATCAATCAACCAAGAACACAGAATGTGTAATAAGAAAATATCAATAAACCAAGAATGTCTTATTCATTGATTTAACAACTATTTATACTATAACAAGAACATTCTTAATTACCTATTCCCCAAGTAAAGGATTTACCCTAGATACTAATATACTAAGATATTAAGAACAGAAAGATTCTAAAAATACTATCTAATAACCGAATAAGTCATAAAATGGATCTAAATGCCAATATTTCTTGTATGGGCTTGGACTTGCTCCTCCGTCACTCATTTACTTTGAAATTTACTAAGGTATGAGGTCCCTGGAACCCTTACTGGTGACTGTAAGAGATCTCGAGGGAGGGAGGAGGTCTGAGGTCTGTATGACCACCTTGCCTAGGTAATATATTTGTCGAGGGTGATGATATCAGGTTGCACCTTCAATGTGAGAGAAGAATAAGCTGCAACATGATGACTTTAGGTAGGGAGAGGGGAGGAAAGGGAGGGAGGAAATTTCTAGGTTGAGGTATGAGGTTTCATGGAACCTGAAAACAAACGACACCTGGCAGATTGAGAACTTGATATAACCTAATGACCACCTTGCCTAGGTAATATATTTGTCGGGGGTGATGATATCAGGTTGCACCTTCAATCTGACAGAAAAATAAGCTGCAACATGATCACTTTGGCGTGCAAAAACTTTGTCAGTGAGCCCGACGTATTGGATCAGCCTTTGTTGATCCTGCATTAGTTGTGCTAGAATGCAGTCCATCCATTTGAATCATTATGATATTTTGCTGGACGAATCTAGTTTCCGATGGAGTAATTAAATCAACCAAACTATGATGGGGCTAAGTGCAAGGTTTTTATGATTCTCTTGATTAAACAGTTCCGCAAGAACTGTGTCAAGTGGGGGAAACCGTGGGCTATTTCTAAAGATATCCTGGGCTTCAGCTGCCTTGTCAGGTTTTTGATTCCATAGTCTGCTGGATGGGTTATATTGAAGGATTATTGCATTTTACTATTTTAGTTGGAATATTTGGAAAATAGTTGAGCCAAAAAGAAAACTAAATGGGCTTCTCTCAGTTATTGGTTTTTGGTCATTTTTAACATATGCCCAAATTTCCCCTTCTTCATGTAAACCAAGTTAATGATAGATCTTTTTCCAACGGCCTTTTTTCTCCATCAAACTTGCATCCTCCCTGTTTGTCCATTGCCATAAGCAGAACCCTCTCCGTGTTCGGCACTAGTCATACAAAATGAGAATGTTTAGAGAATTGGAAAAAAACATAGAGGCAAGGGTTTATCGCCACCAAGAAAGAGGAGAGGGATCAGGAACAAGCTGCACAATCCTGAGATCATATCTATGCTTTGGGTGGTTATAATCTTGTTTAGAAAATTATTAGGAGCTCTGGAATCTGAAGGATGCAAAATAGTCTTGGCCCAAAAATCAACTATACGGTTTTTGTTTTATCTTTTACCTCTGCAAATCATTCGCATTCATTCAATGAGATTGGAAAGAGAAGGGTTTTGCAAGCACGAAGATGATAGAGGAAGGCAAGGGTAAAGAGAAGCTTGTACTTTTAAACCCCAAGGGGTGAGAGAAATGGCAAGGGCACTCAAGGCAAAGACCTTGAGGTCCTTCGTTCCAATCCCCATAAGGGGCCATACTTATCTATCAAAAAAAAGAGAAGCTTGTACTTGCACAACTGAAAACGATAACTTGGGCATATTCTGAAACTTCACTGAAAACCAATAATTTTGATTGAATTGTAGTTAGTTTTTTTTTTTTTTAAATTTTCTTTTGTCCGACTTTCCAACCCCCCCAACTGTCTTTATTTAAAAAGGGAATAAAATCCAATAATTAATCAAATAAGTTTAGCGACACGAGTGCTCGATATAGTTTCTTTTGAAACCATCTCTATAATAACATTAACATATATATTAACATAGTGGTAGAAAGAGTACCATGACGTGTTTGGATTTCAAACGATTTGGCTTTAACCATGTTAACGGTCCCATATTATTGGTAGATAGAGAATCAAGTTGAATCTGACTGTAATCCCTATATTGATTTTGTTAAAATTGCATTCGAGCACTCGCTTATTATTAAAACATGAAAGCTTCCATACAATGCTATTCTTCATGTCAACATATATCTCATTACATTACATCAATTTTCTATGCAGGCGGAGGTAGCAAAGATTTCAGGGGAGTACTAGCGTACAACGAGGGGGCAATATCTTCAATGGTCTGTGTGCACATAGTTGTTTTTGTTGCTGGGATGTGAATTTGACTGTTGTGGTTGTTTCTTAAAGCTGTCTTGTGTGACAAACGCGTACTATTGAGATATTTGAGTTATCTAGAGGGTAATTGGAGTTGGAACGAAGCTTATTATGTTCTTTTATGTTTCTATTTCAACTTGAAAGAACAAAAAAAAGATTGCCAGCTCATGCTAGATAAATTGTTTGTTAAATATGTCGGATCGATGTTAGCTTGTTGCTGGCCAGGCCCCTTCGCTTGAGCTTGATTCAAGTTGGTTCTTGAGCAAAACAAGTCAAACTTGAGCCCGTCAAGCTTGTTAACTAGTTTAAGCTCAAATAATAAACATCCTTAAACCAGGATGAAAAACATCAGCAGAGCAATTCTTACCGTTCATTAATTTCTTCTGTTCAACTATTGTTCTAAATATCAATGGGTTAGATGTTACTAGTAGAATGTTTACATGATGGAGAACTCGTCCTGAAGGCCATGGAGTTCTCCTCTAAGGCTATGTTGCTGGATGACCAACACCGAGGCTGTGACGGAGAAATCAGAAGCCGAAAGAATGTCCCCTATTGGACCTAGCTCCGGACACTCTTCCCAGTCATTCATCCCAACTGTCAACACCGAATTCACCCTCCCTCCACGTCCCACTATAAACAAAGCGTATTGTCCTTCCAACGATCGCAGTGTAGAAAACGTCTGACCGGAATTCATGAGATACTTTTCCACGTATGCAACACGTCCTCCGGCCACATGCCGGTCATAAAACTCGGCAAAGTACTCGTCATCGAGCTTCATTTCTTCTTCGAATTCTGCCGTGTTGGCTCTCGCCCTGCTAATTTTTGACGTCACACTGTCTCCAGCGGCATCTAGCAGGAACCTGATCACTGTGAGTTTTATTCCAGGGTGTCGTGCCACACGCCCTGAATAAGCTAGCGCTTCCCTATCATCTTTGCCTCCAATGAAAATGATTGCTGCAGTGAGCGATACACTAGTTCTTGATATCTGAGTTGATCCAAGCCCTCGGTCTACTAGTATTCCAACCGAGCAGGGGGCATGGCGAAGCATCTATGATCAAACACAAATGATCACAAACTCCAAGTTTAGAATTTGCATTCAAGGATTAGTCCTTAGTACTAAATCGGATTGAATTTTATACCTTTCTGTTGACACTTCGGAACCCTGAATGCCCTGCGTTGAGCGTGCCATCTGCCTCCTGATCCTTGTGAAATGGCAGAATGATTAGCGAAACCAACAAATCCTCTGCTAGAGTGCAGATATCTTGCTGCATACTACTGATTGCCGAGAGGGCAAGCATTCTGCGAATGCTGATCCCTTCACAATCGTCTTCTAAATAACCTTTAACTGCATTACTGATCTTTTCCCTCATCTCTATCACTCCCTTGTCAGTCACTGTCATGGCGTCCACTCCTTCGCCACGTGCCAACGTTGCTGCTATCTTGTCAGTCAGTTCGATCATGTCAGTAAGGTAAACCATCATCCCGGGGTCAGGTGGCCCTCGTGAGATCTCCATGAAGTTAATGGCAGCTTGAATGTTTCTTGGGCCGTGAAGACATAATATTAGTCGAAGCTCGTTTGACGCGTTGAGCCATTGGAGTGCCATTCGCTGTGTTGGGGATCGTTTCCTTGCACGCTCGATGATGTTTTTCACGACTAGTGGTGTGTGAAGGAAGGTGAGGAAAACTATGAATACCATCACAGTGCTTGTCGACATGCTCACTAGTCCCATCTGCATTGAAGGAGGACTGCGTCACTACAAACAAGACAGAAAGAACTTCATGAAAAATAGACGACATGGAGAAGCTTACCCTTGCAGCGAAGATGGCCAGGTAAATGTGGAAATGGCCCTTGATGCTGAGAAGTAACCCGATGGCAACTGTTTCTTGCCAATGAAACCCTAACATCACCCCCGATACCACGCTCCCTACAATTCTCCCACCGACTGTAAGAAGAAAGATGAAAAAAAACCTCGCCCATGTCCCTATATGACTACCTCCAAATTGGGAAAATTCGATCTCTAAACCTACCCAAAAGAAGAAAGCCGGAAAAAAGAGGAGGCCAAAGAAGTATTTCACTTTGCTAATTATCATCTTCGCTATCCTCCCTTCCCGTGGCATAAAAACCCCAGCCAAGAACGAGCTCATTGGCTTGTTAAACTGCCCTACAGAAGGCGAGAAGCCGCTCACTATGACAACATAGGCTATGGAAACAATCAAGTAGGAGCCTTTCATCGGTTTCCCTTGTGGGTTTTCTCTGTTAACCCATCTCATGAGTATTGGAGAGACCTTAGCTGCCAAGACCGTTTGAATCACTAGGGTTGCACCCATAAGAAGGATACTCTGTAAAGAACGGGTTTTGAACTTCATGGAAGGATCAAAGATGATATAACCAAGGGAGATGAGGAGAGTGGATGCTAGGTCAGATATAACCGCAGCACAAATCACGAAACGTCCTATGTCGGATTTGCTAATCTTAAGGTCGGTGATTAGGCGAGTAAGGAGAGGAGAAGCAGTCCCTGAGAGAATGATGGAGAGGGCAACGTCGAATTTAATACTTGTTGTGATGGAAATATTCAACAGAGGAGTTATAAAGATAGATAGGATGAACGTTGTGAGAAATCCCGTACATGCCACTTTAGCCTCGCGAATTGGTAACTCGAGAAAGATTTTACGGTCCATTTCTAAGCCTACTACAAACATGTGGCATATCATACCGAAATCAGCTAGATACGTGAGCGTTCTCTTGGCCTCATCGTTAATGTTGTCTCGTATCGGGGGTAGGTTACTGAGAAAGAAGCCTACCTGCATGCAATGGACAATGTTAGGAGAGAGAGAGAGAGAGAGAGAGAGAGAGAGAGAGAGAGAGAGAGAGAGAGAGAGAGAGAGAGAGAGAGATTTACAACGGATTCGGAAATGATGCGAGGCTGAGAGAGAGGGCGCAAGAGGATGTGCAAACCGTTGCATAAAACTAAAGCAAGAACAAAGATAAGCATGTGAACAGCTATAGTTGCAACTTTCATAACCATCACAGTCCTGCATTTGTGTTCTTCTTGGATCCCTAGCCGATGGTGCCCTTCTCCACTACGTTCGTCCTTCGGCTTCAAATCCATTTTTCTCTATGCAGCCTTCTCTATTCTCTGATCTCTTTGCCTGATCACTCTACATCCAAATAACTCAACACAATACATAAACTAGCTACCAAGAGATGTTTCAAAAGATATATATATATATAGATAGAGAGAGGGAGACAGAGAGAGAGAGAGAGAGAGAGAGAGAGAGAGAGAGAGAGAGAGAGAGAGAGAGAAATCTTCCAAAAGATTGAGAAGGAAGAAAAGAGAGGCTCTATATAGTGTTAAGAGAGTATGACACGGCCCATGATTGGCAGGGCCTTTCCCTCTCCCCATTTTTCCTTGTTTTCCTCTTTGTGGATTTTTTTTTCTGGTCTTCCTTTCCTCCCTTTTAGGATCTCAATGACCCTTTTCTTTGTTGTTTGTTTTTCCTTTGTCTTAATTCTTCTTGATTCGGATTTGTAAACTTGTTAGTTCGTTCGGGTCAACTTACGTTTGCTTCAACTCCCTTAATTTATCCAACATTTCACCACTTGTTATAGTTTACTCAAAACAATCCTATATATTGTAGTAGAGTTACAAATTTTTCTATTAACTCTAATCTTGATTGAAATTTTTAAGTGCATTGTCGAAAAAATTAGTATTAGCTTGGTCTTACGAAATCTGTACAATGATGGCTAACGAAACGTTGAATTTATAGACGGTTTGGACTGACGTGTGGATTGAACACTCTGTGGACAAGCCTATGGAGCAGGGCAATGCGAAAAGGTCGGAACTTACTTAAAGTGGCATAATATCTCTCCTTATCTGCCTACCGATCTCACTTCTGTGGATCTTCATGGACAAACTACTGATCTTAATCGACCAGGACCCTTTTGTTTCAGCTGAAGCTCGTAAATTCATAATCTGGTTCACACCTAGTCGCTATTCATCATATCATTGCTGATCCGATACTTGACTGTGTCAAAGTCTGATCCTCCCAGTGTTGTTTAGCTCAGTTGCAGTTCTTATATTCCATGTATGTACCTTGCTGGTTTATCCTATACCTTGAATGTCATCGATCCTTCTTGGGATTAATGGGAAGTACTCTTCGGCCTGCCCCCTTTCTCAAAAGACGTTTCTTCAAGTATCCGGGAGTTTTTTCGCTATTGGCATCCCCACTACTGTCATGATCTGGTAATCTCGGATTCCATCTCTCGTGCGCCGTTCTGTTCTTGGGTATGCATTTGGTAACGCAGAAAAAAGTTTATCGACTATGTTAAGGAAATGGCTCCTTTTATTAGTTTCACTTTGGTCGTGGATACCTGCAGTGCATTACTTTGTGGCCGTTATCTTACCCTCTCTTTCTTATCGTCGTTTATCATTCAAGCAACGGATTAAGCACAAAGATTAAGTGGTTGATACTCGATCTTTGGATCATGAGTCATTAGAGGAAGTGGAAGGTGTCATATGGGTCTGAGACCGATCGAGAGTCAAACACATGACATTCCGCTAAATGGATCGCTTTGCATAAGAATTTAGTTATAGTCAAACAAACCGCCTACCTCAAGCTCGAAATTGATAATAAAAGAGAATTGTCTAAAATATCCTTGTTTTATCAATCTCAAATAAATAAATGCAAGTACAAAAACGTATTGAATTAAATTATCCAAAAATATATTACAATTTTCAAATATCTTCCTTCACAACTAATTAAAGTTTTAAATTTCTCTGTAAAATAAGTAAATAAACAAAGCCAACAACAAAAATAATGCACGGTACGCAAAAAGTTAAATAAATATTATTTTTTAGAATTTTTAATTATCAATAATTATGAAGATTTTAGTTGGACAAAAGTTAACTCTTTGTTGTTGAAAATCTAGGGTTTAGATTTCACGCGCAAGAGATGAACAAGTAATATAGTGATAAATAGAATGTCAATATGATGATAAATAGAGTGTCGAACCCACAGAGATAGTTAAATTATCTCTTGAATATCGAAATTATATCCTTAATCTTAATATAAGCGATCAAAGTTTGGACATTATTGTTAGTTAATCTAAAACAGTAAAATATATAGAGTAGAACTGTAATTGTGAAGAAAAATTGAAGGGTTGTCAATCCAAATATCAATTAATAATCAAGTAATATCAACTAGTTATTATTATTATTATTATTATAACTTCTTAAAAAAAAAGAACAATAGTGATTTCTCATTTATTCCTTTAGTGACTTGAACCCACAACATATTGGTTGTTAGTGTTTTACCATCTAAACTGAGCTTCGTTGTCGTTGTATCAACTAATTAACTAACAAGAATGCATGAATTTGAAAACAATTATGCGAGTAATTGTACTTAAAAATATCTTTTCATTATAAAATTGATTGCAATTACAAGGGGAGAGAATAGATTCAACAATATTAAGGCTAGTGAGAGTACGTAGTTAAAATTGAACAAGAAGAAGAAAAGAGAATTAGAGTTAGAAAGAGAAGACTTGAAATAGAAGAAAGAGATCGAATTGAGGGAGGGAGAGAAAGAGAGAACGTGATTAGGGGGAGAGAGAGAATAGAGTTAGATGAATTTCATTTCAATGGGGGGTTTTCACTAGAGTAGTAGTGATTCGTGATTCAAAGGTTTCACTACTGTTGTTGTCGTTAGTGTTGGAAGGATCGAATCACGAGGGCTTTGGGGAAGATAGATTTAGGATATCAAAAAAAAAAAAAAACACTAAAGTAGTAAGTATTTTAAAACAACCCGGCCGGCCCTTCAAATCAAATAAGTATTTTAGTAAATTGAGGAAGGAAATTCGGTTTTTCAGCCCCCCGCCGTGTCGCTGGCGCCTATCCCTTGCTAAACTTTTGCTCAAAAACTCTACACCCCTAAATAATTTGGCATTTTAGCTCTTTCTTCCACACGAATTGACTTCTTATCACTTGATTTTGACTTCCATTTTCATTAACGCTCCTTGAAAAGCCATCCATAGAAATATTGGATTTCATTAGCTAATTTTCTCTTGCAAAATAGTCTTTGAACTTGACAAAATTGTAACAAAATCTCTTCAAAGCTTCATGGATTGATTTGAAATCTTCCTATAGGTTATGAATTCATCCTCTAGACTTTCAAATGCATCCAAGAGACCCCCAAAAAAACATAAAAATAACACAATAAACACTATTTCTTGGACATAATACATATAAAATCCATAGAAAGTAGGAACAAAAGATGGGAAAAGTAATGGTAAAATATGAGCTTATCACTATATATTCTAGGGCAAACTCCAAAATTCGTCCAGTACTTTTTATATTTTTTGGTATTCGTCCTTGTACTAATTTTTTTTTTTTGAGATCATCCTTGTACCATTAACATTGAACATGATTGGTCCTTTTGTCTAGTTCCAATATTTTATCCGTTAAGTCATTTTACATTCCTCTCACAGGATTTATTTTAAGTGTAAATTTGTCATTTCCATTAAAAAAAAGTACATTGACCATTTGTGATTTGTTTTTTCTACTGACCTTTCCCTTCCCACCCTTCCCCCACACTTTCTCTCACCTCCCTCACTACTACCATACCCACCGCCTACCTCTCACCTCCACCAACATCCATCCCCCCACACCTTCCTCCCCAAAGCTGCAATTTTGTTGCAGCTTTTCAAATAAACCAAAACCCAAAAGTCCTTTTAGCTAATTAATCAACAATCAATTGCTACAAGAGAAAGAAGAAACAAGTAACTTTATTGATTGCTTATTTATTTTTTTGTAAATTTTTTTTTGGTCTCTGCGCTCTCTCATCATATATATATTCTCTCAAAAATTTACAGAGAGAGGGTTGAAAGAAAGTGGATTGTATTTAATTTTGGGATCTTAGTATGGTGAGTTGAAAGAAAGTGGTTGTATTTCTATGGAACCTAACAATGGAGTTGATTCAAGACATTGATCTAGCTTTAAAAAATGCTCCAGCTTAATGGCAGAGGTGAACCTATCAATAGAACCCACAATCGCACCTCATCCTTGCAAGCGATTAACTAGGCTTGCTGTGGTTGGTGGTCCTGGTTGAAGGATCCTTAGCCGATTCTACCAGCACCGAGAGACGGACATGGACCCTATATGGCCCCATACCCATGAGCATTGGCGTGAGCAGCTAAGCTAAGGTCGGAAGAGTGCACAGCCACCCATCCCGAGAGCGAAGGCATTAGTACACGAGAGCTTTGTCAGTGCTAAGCTAAAGGCTCTTATCTCAAAATCATTCCATGGCATCAATACAAGGGAGCTAAGTCATCATCATTCGAGAGTGGGTGAGTTGCTGGTGAAGAGAGCTAGGTTCACTACTCGTGGTAGTTACATCGAATGAAATGAGGAAATCCATTCCTATTCCACTAAGAATCTAGTATGAGTTCGGAAGCCTTCTTCGGTCGGCTTTTCATTCTAAATAAAGAAGAACGTCAAAGCGGTGAACCACAACCTCCTCACGGCCCTTAGGCGAGTAATTAATTCATTCAACACAAGAAGGCGCTCACCTTTGGTAACTGCAGGAGCTCCCCTACTTCTTTAGGCTGCTTACCTTTTCTCCTTAACCAGGCCGCTTCGGGCATCCATTAAGAAAGAAGAGACTATTGACGGGGGACTAGACTAGCTCTCGATAAGAGAATAAGCTTTCCTCCTTGCGTGAATCGAAGGGGAGACAGAGACTCTTTGCTCTAAAAACTATTGTTGGTTGGTGGCTTCTGAGCGGTGGTAAAAATAAAGAGATGTCAACCTCCTGTTCTAACTAAAGACTTTTCTCAATCAACAGAGCTGCCCGCATACAGAAATCCACTTTTCTAGCTAAGAAGGTAGGTAGCCAAGTCCATTTATCAATGGGAATCAGTCTCCGTCTTCTTATCAGCCGCTAAGGGGCTTTTCTTTCTCTCTTTTTATCTGGTCCCTCACTCCTTCTCTGCCTGCTCAACATCTATCGTTCTCTTTAGAAGAGTAGTCATAATTTTATAAGATCAAATTAGATCTACAAGGATTCTGGCTAGTAGGTAATACGGTAGGCTTTCATTCTTTTTTCCTATTGATAGGTGCCCCCGCCCCTTTACTTATCAATATAGTAAACCAAAAAAGCTACAAATGCCGAAATAGCAACCACAGATAGGACAGATAGGACTGAAACCTATTTCTGACTGAAACTTATGAATAAAAGCCCTTTACGCACGCCGCTTCCCTAATATGAGCCTCCCTTTTGGGGTCTTACTCTAGCTTCTGTCTTCTATGGAAAGGGTTCAAAACTCTTTCTGTCTTTCTGAGGGATAACTACTCCTAAGAAAGAGAAGAGAGAAGGCAAGAGAAATACCAGAAGATAGGGGAAGACAGGCTAGCTACGAATGCAGCTAAGGAGCTAAGAACATGGCAGCTAAGGCATGGGACGAGAAGGGCGTGTGTAAACCTCCTAACCTGCGAATGGATGGATCGGTTGATAAGACCAATGGATGGAAGGAAGCAATCCCAAATATTATAACTAGAAGACGAAAGAGATAGATTATTGGATGATAACAAGAAAAAAGTCACACTGAGAAAAGAAAGAAGACCGTCCCTTCTAGAGAAAATCCTATGTCTTGGCCTAGCCAGCGCTTTCAGGGGTCTAAGGGCGAAGGACCCGGTACGAGTGTACGAGTGAGCAGTGGAATAGTGAATCAGTCCACAAATGAAGAGATGTCATCTAATTCTTTCATCTCGTATAATACATTCCAAGTTTTGAGTACTAATTGCTTGACTATGTCCTAATGGTTCAGTTCAAAGAAGTAGTACAGATAGTGAGTTGAGTATGGCAGCTAGAGGAAGGAGACCTTTTTGATAGCAGGAGAGTAGGCATTAGAGGTCTTTTTGGCATAAGCTTTCGATTTATCCTAAGCTTTGGTGAGTCCTACACTTGATTAAGTAAATGATGTATATAGAGTCAATGGTTGATAAGGAAGAGAAGGCCAGGAGCAACTCTTCTATCACTCGCTCACTCTTAGTCGAGGGTAGCTAGTTAAGGTTGCTAATAAGGTATTTGACTAAGAAAGCTAACTAATGACAAAGAGGATTCACTAGGATTCAATCAAAGAAGGAAGCTAGACGTATTACAAGCTAGAATAAAGCTTGCTAAGCAAGGAAAGCAAAAGCAAAGAGGGCTTGAATCAAGCAAAGAAAAGACTTTCTCTTGACTAAGAAATTGACTGCAGCTTAGCGTAGTAATCGAATCCAGGACTCACAGGAATGAATGGACTGAAATGAAGAAAATATCTTCCTCTTTCTGGTATGCGCGAAGACGAAAACCTTGTCGAGTTCTATCTGAAAAGTGTCGTGGTATCGGATGTGCCACGCAAGTCTTGGCTTAGATCGTGGAGTTCAAGTTCGGTACCAATAGGTTCTCCCATGCGGACAAAGTTCTTTGTCAGTTCACTCCTTTCACTCCAGGAAAAGAAGAATTCCCATTTGACTTTACATTTACATTTCCTAGAAGAAAGCTAGCAATCAAATACGTGTATCAGATCTACGGACTATTACAATGGAAAGATTGAAGCTAAAAGACAATTCCTTGTAGTTCAGCACTGCACATCCTTGGCTTCGGTATTCTTTTCTTTGTCCGTTGCCCTACTTAATGGGCTTTCATACGATGGCTAAGTAAGGAAGAGAAAGAGCCTACTGTAGTGGAATGGATAGAGTATGAAGTGAATCAGATATCCAAATCAAATGGTAGTGAGTTAACAGAGCAGCTATACCAGATCGAGTAGGATATCCTATAACGGAGATACCTATACTTTCTTATTGTGCAGGCAGCGAGCTACTATCATAAGAGAACTGAGTGATTCCATTCCAATTCAACTAGGAATTCCCGTTGGAGCACATGCTATTGGTTATCGAGCGCATCCACGCCACACAAGGATGAAATAGTCAGAATACTCAAGGTCAAAAATGGGAATCCCTGTAGAGAGAGAGGTGAACCCATCAATAGAACCCACAATCGCACCTCATCCCAGAGAAAGTAGAGGCAAAGATAGAAGAAAAGAAACCTTTTTTTTTCAGGGAATCAAAAGGGATTGTTTCACAGAATCGATCTTGTCGAATGTCGATCCTCTCACTCAGTTGTTTACATTTTCGATTAATTTTTCTTGGGTCCTCTTTCAATTAGAAGAAAAAAATGAAAGATGGAAAGAAAATAGACCAAAAAAAGGAGAAATTTTGACGATCGCGAATTGGGGAGGGGTGGGGAGAGCATGTCGGGGAGGGTGGGGAATGTCTTCAAGGTGAAGGTGAAGTTTGTATATTTTATTTTATTTTATAATTATTCTAAAAATGTCTATTTTACCCATCCCAAACGCACATGCAGGACATGTGTAAGCTGGCAAAAAACTAACAGAATTAAATGGAAGGACCATTTGTGTTAAAGATCCTCAGTTTAAGAACCATTTGAGAGGTGTAGGGAAGAATACTAAAAAATATAAAAAGTACAGGGACCAATTGTGAAATTTGCCCTATATTCTATAAAGACAAAGGTTATTGTCGACAAACAACAAATAAAAGCAAATCATGATTGATTCTGTCAAAAAGTAATTTTCTTCTGCAATTTGACAAACTTAAACGCAGAGCACTTTTGACTGCCAAATACTTTCAAAAGTGATATTGAACTTCTAAAATTGATTTTAAGCTTCCAAAACGCTATGTTAAGCTTGGGAGTCATAATCTTTATTAAAATCATAATAATTATGAATTACGGAATCCAAAAGTATCGAAAAAATTTGAAAACAAGTTGAACAATCTTAAAAGCTGGGAAGTACACACACATATAGTTTCACAACTATACAAAACATGTTACTTAGGGCTCGTAATATATGAGACTTATTTGATCCTGCCTTGAGTAAAATGAGCTTAGTAGGCTGAGTTGGCTTAAAATGAACCTCATAAATACCACAAAAGTTTCGTTTAATGGTTACTATTAGTCAATGAAAAAAATATATATACATAGTAATCATGTAATATTATAATTATATTTTAATCTTAATTAGGTTTATTTTAGGTAAAAATCTCTAGAATTCATATTATAATTATAACATATGATTGAAGACCAAGTCACGAACATGTATATATTCAGTACATAGGTACTGTACTTGGGACGTGAGGAGAAATATGGTTGTTGGTGTAATATGGTGAGCGGGCCGATTGGGGCAGATATGATGCGATGCTGCATTAGTTTTGGGAGGTACATGCCTTAAAGATGAAGTTGAGATCATGACCAACCACACACAACCCTCGAAATTCCTAGAGGTCTTTAATGGTTATCATCAACTAGAAGCTAGCAATGACTAGTGATGCAGGGCATGAACGGGTTGTAGTTGATAGTGGCCAAGAGCACGATACTATAAAAAGTAACAAGAAAAGCTAGAAGAACACAGAGTCTTGCCCAGGAAAGCTTGATCGCACGGTATAGGAACAACTACATCTAACCACGTACAAAAGGTTATAATTACCACGATCATTGTTGGCCATCCTAGCTTGCGTCGATCTGATTATTGCAGCTTAAATAATGAATAATGGCCATAACTCTAAGAGATAGGGCCCCATGTGCTCACCTTGAGAAGATAGATGAAAGAACTCCTTTGAAACAAGGACGTAATCGCTAAACAAAAGACACACTTGCAAAGCCCCAACATGTTGATTTAGCTGATAATCTTGCTGTAAATAGCAAAGTGTTTCCTTTGGGTATGGGTTGTGGTTATAGGGTAAGGATGAATCACAATGGAGCACACGGGCGCGCAACAGTGCGATTGAGTTGCTGGAAATAGAGCGGTCACTTGGGCAGCCTCGCTATAGCAATAGAGAGATTCTGGAGATAGGGCAGGCGCTTAGGCGGCCGCAATGTCCCATTTTTGGCAGTTTGTAATTTTCCTTATTTGTATCAGTTTAGGGTTAGGTCTTGTATTCTATATATAAGTTGTAACCCTAAAATGTGTATAAGGTTGTGATATTAATATACAACAATAAAAAAACACACAAATACTCTCTCCTCTTCCTATTCCCAATTGCTTGATCATTGATTATTGTTCATTTCATTGTTTGCTTATTTTCGCTATCACATAACCACTGGTATTACAGTAAAGGTTTTAATGACTGGAGTCATTTCACCTACTAAAAAATTTAATTTTTAAAAGTTTGATGGAACTGAAAATTTTGGATTATGGCAGAGGCGTGTTAAGGATGTCCTGGTTCAAGTTGGCTTGGGGAAGACTCTTCGTAAGGTGAAACCAGAAGGGATGAAGGATCATGATTGGAAGGATCTCGAGGAAAGAGCGGTATCTTCTATACGAATATGTCTCTTGGATGATGTGATGTATCATGTTGCTGATATGGAAAAGCTTGCAGAGGTTTGGGTATGTCAAAATCCTTGTCGAATAAGTTGCATCTTAAGCAAAAGTTGTATGGGCTTAAGATGACGAAGGGTTCAGATCTTAATAGTCACATCATCATGTTTAATAAACTCATTAGTGATTTGATGAGGGTGGATGTGACGTTTGAGGATGAGGATAAGGCCTTGATGTTGTTGAATTCTATGCCTACATTTTCTACGTAAGAAAATGAAGTGACTACTTTGACATGGGGGAATGAGACTTTAGAGTTGGAGCTAGTTATAGAAGCTCTTTTAGCGTTTTATCAAAGGAAGGGAAATTTAATTGATGAATCTGCAGGAAAAAGGATATTTGTGAAGGACAATCAGGAACGTGGCAGAAGCCAGTTTTGAGATGGTCAACAAAGGCATAATTTTTGATCGAAGTCAAAGAAAAAATACAAGGGCAATTGTTTTAAGTATGGGCAGAAGGGGCATAAGAGGCAGGATTATCCGAATATGGGTAACGGTTCAAAGTCGGCTAATATGGTCGAAGATGGCTTAGAGGACAAAGATAATGACATGCTCTTGACTTCATTATCATTAGAGCATCCTACAGCTTTTTGGATTATGGATTTTGCATGTTCATTTCATGTGATGTCCAATCGTGATTGGTTTGACACTTACAGGTTAATTAATTATGGTATAGTTACTATGTGTAATGGTGTTACATGTAAAATTGCTGGCATAGAAACTATAAGAATTAAAATGTTTGATGGTGTGGTTAGAACGTTATGTGATGTTCAACATGTACCAAATGTTTCTAAAAATATAATTTCATTGGGCACCTTAGATTCTAATGGTTTCGACTATAAGGCTCAAGGTAGAGTTTTAAAAGTAGTTAAGGGTGCCTTGGTAATGATGAAGGGGGAAAATTAAGGGCTCTAAAAACATCTATAGGTTGCTAGGGAGCACTATTGTAGGTGGAGTCACTTCAATTGAATCTGAGGTCGATAAAGAAACGGTTCTTTGGCACATGAGTCTAGGGCACATGGGTGAGAGAGGTATGCAGGAACTTCATAGGAGGCAGTTGTTGAAAGGTGTTAAAATTTGTAAAATTGATTTTTGTAAGTACTATGTTCTTAAAAAGCAGAATAAGGTGCAATTTAAGACATGTACACATTTGTCGAAGGGCATCCTTGATTATGCTCACTCAGATGTATGGGGACCGGTTAGACAAAATCAAGGGGAGGACACTTGTACTTTGCCACTTTCATTGATGATTCTTCGAAGAAGGTTTGAGTTTACTTTATGAAGCACAAGTCAGAGACTTTTGAAAAGTTCAAAGTATAGAAGACCGAAGTGGAAAATGAAACGGGCAGAAAAATCAAGTGTTTGAGAAGTGATAATGGGACTGAGTACAAAAATGACGAGTTCAAGAAATTCTGTGCAGAGCATGGGATCAAGAGACACTACATAGTATGCAGGACACCACAACAGAACGGTGTGGTGGAAAGGATGAATAGATCTATTGCGAAAAGAGCTGGGTGTCTATGATTCAATGCGGGTCTTGCAAAGAATTTTTGGGCTGACGCGGTGAGTATGACATGTTTCGTGATTAATAGATCACCAAGGGAATCACTGGATAACAAGGTTGCAGAGGAGGTATGGACATGTAATGAGGTAGATTACTCTAATATTCGGGTGTTTGGGTCTCCAACCTATGTGCACATTCCTAGTGAAGAAAGATCAAGGCTTGACCCAAAGTCTAAATAGTGCATCTTCCTTGGGTATGAAAAAGGGGTGAAAGGCTATAAACTTTGGGATCCTAAAACTAGCGAGGTGGTGATCAGTGGAGATGTAGTTTTCAATGAGAAAGGTATGTTGGAAGGTACTCAAGATAAAGAGGAACAGTAAGTCCCAGAAAGCAAAAGCAAAGGTAAGCAGGTTGTGGAGGTGGAGTTACAAGAAGCTGATGTGGATCACCCAGACAAGTAATCAACCCACCAGTCAGGTATGGTTTCGAGGATATGGTTTCTTATACCCTTGTTTTTAGTAGTGGAGACCCAAATACTTTTCAGAAAACAATAAAAAGTACTGAAAAAGATAGATGGCTAACTGCTATGGCAGAGGAGATGCAATCATTACACAAGAAATATACATGGGATTTGGTGGAGCTTCCTAAAGGGAAGCGTGGTATTGGTTGCAAATGGGTGTTCAAAAGGAAGGAAGAAGTATCTGAAAAAGAAGGGGAAAAGTTCAAGGCTCGGTTGGTGGCAAAGGGGTACTCACAATAACAAGGGATAGATTACAACAAAATCTTTTCTTTCATTGTTAGACATACTTCCATTTGGATTGTGTTGGGGCTTGTAGCATATCATGATATGGTGTTGGAACAGATGGATGTGAAGACTGCGTTTCTACGTGATGAGTTAGAAGAGCAGATTTTCATAGAGCAATCACCGGGGTTCAGGCATCCTGGACATGAGCACTTGGTATATAAATTGAAGAAGTCTCTTTACGAGCTAAAGTAGTCTCCAAGGTAGTAGTACACCATGTTTGACTCTTTACATGCTCAGTATTCGCTATAGGCGCGCGATATGATTATGATTGTTACGTGTATGTGAGAAACCTTGATGATGGTTCTATTATTTTTCTGTTATTGTATGTGGATGACATGCTTATCGGTAGTAAAAGTCCTAGCGAGGTTCGTAAATTGAAAACCTTGTTGAGTAAAGAATTTGACATGAAGGATTTGGCGGCAACTAAGAAGATTCTTGGGATGGAGATTAGCAGAGACAAAAAATCTAGGAAATTGTGGTTGTCTCAAGCCGGCTATATAGAGAAGGTGTTAGAAATGCTTGACATGGGAGATGCGAAACCTGTGAGGACACCATTGGTGAATCATTTAAGCCTATTTACCTTAGATTCCCCAAAGACTAATGAAGAGATTCAGAAGATGTCAAACGTTCCCTATGTAAGTGTAATGAGATGTCTCATGTGTGCTATGGTTTGCACTAGGCCCGATTTGGCGCAAACAATTAATGTCGTGAACAAATATATGGCAAATTTGGGTAGACAACATTGGGAGGCAGTTAAGTGAATTTTCAGATACTTGAGGGGCACTATGGATTATGTCATTATGTTTGAGAGGCAGAGTGTGAAACTATCAGTTGTAGGGTCGGTTGATTCAGATTATACAGGTGACTTGGATCGTAGGAGGTCGACTACAGGTTATGCATTTACCCTTGTAGGAGGACCCATATGTTGGAGATCTATGATTCAGTCGATTATTACATTGTATACGACTAAGGTAGAGTACATGATGGTTGTTGAAGCTGCAAAGGAAGCCTTATGGCTTCGGGGCTTAGTCAGAGAATTGGGTATACAATAAGGTGGAGTGCTGCTACATTGTGATAGTTCGAGTGCAATCTTCTTCACAAAGAATCATGTTTATCATTTACGGACTAAGCACATCGATGTGAGATTTCCAAGATTAGGGAGTTCATTGATATGAGAGATGTTTTGCTAGAGAAGATTCACACTACGGAGAATGCTGTAAGCATGTTGACGAAGTCGGTTACTACTGACAATTAGTTCAAGTATTACTTGGATTTGTTGCACATCTCTTCGTGTTAGGGATGTGGAGGTCAAGTCCTACAGAGATGCCATGTACAGGTTTTGGGTTATTGGGTTCTTTTATCTTCTAAGGGATGAATGCTTGCCAAGGTAAAGATTGTTAGGATGTATAGATCGATTCCAGGCATGGGCTAATTCCCGAGCGGTAGGTAATTGGCCGTGGTAGGCATATAGGACTTCTCAGTGAGTCACCTATCCTATTACTACTTTCCCCAAGCACGCTACCCCCTTCAGTACATACTGTGGGTATAGGGCAAGGATGGATTACAGCGGAGCACACGGGCGCGTAATAGTGCGGTTGAGTTGCTGAAAATAGAGCAATCGCTTGGGCAGTCGTGCTATAGCAATAGAGCGATCACTCGGGCGGCCGCGCTATAGCGATAGAGAGATTCTAGAAACAAGGCGGCCGCATTGTCCCGTTTTTGGCAGTTCACGATTTCCTTTATTTGTATCGGTTTAGGGCTAGGTCTTATATCCTATATATAAGTTGTAACCCAACGTGTATAATATTGTGATATCAATAAACAACAGTTAAAAAAAAAACTCAAATACTCTCTCCTCTTTCTATTCCCAATTGCTTGATCATTAATTATTGCTCAATTCATTATTTGCTTGCTTCTGTTGTCACATAACACATCCCGTTAAGGTTGTCAATATCCAAGATAGCTAGAGTGAATGACCTGCTCCTAAAATAAAAGTTGTTATAATATGTGGGCATCACCAATACTATTGCAGATTTGATCTCATGTGATTGTGGGTAATTAACACCTTCAATCACATGTGATAATTTTTATCTATTCATTCACATTTGATCAAAAGAGACCCCTCCAATGCAGCTGTGAATTTGATCCTATGTTACGTGGATCCCATCACTAAAGTAAAAATTGAAAAAAAAAAGTTAAAAAAAAAAAACGAACGACAAATAAAATTGTACAACATGGAGATAAAGATGAATAGGATATATTCATATCCTCAACTAGAATGTTAAAAAATTCAAGAATCTTAGAGCTTCTCAAATGCAATCATCTATCTAGTGAAAAATGCAAAACACACAGGAAAGATAAAATTTCAGAAAAAAAAAAAAAAAAAACTTCTCCGATGCAAATATCTTATGTTGAAGTGGAGGTGATATGACATTCGGTTGGGAAGACATCCTCTATGTGATCTTCTATCTTTTCATCCATGTTATCAAAAAAAAAAAAAGTTAGGAATTTTTTTAAAAATTAAAATAAAATAATTCCCATAAATCTAATTGACCGTGTTTATTTTGATTGAGTGATCATGCCAAGTGTTAAAAGGTTAGTGAAACGTTATAATACATCAACATTATGACGTGATGTGACAATTCTACTGAATAATTTAAGTAAAGCTAGAAGTCGTAAATAAGTACCAAATTTTGTGAATAAATAATGTTACATCGTATTATCATTTTCAGGACCTACCCTGAACTTTTGAGGGCCCATAACAAAAAAAAAAAAGAGGGCCCTTATAGATTATAAAATAGAAAATTACTGGTCGGTCCACTTTTTAACCTTTTCTTCTCTCCAGTCCACCCTCTTTTTTTTTTTTTTAACCACGAAAAGGTAATTTCAAAATATTGTTTCTAAAATATCCCTATGCAACGTGAAACTCGATTGTAAACACATATCATGCACATATCAGGCCTTGCCTCTTGATAAAACACCTCGTCTCTTGATTTGTAAACTCGAGTGAAAACCCTATTATTTTTCTGTTATGAAAAACGCAATCATGTTAATGGTAAAATTCAGAATTGGTACGATCGTTAATAAAGTTTCTGAAAATTTTGGAAAAGCTATTGATTGAATAGAGTAGGGTTAGTTGATGATTCTGTTTCCTTTATCCCACCTTTTGATTTAGTAGATGCCCAAATTGGGCATCGCGATATAGGGATGCCTTATCGTGATGCCGAGATGCCTTATCGCGATGCCGGAATTCCTCATCGCGATGCCTTGATGCCTCGTCGCGATGCCCAAATACTGAGAAATGAATGATCCAATCCAATAGACAAATCAATTAAAGAATCAAAATCAAGATTAAAAGGAACTACATTTGGGTTGGGGGGGGGAGGATTATCTATCTATATATGTATATATAATACTACCTGTTGGGGGAAGAAACGTGAGCCTGTTGGGAGAAATGGGGACTGGGTAATATGAGATCATCTTCCTCGAAGCAAGAGATTCGCCAAGGATGACGACATTCAACTTGGGGATGCTGCCAGCTCCAGAAGGCAGAGTGGCCATGGATTCGACGTGACGCAAGTGATTCGATGTACGAGGAGGAGGAGGAGGAGTGGTTTTGTCCATGCTGCTGTTGCTGCTGTTCATCAACGGCCTCGGGGCAGCTCCTGATCGAAAAGTTGAGTCTCCTGGATCCGATCCAAGGAGGAAATGTATTACTCCTAGTATTGAAGTCAACAACAACTGGGGATGGAGTTGGAGAAACACTGAAAGAATCATTGTAAAAGTTTCATTTTTACCCCTACGCGCCCTAGCGAGGTGCGGCAGCTCAAATTTTCATTTTTCCCCCCTGAAATTGGATTTGAGATACACAAAGCGGTGTATCGCGATGCAAAAGTGGTGCATCGCGATGCACAAAAATAAATACTTAAATTGGGCATCGCGATGCCTTGGGTTACTTATGCACGCATATTTTTCTTTCATTAATGGCTTAATCGTTTTTTTCCCAAAAAATGCCTTTTTCTGATTTTAAAAAAAGATGAATGGATTGAAGCGATTACAAATCTTGAAAAAGGGACCGACCTGTAATTCACCCTAAAACAGCATTATAAAAATAAGAATTTTACACAAATAATTTTTCACTTTTTATCTTCTTATGTATTGATAGAGTGCAACACCTACAAACATACAAGAAATAATAAGTATGAAATAATTATTGAAAAAATCTAGATCTTTTAGCATTTTGAGAAGCAAAATCATCAACAAAACTTGATTTTTACTTGAAATATTGATATAATCTACCTAATAATTATTATAATTGGACTTGTATTTCAAATCTTTCAAATTTGTGAAGAAAAAAATTAAGGTCAAGTACATGCATTGCCCTTAAGAACTAACTAAATGTCAATTGAATAACATTATTATAATCGGGAAAACGAAGCAACCAACTTACCAAATTCTTGAGTCTCAAAACAATTCTTGATCAAATTGAAAAACGAATTAAAATTGGAATTTGAAAATTTGGAGAAGATGCTTTTAAATGCGATATAGCAGCTAGTCTAGACAGTAGTGGGATAATGCCGATCTTTATTTGCTTTAGGGGGGAGCACTAGAAATAAAATATACTCTCTCCTCCCTCCGTTTCAGTTAAAGAGTTCACTTTTAATTTTTTTTTTCGTTCAATTTAGTTAAAATTTGATCGATAATTAACATAAATTTAGTAATTTTTACAAAATTATCAAAGTTGTAATCCATAGTATTTTTAAGATAGTTTTTAATTAATAAAATTTTATTTTCTAAAACATAAGTAAAGTATATAAAATTTTGATCTAATTTAGTCATATGTTGACTTATTAAAAAAGAAAGTGAAATCTTTACCTAAAACAGTGGGAAGTGGGAGTATCCAACTTTGTAACTTGGAAGACTGGAACTGGATGTGAACCTGTAGGCTCGGGAGGCATCACCTTATAATTTGCAAACCCTTGATCTTCCTTAGGATTCATTTTCTCCCTTGGTGTTAGAAAGAAACGGGTTATTTGCCTTTCTATCAAAGCCAATGAAAAGGTGGGGCCGTGGGGCTTTGTGCTTGACCTACTTCCTTCCACTCTCGTTGGAAAAGATTTGAAACTAACATAATTGCATAAAAAAGGTGTGAGCCCGAAGAATCGAATCGGTCAATTTGATTTAATTTTTTGTTAGGTCGGTTCGATTTATGTTTAAAAATTTTATGAATCGTACGATTCGGTTTAGTTTGCAATTTTTGGTGCTGAATTAAACCAAATCGCCATGTTATATATATATAGTAATTGCTAATTTGCAAGAGAAGTGAGTGTAAACTATAAACATCCTTATTTTAGTTTTGCTCTTTTGCTTTTAAAACCTTATTTTTTTAATGATTAATTTAATTAATAATTTGTTTTATTTGAACCACTAAACAGAATTAAACCGATGGGAGGTGGTTCAAACCAAACTAAATAATTTACACCCATAAAAAGTTAGATGAATACTCTTTATTAAAATTAATATTATATAGACCTCAATCTTTGCAAAAACTTATATATATATATATATATATATATATATATATATATATGGGCCCCCATCAAGATGAGATGCAAAATAAGATGAGATATCATTTGCGCACAAAATTTGGTACTTAGGGCTTGTTTGTTAAACTAATTAAGAGCTTAATTAAGAAAATTTTAAGTAAATTTAGAAATAAAATTGTTTGATAATGCATTACTACATCACTTAATAAATTAAATATCTTTTAAAAATAGCTAAAATTTTAAGTCAAAAGGTGATGCCTTAATATTTTAATCTCTACTTTTTCAGACATTAATTTTTAGAGCTTAATTTTTCAGTTTTAATAAACATATTCTTATTTAATGTCTTTAACATTATTTTGATCTAGAGTAATGTTTTATCTATAGAATTCATCAACAAATTTCATTTACATTCACCTTTAAGTGTTTTACTTTTCAATCAAAATACAAAACCTTAAAACTAGTCGTTAAGGGGAGGCTCTTTAACGATGGCTCAGTGATAGAGTTGGAGCTTCACAAAATATGAAATCTCATTTTCAATACCTTTCCACACTCCCTTATAACACTAGAAAAAATTATCTTAAAACTAAATAAATACTCCCTCCGTCCCAGATAAATATTACTAGTGGATAAAACACAAGAATTAAGAAACATAATTAATGATGTGCTATAAAATGTGTTCTGACTATAATACCCATAAACATTAATTGAGTTTAACTATTTTAAATAATTGAGTTTGTTTGGGATAAATAAAGCTTTAAGGGTATATTAGGAAGAATGGTAGAGAATGGGTAGATCAAAAGTTTTTAGGAATATTAGTTGGGACATCTTAAAATAAAAAAGGAACATTTATTCAGGACGGAGGGAGGCAGTATAAAATTTATAAATAAATTCTATGTATCATTCTCCTTTAATCTAATCCCAAAATGGGACAATGTAGGAGAACCATTGGTTCAAGTTGCCCTCTTATTTTTTGTGATTTGGATTCACGTCGTTGGTCAACAAACAAACATAGCCGTAGGGCGTAACCCAGCCATGCAAAAGTTTATAAATAAACGGGGAGGGAGAGTTTCCATCATATCTACCTCTCCTTCTTCCCCATATCACCTGCCGTTAGGAGGACGTCGGAGATCGCCCCTGCGATTCAGTTTCCCCACCTCTCTGCATTTTCCCGATCTCCCCTCCTTTGGCTCCATCCCCTCTCCGCCCCACAAAAACGAAAAATCGTAAACAAAAAAAAAAAAAAAAAAACATTTTCCCCCAAATCATATTCCAATTTCCTTCATTTTGCCCCCACCTTGATCCCTTAATAATATCTAAAAATAAAAATAAAAAAAATTCGATCTCTATCTATAGCCAAGTTTACATCACAATTGAATTTGTGAACCAAAGCAGAGGTATTCTCCTTAATCTAAGGTAATCGATCAATTGGTTTTTGGATTTTTTTTAGATTTGAAGTTCGAGTAATCGAGATTTAAAAAAACAAATGGCGATGGTTTCGCGGCAGGTAATGCCGGCGTACGACGAGCTTTGTTTCTTTTGTCCGTCATTGCGGCCAAGGTCGCGCCATCCTGTTAAGCGCTACAAGAAGCTTCTTTCCGACATCTTTCCCCGCTCTCCGGTGAGTTTTTATTCTCTAGTTTTCGTTTCCTAGCTATAATTTTGATTTACATTTACATTTTGTTAATTAGCAGAAGTTTTTATTCTCCGGTGGTTATACATTTACATTTTGATTTATTCAATTGTATTCCAATAACAATACATTCAAATGCTCGTTTGATATGCAACAATGATGATTCCATTCGATGCCAATTTAGTACGAATTTCAATTCATGATAGTTCAAATAATATGGAAAGGAATCGCTATTTTTGTTTACTAAACCAAGTACTAATTTTATGTTTGATAACTCAATTCCAAGCCTTGGAATTCGATGAACAAATTGTCATTTTGCGAAATTTCAAATTGTTCCTCTAGTTTGAATCCCAGGGATTGAGAATCAAGTTGCCAAACATAGCTGCTTAAGGCTCATATATGAGTCCGTTTTTACATTTTTATGATATGGTGTCCCATTTTTAGTGTGTTTTTTCCAAATTCATACTAATAAAATCTTATGTTATTCTAGCTTCAGTTAGTTCATACTCTAGTTAACTACAAAGATTCAATTTAAAATAATAAGCACCACTAATTGTCAGTCTTTTCACAAAGAATGTTTTCTTAATTCCAGCTTAAGAGTATCAGAAAGTTACTAATTAACTTCGTGGTGAACAAGTTTAGATTGGGCTCCTTTTGATTGTTTACTTCATTAGTTTCCCTTGTATTGTTTACCTCGTTATTTTTCTATTCCAGTTTGTTGAGATTGATATACATTGTTGGGTCCCTATCTATTAGCTTAAGCTTTTAGATGAGTTGGTAACTTAATATGGTATCAGAGAGCTCTGGTTTGGCAAGGTCTTGGGTTCGAGTCGTCCTGCTTGCATTTGTTACCCGAAATATTGTGAGTGCATGTTGTCACTCTGTTTGGTTTGTGATGCCCTGATGGTGCATATTTGTTCGTCTCTCCACGTGTGGACGGGTCACACGTGTGAGGGGGAGTGTTGAGATTGATATACATTGTTGGGTCCCTATCTAAAAGCTTTTAGATGAGTTGGTAACTTAACACAGTTATTAATACAATCACATGATTAACTGAAGAAAACTGCTCCCCCCGTCCCCCAAAAAATAGCCCCACTTTCTTTTTTTGTTTATTTCTAAGTTTTAGCCTAAAAATTTAAACTCCCTTTGCTCCTAAATTATTGTCCTATTTGACTTTTCTGAGTCAAACTGGCTGTTTTTTAAATGAAATAATAAAATACTACGAATTACGTGTTTTGTGATCTTGGAAAAAATAAGAAAATATACGTTATATTTTCATTTGAAAAACAGCCTGTTTGACTCAAAAAAGTCAAACAGGAAAATTATTTAGGAACGGAGGGAGTATTATTTTTCAAATGTTTTCTTTCTTAAAAAAACATGACATTTTTAATACTTATCCCACAAAAAAAGTTGCATGTTAGTGCAAATTTTAGGAAATATTTAGAAGCAAAAGTAAAATATTAAAAATATTGACTTGTCCATGGGACAATTTTGTTGGGAAGGAGGAAGTATTAATTACAAGTAAATAAAATTATTAATTAGAATGCCATTGGTTCCAAAAAAATTGCTATTTAGAGATTATTAAGTATTGATCATTAATTCACTGAGACCTGACTTCACAAAACAAGGATATTAAAGAGGTTTTGGTTATTATCTTATTATCAAGGGCAATGATGTTTATTAACCATGTTTAATTTCTCAAAATGAGAATCTCCTGGGGGGATGGAGATTTACTTTATCCTTATTTCATTCATTATGTCTAATGAATCAACATGGAGTTGTTAACTATCTTTTCTCAATCTTAAGTTGTTTGCTGAAGAATAGGATCAATTTCAGCTATTCTTTATGGATAGTTTGTCTCTGTGTTGGTGTGTCCATGCTTGAAGTAACAGCTTGATTTTTGAGTAAGGTCATATTGCACGTAAGATGGATGTTTGGTATAATGAGAAGTAAGGAATTTTAGAACAAGAACTTGTGTGAGGCAGTGAAGTAGTTCAAATAGCAAATATGATGGAGTATCTTTAGATGGTTTAGCCACACGCAATGTAGATCAATAAGTTTGCCAATTAGTAAGAATGATAATATCAATAGCAATGGCTATGCTAGAGCTAGGGGAAGATGAAAACAAACATGGATAGCGATAATTTAGAAGGATATTTACCAAAGAGTGTTGCTTTGGACATATCGGAATGTAGTGGTGAAGCTTCAAGAAAAAGGGAGCAAAACTTCTCCAACCAATTTTGCTATTATTATTATGATTTATTTATTTTCTAAAACATGACACATTTGTGCAATTTTAGGATACTTTTCCCCTATTTATGAAAGCAAAAGTTGCACGACTTACAATTTTGGAAACTCTCGTGGTTATCATAAGAAAATAGCTAGCTCTATTACCAATAATAATGATAGAATAACATCTAAATGCTATTGTTTAAGGTACAAATGGATAATATATTATCTTCGTCAAAGTCATTTAGCCAAATCTTTTTCCTAAATATCTGTTGCCCCCCTTCAAAATATTTCACAGATTTGTCTCCGACTGAATGGTGGAAGTGTTGTACCACAAGTGATCGGTGCAAAGGATTAGTTCATTTGAGACATTAGATAGATTTCAAGTTCATATAGCCCAGGGATCAGCTCTGACAGGGGCTTCATTTCAAAGAGTCTTCTCGAGAGTTCAGAGTTAGGTGCGAACAAGCCTTAAGGAAATGTATCAACCTAGGGCTGGTTGTGGTGAGACACCAATAATTGATTGCATCTAAAATACATGCTGTGCAGAGTCTACAGACTAACAAAGTGGTCTAACATAACTTAGAACAGTTGGAAGTTCTAAGAGTTCCACCTGCTATTTTGTGAAATCAAAGTTCTGGTACCATGTAAAGCTATTAACTGGTTTAGAATCTTAATTATTTGCGAGAGGGTCCATGGATGGATGTCGTATTCTGGAACCAGGCAAACAAGGTTTGTGACCCCTGCAATGCTCTTTTGTCAGTTAGCCTATAAGCATGTCATGCTCAAGAGATCCATGTCCAATTTTCTTTGATTTAAAGGCCAATGCATCAGGAGACACATTAATATAAAGCTGGTACAAAAAGGGGGACATAACCAATCCTACTTAAATTAAAAAATAAAAATAATCATAAACAGGGCATGCTCTGTAATCTTGGAGGTTGTAGCTAAAATTCTCAAAGCTTCTCCAGACCTGTGCACTCATTCCTTTTCACATTGATCAGACGTAAAATTATCCACAGTGGTTATTCCAGCTCTCTGAAGCATTCAGATTCCACCAGAAAATCCTAGTTTATCCACCTTTCATTTGCTAAAGATACCTAGCGCCTTGCAATACAATCTGCATGAGATCATGCATAAGTGGGATATTATCATAGTCCTTCCTGACAAGAAAGCAGTTTGGTGAGCACCAACCATGTCTATCTCGCAAAGGTGGGAAAAGTTATCATAATTGCATCTGATCTGTTTAATTTCTTTATTCATGTTGTTTATGATTTCGCAAACTTGTAATACTTGGCAAAAAAGAATTTGAAATAAAAAAACCATTTGCATCCCCTCCGAATAATGGTCACAACTTTGAAGGTGGGGTTCATCAGTGGGTTAGCACAACTCTAAAAATTAGTGAACTTATAATCTCGTGCATAAGGTTGGTGGTAATCATGGTCTAATGAGATACATAATCCCAACATCACCTTAAAATTTCCCTTGAAAAATATAACACGATTTCCCTTCCTGGAGGGAATCAAATACCTTCTTGGAGAGCCAGGATCGCTATTCCTCAGGAAACTTGATTCTAGAAGGTTAGGTTAGTATAAGCTTAGTTTACTTCAGAAATACTATTCATGTGGTCTCAGCTGGCTCCTTGTTGCAGGCTCCAATAATCCTTAAAGCACAATTTATATTCACTGTGAACTTAAAAATACTGAAAGTCTTAATTATTTGAGCGATTCTTGACACAGATCTGTGTTTTTTCTTCTTCCGCTCAGCCACATCTGATCTGTTTAATGACAGGGCCTTTGAGTCCCAGCAATATGGCCTTCTTAGACATGGGTGTAGGTCACTGCCACTATTTTCCCCAAATGTCTAGTCCTTGAATGCTATATTGTGCTCAAATGTCTTGTTAATTTCTTTATTCACGTTGTTAATGATTAATTATTGCAGTGTATGTGGAATAAAGGCTATTGGACAATGGAAGTTGCAATGTCTTTTAAACATTAATTAGATATTGTAGCTTTTTGTTTAGCAACCCTATTGTGCTTACTTTCTTCCATGTTCTTAAAAAATTCTGGTCATCTTCTACTCCTTTGACTAACTTTGAGATGGGACTTCAACTTTTACATTTATTTCATACGTCAATGGTGATAGGAAGAAAACAAAGTTTCAGTAGTTTCTTTTCCTCTGTCTTCATTTTTATCTAAATCTATCTATATATGTATCAATTGAACTTCTTCCTCTCTTCTTTTTTTAAGCTAAAATATATTCTTTTGACAGGATGAAGAACCTAATGATCGTATGATCAGCAAACTATGTGAATATGCTTCAAAAAATCCTCTACGTATCCCCAAGGTGAAGCTACTTTCAGTCTTAATCTGAAGCTCTGATGATGTGATTCTCGTTTGCACCCAATTGAGTTGGTTTAAATAGATAGTGTGATTGAAACAGTGTCACATTACTCATTTCCCCTTGTCCCTCTAAGAAAGACGTATTTAAGGAGACTTGCTTATCTTGACTTGACCACGTATCTTATCCTGATGTCTAGCTGTTAAAATTTGCAATGATGATGGCACCCCCCCCCCCCGGTTTTATACTCCCTCCGTCCCGGATAAATGTTCCTACTTTCTATTTTGAGATGTCTCAACTAATGTTCCTAAAGACTTTTGATCTACCTATTCTCTACCATTCTTCCTAATATACCCTTAAGGCTTCATTTAATATAACACATCTCAAAGAAACTCAATTATTTAAAATAGTTAAACTCAATTAATGTTGATGGGTATTATGGTCACAACACATTTTACATCACATTATTAATTATGTTTCTTAATTCCTGTATTTTATCCACTAGGAACATTTATTTGGGACGGAGGGAGTAATTTCTTCTTTGTGAAAAATCTTGCTGTTTCACAGCTATAAACTAGGAGGCACATTTACTGTGAGTCACCATTGAAAGAGTTTGAGGTTTATGGTTTCTTGTCCGAAATTGTTTTGTTTGGTCTTGTTTTTTGTACAATGTCTATTTGTTATGCACGAGTTCTTTGAAATTGTCCATTCTTGTATAGTCATTCCTGTATTTACATATTTTTGCTTCCTTTTTCTTGCGCTGGTATATCATTTACTCATCCCAGGTTTTATCTATGAACATCTCATCCCAGGTCTTCACTTTTATTCCTTTTTGCCATTCAATCTTTTTTTAAAGGTACTTAACAAATCTCCCTTAATCAAACACATGGAGAAAATTGTAGAGTTCTACTCTCATTAACTCTTTGTTGTTCAAGTTCTTCCAGTTTGACTAAGAAAATTACTTTCATTATCACAGTTGGTTTTGAAAAAGTTCTTCTAGAGCAAAAGAAATGAAACCGTGTCAAAGATAAATGGCAAAGATGTATACTCCCATTAACTCTTTGTTGTTCAAGTTCTTCCAGTTTGACTAAGAAAATTACTTTCATTATCACAGTTGGTTTTAAAAAAGTTCTTCTAGAGCAAAAGAAATGAAACCATGTCAAAGATAAATGGCAAAGATGCATATGTTTTCTGGTCTCATATGATTAACAATGCTTTAAATTTTTCGAGAAGTCCTTTATAGAACCTCTATAGGAACACTTAAGTTGGGGCGTAATCAGGGCCTCTGTTTAGTTGCTGGTGGTCTACATAGCTTCTTTATGGTGAGGCTTGGACACTGGTAAGGTTCTCGGTTTGACCAGCTTATTGATTCAATTACAGAAATGATTTACAGGGGCAGATCCCAGAATGGTTATAATGTCATTCTTGTACTTCTCTTTAAATTTGTGTTTTTTGGGTTGTTCTTTGTAATCTAAATTCCATTCCCATTTTTAGGCAATTATGCCTATTCCTACCTCTGCATTGTTACATTTTCTTTGACTGACTTCTTCAATTGGCATTTTTTAGTTGGATCAACTTACTCCTTTTTAACTTTTGTTTTTTGACTTTCTCATGACCAGAACATTTCAAAACTTCTAGTTCTTTATGCTAATCTGTTCTTTATTATGCTCAACTTTTTATTGTCTAGAATGAAACAAAACAGAACATGACTTTTGTTGTGCTAATCTCTCCTTTTTAACTTGTCTGGGCATTATGATTGCGCAACATTTGTATAGATTCTACGGGGAATGTTGGTCATGGATACCATACATGTTTTAAGCACTGTAGCTTATGCGTTCTTGCCTTTAGATAAATATATCCTATTTTATGTTCTCCTGGAAGCTATTTCTTCACATACACCTTGCCTTGTCAGTTACTATACACATGGCAAGAAGAGAGATAATAAACTGGAATGGCTACAATTACCAGCTCCTTGTTATGATAGAACAGGTAGTGGAACATAGGGAAGAATACTGCCAAAAAGTTGCAAATTATGGAAGAGACTTGAGCATGAAGTTCATCTCTCTCTCTCTCTCTCTCTCTCTCTCTCTCTAAAAAGTCAATCATGTTCTCTAAATCAATGCAACTTTTGGAGATCGTGTGCATTTACCGATACTTTGATTGAAGTTTCTGGTAATTTAGATTGGTGGGTATGCTGCATGGTAAAATATGAAGCTGAGATGATATCCCTCATCTGTTAAATGCACCATATAAAAGAACACATTGTAATAATACTTGTTTGTCGTAAGGGATTTCACTGGAGACATTTCTATGTAATTTGAGCCAACAAAATCCTCATGGATCCTGGGTTTGCTTGACATTTTACTGGTTGGTTGATGTATTTCATGAAGGAAAAGAGAATGCTAAGGAAAATTCATAAAATGAAGTTCTTCAAGTGCGGTCATGTCCAAACAAGAGACAAAATGACTACCTATGCTATTGTTGATTGGAATGGTTTCTTTTCAGAAATATTATTTGGTTCTTCATTATTATACCCTAGTGTCATAAGTTCTATCCCATTAAACTAAACTTAGTTATGTGCGTGCCTTCATTGCTCATATATTGATGGAATTCCTAATTTTTATGATCAGATTACTAGCTCTCTTGAGCAGCGGTGTTATCGGGAACTGAGAAATGAAAACTATCGACATGTAAAAGTTGTCATGTTGATCTACCGAAAATTGCTGATATCTTGTAAGCAGCAAATGTGAGTTTCCTTTTTTATTTTTACTTTTTAAATGCTAAATAGGTGAACATTGAGCTTATGGTTGAGTCTGTTGTTTCCCGTTGAATTCTTGGTATATTGGTAATCAGAAATGCTTACTGCTTTGCTGGTTTAAGACATACATTCTAATCTTTTCTCATTTTTTTAATATGCTACCTTGAAGTGATTTATATTATACTATTGGATACATGCAATATGTCATTGATATAGATGTGACTTGTACCTACTCCACTACCAAGTAAAAGTTTCTTTTTGCTAGAATCCTTGTTTTGACTTTTATAATTACCTCATTGTATTAGCTCTTCATTAATTCAAATTTATGTGAAAGTTAAGAACTTAATGTGATTGAAGTGGTGATTAAGTTCTGTGTGCTTAAGCCTTAATCCAAAAACTTCCACATGTTGAAGAGGGTTAGAAAATATTTTGTTTAGTGCTATATCTCATCATCACCTTGTGGCTTAAATACCAACGAGCTCTAGCTCAACTAGTACCGCTCACTTCTCCTAATGGAGAGGTCGGGTGTTCAAGTCTCACTAGAGACACCCTGGTACATAACTACTCTCAACGGAGAGGTCGGGTGTTCAAGCCGCACCAAAAGACACAATTTTGTTTTGCTTACTTCTCTTAACGGAGAGGTTGAGTGATGAAGTCCTACCAGAGACACCTTGATACTACTCGAGGTCGGGTGTTTAAAAGTCTCACTTGAGGCACCATTTGTTCTAGCCACACCAAAGCCATTCAAAGGCATTAAATAATAATAATAATAAGAGTTGGGGTAAGGTCTATGTCCCATCCAACCTTTTTTAAGGGAAAAAAAAAACCTTGTGGCTTAAGTGAGTTGCACACATCTTTTTTGTTTTAATTGTTGATTACTTGTGCTCAGCTGAAGGGCAACGGCTTATTGCTAAAATCACAAAAGTTTGATTGCTGGTGTATTTATTTCTCAGTACTTGAAGTATATATGTCTATACAACCGTATAATGGACGAAGAATACTGATATGGTTCAAGCCATGGGCAAAACACTAACACTCATCTTTCTTTTTCTTTCCATAACCCCTGAAACTCCTGCACAGATGACAGAACCATCTTCACCACCTGTCCCGGATTTTCTTGTGAGACCTGCAGTTGAGAAATTTTAACTTTTGTTTTGGGGTGGTTGGTCTAGCTGAGGGAAATGTTAGTTGGTCTCCATAATATAATTATTTTCTGAATTTAATGAGTTCTTTCTTCTTCTTTTTTTTTTTTTTTTTGCGCTAATCAAATAAAAGAATTTGGAATTGTAGAATTTTGGTTTTAGTTGGAGTTGAATTCGTTATTTTTATGAACTTGAAATATTTCCCTTAAACCAATTTTATCGTGTACTTCTGTAAATAGCTTGGCCCCTTGACAGAAAATCATTCGCGAGTGACTGTCGTGGTTTCATTGTGATTTTCACACATGGAAAAACATTGGTTCCAATTTGAAAACAACACTACAAATTTCAATCACTCCTTGGATCAGAAGAAATAATCATATTTATACCTATTTCACCATCTAGCATCAAATATCTGCTACAATTCTAATTGAGGTGGTATTATCTGTAGGGTATCAACTCTAGCATTACAACTCTTAGTTCTAGAAGGATGGATCCCTCAAGATTAAGGGCTAAATGGCAATCAGTTTGGTGACCAGTGATTCAAACATCATCAACAAGGTGTCATTTATCGGTACAGTGTTAGGATTAACTATCTTGGGGGCTCAATGTGCCTTTATGAGAAGTTAGCTCATGGATGCCACCTTCGTGGCGAATGAGAGGGTAGAGGATTTGAATTGCAGGGGTAGAAACTAGCAAGGGTGTAATCCTACAGTTTGAGTCTGAGAAATCTTAAGAGAGGGTAGATTGGCGCTTCTCAGATAGGGTTTTCAATAGGTAAGTTTTCAGCCAAAGCTAGAGAGGAGGATCTTTGGTTGTCTTTCATTGTCCTCACTTTTGGTCATTATTAATGGCAAGCACGGGGAGCTGAAAGATTGGTTTAAGGCTTCTAAGGGCTTGAGGCAAGGTGACCCCTTGCATCTTTTCCTTTTCACACTTGTGGTCGATGTTCTTAGTAGGATGTTCTCTTGTTGTAATGGTAGAGGTTTCTTTGGAGGTTTCGAGTTGGCAGGGAGGAGGTTAGCATCTCCAGTACACTTACGATACCATTCTCTTTCTCTGGAAGGGTTTAAGGGTCATTAACAATGTGCTTACTACCCTTCAAATCTTCAAGTTGGTTTCTTAAAAACCAACTTGGCCAAGTGTGATCTCTTGGGGGATCAATGTGGAAGGGATGGAGTTAATGCATATGTTTCCCTCCTGTGGTATGTTTTCAAGGAGTGTTCTTTTACTTATCTCAGTACCACCCCTCAAGGGAAATCCCTGTGCGGCTGGGATCTGATGGTGGAGAAGGTGAGGGGCTTGATGGTTGGAAGTGAGTTAATCATTTCTTAGGGTTTAGGCTTACATATATCTAGTCTAGACTTTCAACCATTGCCATTTTCTGTTGCCCTTTAGGATCCCTGTTAGTGTGTCACGAATATGATAGGTTGGAGGGGAATATGAGGAATTTTTTGTTGGCTGGAATAGACGAGGATGGTAAGGTCCAGTTGGTCGCATGGGATGTTGTGTGCATGATTAAGAGGAGGGAGGGTTTGATGTAGGAAACCTCGTTCTCAGGAACAGTTTCTTGGTCGGAAAATGGCGTTGGAACTTCCCTCTAGAACCTTATATCCTATGGCATAGAGTTGGTGTAGAGTTGAAGGTTCAAATTTGATATTCAAAGCAATGTATGGGATGCGGTATGTGGTCCTCAGTTCCTACGCAAGCCCTGGAGATTTATTCGTAAGTGTTCTCATCTTTTGTTTCGCACATTTGCATTGTTTTGGGGAAGGTGCATCGGGTTCGAATTTTGGAAGATCACTGTGTCAGGGGAACCTTGTTGGGTAGTTC
Source organism: Platycodon grandiflorus (assembly GCA_016624345.1). Taxonomy (NCBI): domain Eukaryota; kingdom Viridiplantae; phylum Streptophyta; class Magnoliopsida; order Asterales; family Campanulaceae; genus Platycodon; species Platycodon grandiflorus. The sequence goes on from CM028368.1 coordinate 18,903,680, forward strand.
CTTTCCTCGGGTTGTTTAGATTACATTCTCTTTATCTTTCCTTTATTTTTATCAGAAAAGAAAGTTATTAGATCAAAACGAGAGGAAATACGAAAGGACAGACGAGAAGTCCATAAAAGCAAAAATAAAAATAAAATACAAAGAAAACTACTAAAAGAGAAGCGCGCCCGATCAAGTCGCGTTGAAGAACCATGAAAGGACCCCAAGGAAAGTATCCCTAATCGATTATACTCTCTATAATTCTTCCATTTCCATGTTCGTGGTCCATGGCAGTAGCCCCCTCCTGGATTTTTTTTTTCCCAGAGATCTCAATGAGAGGAAATTAGAGGAGTTAGCTGTTTTTCTAGATAGTTTGCTGTTATACAGTTTTTCTAATTCCTCTCACACTTTCTATCCAGAATCCTAAATATTATCCTTACTCTAGTGCGGAATTTTCAGGTGTTTTATGGATAAAGGTTCCAAGGTAATGTGTAGGATGTTATTTGTCTCCCAAGATCTGGGTGTGTTTCACGATAGGACTCCCGTGGAAGGAATTGGTCCTCTGGGTGGGATACCAAGTTGCTACTTTACGTGTTTCTAGTGGGATTACATGAGTAAGGATGGTTGAGGGACAAAAACAAAGCTAATTACCTGGAGAGGGCAAGACCTATCAGAAGGATTCATTTCAAACCCATATTCTTCAAAGAGATGAACACTCCTTTTTAAAATGGTGCAACTTGAGTTGGAGCAACATAACGTCATAGAACACGTGGGCGTGTGAAATACTGTTTTCGGGGATGCGTAGCATAATTTCTATGGAATGAGCTTAGGCAGCTTTCACGTATCTCTGGTGTGGGAACCAGGAAGAAGTCTCTCTCTCTCTTTCTCTCACATGTGATCTGGTCACACGTGGACCTTGTGGGAGCACGTCAGGCGAACCTTTGCTTCCAGCTACTAGACCAAAATCGTCAGTGTTACCTAACTACATTCGGCCTTTAGGCCGTTGTGTCTTGAGCAGTGATTCTTGGGTCATGCCCTGCCGTAGGCCCACTCAGAGGATGGAAGTAAGAAATGGAGGCTCCGTGGTTGAGATAAATGGATTCGTGTTAGCGAATTCACGAATGGAGAAAGATGCTTTCCAGTGGGGAGAATTTCATGATTGAGACCCTTTAGGATGTACCCAGTGGAGAACGTCCAGGATAGTGATCAACTGAATGGAACCATTGGAAGGTTGCCCCTAACACTGGCACTGAAGCCGGAGTCCTGGATAAGGTCAAAATCCAGAAAAAGATCCTTGGTGGGAGTTGTAGTGAATTCCTGGTGGTTTATGCCCCCTAGAAAGTGGCGATATCATGGAGATTCATTTTTCTTGTACTTTCAATACACGGAAGGTGTTGACAAGGCTATCTTGGGATGTATCCCCAACTCAAATATGCATCTTTCATTTCTCTCCTAATACATATCTTGATTTGGATTAAGTGACACAATCTACACTTGTGGTTGGTGGGGTGGACGTAACTGCAGACATAAAACACTTCCCAGACCACACAGTGCAATCCTTAGTATTTAATGTAATTCAATAGCATTTAGTTTTCTGATGTTTGAATTTCTTTTTCCATCTTTGAAATTTTTGATTACTGATCAGTAATTATGCATGGCAGGCCACTGTTTGCAGGAAGCTTGCTTAGTATCATACATACTTTATTAGATCAATCAGGACAAGATGAAATGCGCATTATTGGATGTCAGGCTCTCTTTGACTTGGTGACTAATCAGGCAGGGCCATTTTTTTTTTATTTTATATATTGTCATGCTTTCAGATTATGAAATACTTTATGTGTAGAGATGTACCGCCTTTGAGATTGGTCTACTGCTCTCAAACTTCATGGAATGTTCTCTGATTGTGTAGAGGGATAGTACGTATATGTTCAACTTTGAAGGCTTGATTCCAAAATTGTGTCTTCTAGCTCAAGAGATGGGAGAAGATGAAAAGGTGCTTCATTTGCGATCTGCTGGGCTTCAAACTCTCTCTTCAATGGTAAATTGCCCCATATTTGCACAGTTTTCGTTTTGCAGTTACTTATTTCCATGTGAATAATACAATTGATTTGTAATTAATTCATACTTGGATCCGTTAAACTACTTAAATGACTACATAAAGATAATTTTGAAGATTGCATTAGAGTTACAAGCTGGCATTCTTTTTTTTTTCTTTCTTTTTTGATTGATCTTATTGTAATATTGTTAAGAAATAGACGACGTGGAGTCATCTTGTACTTGAAATGATAATATTCCATGTTATAAGTCAATTTAATATATTCATTTGATAGCTGCTTCTCTTCATCAAGCTCTTCGAAAGTTTTACCTCAGATAATTACAGGTCCTTTATAAATATTAGTTTGTATATGGAACTACTGACATGAACTTTTCGTGTAACTTGCTCTGGAAATGTCATGCAGTATAGGACTACACCTGTAAGATCTCTGTAGGTTACATGTTTTGAAATACATGATACTCTCTATGTCGTACTGAATGGTTGAGGCATGTACACAAGTACTGCCTAAACTCTAGTCCATCATGAATCTTAAAATATAATAAGATATTTCTACTTACAAGTCAGTGTGATGCATGTCAGTATCATAGTATGAGGTACCAATGATCATCAATTTTCTTGTCACTTGGAGATATCATTTATAGCTGTTTCTTTCAAGTTTGTTATATGATTGCTTCAAGGGTCTTGTTAGTCTGGGTGTACCAGATTGATGTCAAATATGATTGCGTTACAATGTTTACGATGATCCATATGGTTGCAGTTTAAGTTTGTTATTTCTTGGTTGAGTTTAATTCTAGTTTAAGCTCTACAATTGTTACTTTAGTATTCATTTTCCCATTTATCTTTTTTCTGAAATAATTTGGAAGCTTTGATAATACTCTTAATACTCTGCAGATTTGGTTCATGAGCGAATTCTCCAATATGTCGGCTGAATTTGATAATGTAAGTCAACTATGGCTCTTATTGAAAATTTTATGCGATGAAATTTTCTTCTTCGTGTATTTCATATTAATTGCTGTCAAATTATCATTTTAGCTTTGTCATCTATCTTGAAAGGTGTTCTATACACAATGGAATTAAATTGGCTTATGAATGAATACAATTAAAAAGTTGAATTATTTTTGGTTATAAAACCTTGTACTGAAAAATGCCATTATTTGGACCCGCTGACTTTTCTAGTACATGCCAGGTTTCTCAGAGAGTTATTCTTACTGTTATCACCTTTCAAATAGATTTTATTTGTTAAAGAAGCAGTACCCAATTTATTTATCTTCCTTCTCTTTCCTGTCAGAAATACGAAATCTTCTTTTATTTCTTTTGATATTTGTTTGTATCTGTCACAGGTTGTTTCTGTAGTTTTGGAAAATTTAGGGACTAAAGAGAAGTCTGATCATCCTGACCATGATAATCAAGCTAAAGAAAGTTGTTCGATGCCAGAAGTAAATAAGGTTGAAGATCATGTTTCTCCATCAGCAGATGCTATGTCGAGGGCTACTTCTTGGAGGAGGATTGTGTCTGAGAAAGGAGAAATTAATGTGGCTGTGTAAGTCTTTTTACCACAGCATCCGCCATTATATTCTCCTACTATGCTTACTGTGTCTTTTCTACTGTAATTATTTTTTTTAAACAGGGATGATGCTAGGAACCCCACCTTTTGGTCTCAGGTTTGCCTGAATAACATGGCCAAATTAGCCAAAGAGGCTATAACTGTTAGGCGTATTCTGGAATCCTTATTCCGCCGTTTTGACAATAACAATCTCTGGTCTCCTGAAGATGGACTTGCCATTTCTGTATTGTTGGACATGCAGTTAGTAATGGAAACTTCTGGTATTTGACTTCCTCTTAGAAATTGGTCTTCTCTTCCTGCATCATTTTTGTAAAAAGTTTTCTCCGGAAATGCTAACAAGTGCCCAGGTGACCCTTGTGAAGAGTCTATTTATAGTAATCTACTGCACTGAAAATCAGTGCAGTAGATATATTAACCAATGCATTGGTGCATGTTTCCAATTCATAACATCCAATTATTCTTAACAAGCAGCCTGGGGCACTCCTCAGCAGGACCCTTTCTTACTCATATTTTAAGCTTCTATCTTCTTGTGCTATAATCCGTTTTCTAGGCTTATAGATCTAGTATTCTACTATTTCCCTCGCTAACAATGTTGCTGGTTTACTCATTTGCAGGGCAGAACACTCACTTCTTGTTGTCTTCCTTAATCAAGCACCTTGATCACAAAAATGTCCTAAAAAACCCCAATATGCAAGTGGAAATCGTCGATGTTGCCACCTGTCTTGCTCAGAGAACGAAGGTGCAAGCATCTGTCACTTTAGTCAGTGCAGTTAGTGATATGATGAGACACCTGCGGAAAAGCATACACTGCTCGCTTGATGATTCAAGCCTGGGGGAGGAAGTAATCCAGTGGAACAGGAAGTACCAGGATGCGGTTCATGAGTGCCTTGTGCAGTTGTCACGTAAGGTGACCTTAAATTTTTTTAAAAATTCTTTTTAAGCCTTTCTTATTCTTTTTAAGCCTATATGATTCTCATTATCAATTGATTACCTGGATTGTTATATTTAGTAAAAGTCTTTAACTTATGTTCAGCAGAATTTCAGCTAGATTTTACAAAAATAACCCCATTAACACCTCCACTCTATATTCATTTCTCTTCCATTTGGGTTCTTTGTCAAAAGAGTCACTTTCTTTTTTCTTATCAATAATCTTATTATCTTGATAGAGCTTCTCTTTTCAAAAGTCTCCTTGGGGAAAACCCTGGATATATCTTCAAGAAAGGAAATCCAGGACATCCTATTATCTTTCTTGTTAAGATATGATCGGTCAGAACTGATCTATTTCTGTGATCGAAGTGGGCTTGTCTGCTTGTCTATTGCTCTTAGAGATGCTTTGAGGGAGATATGACAGCGGGGTTCTATCAAATCTTCATTTGACAGGTTGGTGTATCAGAGTAGTTTGTGGAAGGCTGCATTGTCAAGGGAATACTTTCACATCTTGAGTCATTATCTGATTGTTATAGTAAAGAAAACTTTTTCTCATGTGAGAAGGGTCGTAGAAGCAGGTCTAAAATAGCTAATTTCATGGATTTTCTAGAAACTTCGGAGTAGGAGTAAACAGGATCTAGCGACATTGTTTGTTAATGGAGAAGGAGATGGATCTAGCTCCCAGATTCCATTGTTGAAGGAGCTGGCTGCAACTTCTATCTTCCTTTTAAGGGAATGGGTTAAATATGTTTTGCAGTTTGGGGATTCATGTTTTAGCACATAGCAATGAGAATTTGCAGCGTATAAAAAATTTCTGTCTCATCTTGTGTTTATCATTTAGATGGAAATGCTTGCAGAAGGGGATGCTGCATCTTAGGCAGCCACGCATGGTGGATTGTGGTGTTTCGGGGAATGTAGCTTGCTGGACTTTTGGTTCCTATTTGCCTCACGTCGTTACCTTTTAGTTGGTGGCATAGAGGGTCTTGAGCCCTGGAAGCCAGAATAAGGGAAGTTTCTTGCTACTTCTGGAAGAATCTGGCAACATGAGAAAGTCTGGAGGTCATATACAGGTGTACTTGGCCTCTGGGTGGAGATTTTTCTTTTTTCCTTTGTTTTTAATGGATTTAGTAGTATCAATTCATTTCAAGATTGTAGGTCTAACATGACTCTTTCTTGATGTATTTTCTAAGTGCAGAGTCATGCCCTGTCTAGCCGACCCAAGTGATTGGGACCTAGGCTGAGTTGTGTTGAGAGTCATGCCAGGTCTCATGCTCATATTTTCTCATTCTCTGTTGCTTAATGCTTAAGACTTTGTTGGAGAGGGGGGATGTGGGGGCTTGACTAACCAAGGTTGGCATGTGTTATAGTGCTGTGATTGTTTTTTGTGTTTTTTTTTACTGCTTTGTGGTGCTTATAGACAGAGAGGACGACAAAAATATTCAGGTCTTAGCTCTTCCTTTGGGCGTATTGTGAGACAAAGTGGTTTTTTTTTTAGACTCTGTGGCTTGGCTTAAGGCAGTTTCTGAGGTGTTGTGATTACGGCGTTCGCTGAAATTGGAGTGCTATCCTCCATTCATGTAGTTTGTCATTTCTTTCTTTCCCACTAGTCTTCCTTGGAGAACCTTTTTTCCTTTAGTTTGTATGTTTTAGTTTCTTCTTTACAAATCTAAAAAATTCACTTTTGAATATAGGTCGGCGACGCTGGCCCTATTCTTGATGTGATGGCTGTGATGCTGGAAAGTATCTCAAATATTACAGTTATGGCCAGAAACACAATTGCTGCTGTTTATCGTACTGCTCAAATTATTGCTTCTATACCGAATTCATCATATCAAAATAAGGCAAGGATAATCTTTGACCTGTACTCTATTGGCTAATCCTGTATTCATGGTTTCTCACCTTCTCTATCTTTTTCTTGCCCACAGCCTTTCCCTGAGGAATTGTTCCATCAATTACTTCGAGCTATGGTCTCCCCAGACTTTCAGACGAGGGTTGGTGCACATCGTGTATTTTCAATTGTTCTTGTTCCAACTTCTGTATGCCCTTCCCCAGGTTTTGTGGGCCAGTACTCGAAAAAGGCCGCTGATATTCAAAGGACACTGTCAAGAACAGTTTCTGTCTTTTCCTCTTCAGCTGCTCTATTTGACAAGTTAGGAAACGAGAAATGCTCCATACGAGAAAATGTCGAGAAGAAAGATAAAGTTGTAGATGGTGGGGCCAATAACCCATCGGTGCTGAAGAGATTAACCTCAAGTTACAGCCGAGTTTACAGTATCAAAAGGCAGTCATCACCATTAACAACAGAAGAAAACGCGATGAGTAAAGTGGACAAAGAATCTGTATGGACCAACTTTTTCCCTTCTAATTCTTACCACTTGTGATGATGTTAATACACCTGATATTATAAAGCAAATGCTAATTCTTACTTGTGACACATTGATAATTTACAACAGGAGGCAATATCTCTGAGGTTGAGTTCCCGACAAATCAACCTTCTGCTCTCTTCAATTTGGGTACAGGCCATCTCTCCTTTCAATTCACCAGAAAACTATGAAGCAATTGGTCATACCTTCAGCTTGGTGGTGTTATTTTCACGAACCAAGGTAATATCGTTATTTATGATAAGATTGATAAGTGATGTCAATACAAATTTCTTTCTGATACAAAACTGTGATTGGCTTTTTTCTTAGTTCCTCAATTTTATTTTTGTTGTTTTCTGGAGTGGGTGGGTGTTGCTGTTGCCTGTTGGTAACTTGATGGAGTAATCATTGGTTTCAATTTCTCTTAGTTATGATGTTCTTACATTTCCTAACTATATGGGTCAGCTAACTTTAAGGAATATACCTTTTTATATCATTTGGACATTATGAATTATACACATCTGGAAAGTACTGAAATTGCCTTATAAGAAAACACCAGTCAAAGTTTTATACAAAGGTGTAAATTCCTCCAGACTATTATGACTTTTCTCCGACTTCCATTCGTGTTGATCTACAATACCCAACGAGAAAATGGGTGATATTGCACAGCACCTTCTTATGATGGTTAGTGCTATTGACTATATAATCATACATGTTATTAATTCTTTAGCTCTGGAAGGATTTATTTATTTTTCTTTATTTCCCCAATGAGATGTTTTTGTTTATAAATGATTAAAATTCAAATGAAATTCTATATGAAAGGAGCACCTTATGCCAAATCCGGGTCTTCAGCTTTTCTCTTTCTTAAATGAAGTAATATGAATTTGTGCTGTAGATGAGTATTGCTTCCAACTTCATCAAACTTGTATACTCCGCTATTTCCAGAGGTAGAAGAAGACAACTAAACAAGAGAACATAGTTTAGCAATCACCCTCCACCAAAATGATATACATTGCTGGTACTAGTTTCCTTTCCTCTAGTCACTGTCATATCTACAGGGAGATGCTGATTTATAAATAACTCCGGAAGAAAATCGCAATAACTCTTTCTCCCGTATGGATGCTCTTATGTTACATAATTTCATATTGTGGTGTGATCCGATGTGTATCAGCTTACAGCTATATCCTGAGTTTGAATATATTGGTTGTCTAATTTCTGACAAGGTGCTCCTTTCATATAGAACTCCAGTCATGAGGCTCTCATCCGAAGTTTTCAGTTAGGATTTTCCTTGAGGAGACTTTGTCTTGATGTAAAAGGTAAGTAAGTTGAATTTACACTTTAAATGCTATTAGTTTGTAGCTTTATAAGTTTTCCTCTTATATGTGCAACTCAAATATAATTGGTTGATCTTTCATGAAAGTAATTAAGACATTTATTTTATGTTTTGGCTGTGATGGGTAGCAGAACAATAAGAGGCAGTCCGTTAGATGATCATATAGCTAATAGGTCATATATGCGCTCTTGCGCCGGACTTAAGGGCATAGGGCTGCCCATGGGCACTCGTGTTTCTTCGTATCTTTTTCTCCCATTACAAAGAGGTCTGTAATTGCCAATGCCACCATCACTGTAAGCTAAGGCTGAAACACGAGGCTGAGTTTGTTACCGATATCCTTTCTGAAAATGAGAGTAATACTGATACCCCTTTTGAAGACGAGGGTAGCCCAAAAGAATGCACTTAAGAGACTTACTATCCAACTTGGATACTTGTGGACGACTCTCAGGAACAAAGCACATACTCCCAAATACACATGAGGAGATAATTAATAGAGGTTATGTGGGTTGTAAAATTGGGTTCCACCCACCAAAACAGAAAAAGACATATGATTAGTCAGAAACAGGATGTGGTAACAACACCGGCCTAATACATCATAGGACCTTCATGTATTACAAAAGAGCTTGAGTAACTTCTAATAAATTTTTAGGGAGAGGCTATTTCCACTACATATTTTGCTTATCCACTACATTCATTATTATTTTCTTAAACTATTCAATGTCTTGACGCAATTGTCCTTCAATCATCTCTTATTTAAATATAAAAACAATTTTTCAAAGTAAACTAATTTTTCATTTTCTTTATTAATTTTTTTCTACTTTCTAAGTAAATTATATTTAATCATGTTAAGAAAATAAAAGACATATAAACAGAATGGAAAACTAAAAAATAAATAGCTATAATGAAAATAATAGTAGACTTAGTTTCTTGAACTTACCAAGTAAAAAAACAATATAATCGAGAAAATAAAATAGAAAAGGGGGTGACATATTTTTTCTCCAAATTTTCTCTCCTTTGAAGAAATTGAATGAAAATAATGGATGATAGACAATTATTTTTTTCAGTTCTGACAAATAAAAAAAATATATTTTGAAAGATAATAAAAGCAAAAATATTAAGTTAAGAGAAAAAAAAAACTATTTGACTTAAGGCAGTTGCATCATTATTAAAAAAAGAATGTATTTGAAGGGCATTTGTGTCATAACAATGATTACTTTAATTAATTGTAAATTAATGTAGTGGATAAGCAAAAATTGTTGTGGAAATAGACTCTCCCAAATTTTTATTCTATCTTCTAGCCACAATTTCCTGAGGTGTGCCAACACATGAAGATTGATTTAACATACAATGTTCTAACACATAAGAATCGAGGGGATCTTAGAAGTACTCCTGTTGTCACTACTCAAAATTCGTATAGCAGGATCAAATAGTCTAAATTTCAGCACAGAAATTGTAAAGTATTGAAGTCATCCATGAAGGTCATAGAAAATGGTTTGAAAGTTATACTGTACGGAACTCAAAGATCACTTTGGGCAAACTCAAAAGAAAATGCAACCGTCTATTGACTCTAGGAAAATAAGACACACAAAATTGTTTGGAGAACTAACATGCTGACAATCTAAACTAGGCAAAGAGTTGAAACTTGGATAAAACTTTTCAAGCTAGATAGAGGAGGATGTCCCAACTCCCAACCAACAATGAGATGAGGAGACACCATACTAGAACAAGGCTCAAGCCTCGACATAGATGTAGAAGTACTATCAAGTATGTATATACCCTAGATTCACACCCTCTACCAATAATTTTCCTTGGCTTAAGATATAGAAAGACACAATAATTGGGAAAGTATGAGATTGAACAACTAAGAGAACCAATTTTTAGTAGTGTATAACCAATAAAATGAAAATTGGGTTAGTATAAAGGAAGAGATGACACAACAAAAGTAATGCCACAACCTAGAACAATAAAGTTAAACCACTTGTCAAAGTCACATGAGGCTGAATGGATGACGAACTAATAGTAGATGCCATTTTTTGGGGGAGAGTAACCCAAATATGATCTTAAGGTTTAACTTAGACATATGACATGATGGTCAAACATAAAGTATATGCACCCAAATGAATGTTGCAACAAAGATGTGGGGAGAATACACGATGAATCCTAATTTGAAACTCACAACAGATAAGTGTGATCTATCAAAAGATGCAGGGAGTTATGGATAGTTATTTAGCCACCTCAACTGTCTAATAGTTACCCTTCATGAGTTAGCATTTCAAGAAAGTCTCATGAGTCTTGTTGCTGAGATGTGATTGCACCTATCTGACGGCCTCTTAGAGGCACCCAAGGGGTGGTTGATGGGTGTACTTGGTTAGAAGGCTTTTTTTCCCCTCAAGTGTTGATTGGGCAAGGTGTGGGAGGGGGAGATATTGTTTCTTGGAATAGCGCAACAAGCAAACTTTTGTATTAAAGCTTAGCGGTAAGTCAGAAATAGAGCTGTGGACCGTGCTACATGAGAGTTGATAACAATACAACTATTGCTCTTGGTTTTAACCTATAACACTCCATCACGGATGCACTTAGTGGTCTATGTTGTACGTGCCCAAAACATCTATTATCTTTAATCTCCTATTGAGGCAACTTTTACCGTCGAAAGAATATTTTTATTTCAAATTTTATCTTTCCTAGTTTTCCCACATAACCATTTTAACATTCAAATTTTGACTACACTCATTTGTTGAGATTTTCTTTCCTTGTTGCGCAACATTTCGTTCATGGGTCTAATATCTGTCGAATATAGATTTCTTTTCATCTTAATAGGTAAACGCCTATCACGTAACACTCTGGACACACTCCTCTTCACCAACCAGATTTTATTCCACTCCTATCTCCCCAAGTAGCGCCCTTTGTGGTATAGGTAGAGGTTAGTTCTCTTGGGAAGATTCAAGTAAACAGTTTAAAAACATGATAGCTGCAGCTTTTAACAATATTTTCAGGATATAAGTATGTACTAACTTTTCGGGTAGCTTGACTGTTAAAGAGGAAAAAGATTATTCCTTGGAAATAATATAATGATGGCAAATTCATGTTTGAATCCTCAGTGCCATTTTTCCGCTAGGATTAAAGTTGCATACTTGTTGAGCAATTGTCTGAGGAGAAGCCAAGCACTTGGTTAAGCTGGATGGAAGTTTTTACTTTATAATCATTGTTGATATGGAACAAGAAACAGATCCTGTTAGGTGGCTCATAATATTTAGCAAAAATCATCATCATAACCTGATCATGGATAGAACTTGCTGAACTTCATATCATTGTTATTAAACATATAGAAACTTCCTGTATCAGATTAGACATCATTTCTTAACTCAATCATTCTTTCTAATTTTCACAGGGCCATTACCGCCATCACGCCGCAGATCGCTCTTCACTTTGGCAACCTTTATGATAATCATCTTAGCTAAAGCATCCAACATTATCCCCCTTTTACCTTCTGCCAAGGCTGGATTGACAGATGAAATAGTAGGTGCAATATTATTATTAGTTTTACTTTGTGTACCATAACTGATGCACTCTAATAATATTTATTTTTTATGAGCTTCAACAGGTTGATCCTTTTCTCCGATTGGTAGATGACTCTAAGTTGCAGGCTGTAACTACTGGACTACACCATAATGGTAAAGTTTATGGATCAAAGGAAGATGATAATGAGGCTTTGAAGTCAGTTTCAGCAATAGAGAAATCTGGGGACCAGTTAGAATCCTTTGCCTCCACCGTAGTGAAGGCACTGGAAAAGTCGACAGATGTAAATTTCATATTGATCTGTACCCTTTAAAGCATTTATAATTTTTACGTAAATTTTATGCTAGGACTGAATCTTACAAGTCTTTTTTCAGTCTGAGTCTTCCATTTTGAAGGAGCAGTTGCTTCAAAATTTCCTTCCTGATGATGCATGTCCCTTGGGAGCTCAATTATTTTCAGAGATGCCAGCTCAAAGCTACAATTTAAAAGACAAGGAAGCTCATGACGAGGTAATTGTCATGCACAGATGCTCATCCTTTTGCTAAGTTCATTGCAATGACCTCATATAGTCAACCTACAGGTTCCGCAGCCAGTATTCTCACATGGTGATGTGCAGCTCGATTCATCTGAAAGACAGACAGATTCTGACTTGCAGCTTAATGTGGATAATCCTAGCCTCTTGAGTGTCAACCACTTATTAGATTCGGTACATAAGCTTGCATCACTGTTCTTTCAGATTTATGTTTATATACTCTCAAAGAAAAAAGGGGTGAAGAGTGCAATCATTGCAAAAGTAAAATTGTGGAAGAAGAGGTCTAGTTTGTGTTATTTTTATTATGGGTTGGGGCCATTGGGGAGAGTTTTATAAAACTGCAATACCATTTAAACAATATACTTTAAGTGATAGCCAAAATTCTCCTGGGAGTGTGAACAATAGGTGATTTACTTATTTAGGTTATCAATCCAGTACCACGAATCTTCTACAGTTCGTAAGCAGTGGACCATGAAAAGATATTCTCACAAAATTAAATATAAGGAAATGATGAGACGTGGATTTGGAAATATAAGTTTTAAGGATATTTGGCATGGAAAGTTTTGAGTTACAATAACTATACCGCATATTTTGAGGCAAATATAGGTGTTTTGTGGTTGGGTAAACGAAAGGAGATTTGCCTTTACTGAGCTTGAAAATTTGGCTGTCTAAAAACCTCCATAGAGGTGAGGCCAAAGGCACAAGGTGGCCGCTGAATTTTACATTTTTCTCAATCATCGACATTATAGATTTTGCAATATCATCAATATATATGTTTCAATGTCTGCATGAGGATCCTGACCTTCATAGTTTGGCCCGTTGAAGAAGAGTCTAGTATACACAATATTATCCTTCAAGTAAGAAGCCGTTTGTGCTTTACTGCCCTTGTGGCCCTATTCGGTTCGGGAATCGGTCTTGGGCTTTCCGGCCAGGGGATACCTTGGGAAACCAAAACAAAAGGGGGCCGTTTGTAGTTTGAACTCGTTACTTTTAGTTCAATGGCGTGATCATATCGTTGTGCCACTGTCATCGCCAATCTCTTCAGAATTTTTGAAATGTCGTTGAATTCCTTGAGGACATAAAGGCACAAAGTGATTGATTGGTCAAATGACTCATCACCAATTAAAGAGACAAATAAAAGAGTTGGAATTTTAGCGATTTGGTGAGTTCTGACTCGGGTATTTTGCAATCTCAACCGAGTTGGTATCAAGTGTGGGAGTGGATGATCTTGGCTTTGAGAGCTTGATTTGAATGTTCTGGTGTCTAGAGCTGATGGCGGCACCACTAATCGAGCTGTGAATGATTTAGGTTGAAGAAAACCTCTTGTTGCCAGATCATCATATGAATTATATTAATATTTATCTAACTACACTCCTCCACCAGCATCAACCACTCAGCTGCTATTTCAACCGACCAGCAACAACTAGATCCAAATCCACCAGAATCCAGCCACTTTCAGCAATGGCAAAGACCTTCACAAAGAACCAAAACTACACCGTCATAAAAGCTCACTCACAACGCCTACAATCTTAACCATCGAGTTCGGCACCTTCTCTCCTCCCAAATAGCTGCATCCCTATGCACATTATGGAAACATCACCTTTATCTCCAATGATCTCAGCTTTTATTTCTCGTACACTCCATATACTCAACAAACTGTGCCTCCCGAACGATTGTCTTGACTGCGCAGCCTCTATATCGGAAACAGATCTGGCTCTTCAGGTATGAAGCGGTAAAGAATTTGTTTTCCTGTAATAAAACTATGTGAGACAAGGTGAAGGAAAGAATATTGGAGACTGAGAGTTTTAAACTTAGCTAGTCTGTGAATTATGTTCAAGCTAGGAAGGGCGGTATCAGGAAAAGACATAATTTCTTTCTTGCATGCTAAATGGGAGTCTAGTGACAGTTCATCATTAATTTTGGAATGGGAACTTTATTTGTATGGAAGTATATCAACTTTAGGGAGATAGGTTGGTGCAATCGCAGGATACTGTTACACTCGTGCAGTTTGGCAAATTCAACCTGTTGGCCATATCAGTGGGTTTTTGTCAAATTAGACGTTGAAGGATAATTTTGCAAACCTGAGTATCTTGGTTCGAGGGGGATGCAGCTATTGCAACCTGTATTTATGTGATGCATATTATGCTTTGGTATAGAGTCTGGATTCTGATGAGAATACCATTGGTACGTGTTGCCCTTTGGCCTTGTGGAGTTGGATGCTCCAGCCTCAAGATTAAATAGGGTTAGGCTCTCTAAGGAGGTTAATTCTTTGAATGAAAATTGAAAGTTGGGCTGCAAGGAGATTTTATGTTCATGGGATGATTGCATTGAAACTTGAGGGAACGTCAGGTATATACCGGTTGGAAGAAGTGGTAGGGTGGTGATATGTTGCAGTCACCATTTCGTTGATTTGTGCCTGTAGATTCCTTTTCTCTCTACTTGGACCTCATGGCGTGAAAGACAGCAAGAACAAAGTGGGTGACAAGGGGAACTAGCTGAGTTGGGTCGGGAAACTAGCTATTGTACGGTGTACACGTGTAGATCATAAACCAAATGCTTCTTTGAATTTAGCCTGGTCCTTAAGGTTCTGTGAAAGCAGATACTAATGCTCTTGCTGTTGATGGTTATAATCAGAATGTTTTTGAGGTACAAAATTGTTTAGCGGATGATCTAAAACAAAATTCAGGAGCTCCATTCATTCCAAAGATTGAAAAAAGGAACTTGTTAGCGTAATCGGCCTACAGAGAGATTGGTGCCTGGGATGAGGTGAACAACACTTCTGAGTCTATGTAGTGCTTGTTGGTGTATCGGGAGCGATTTTAATATTGTTTGTCATACTAATGAGGAGGTTGGTGCGTCTTTCATTACTTCTAGCATGGGGGGATTTGATAGCTTCATTAGAGAGTAGGATTTACATGGCATTGCATTTTCTAATCTGTCGTATAATTTTTCAGTTTCTGGGCAACGTGTTGCTACCAGGCGTATTGATTGCTTTCTTTTCAGAGTGGGAGGATTGAGGAACCACTCCCGAGTTGGTCCAGGATTCTTTTCTAGACCAGTGTCTTATAATTTCCTGGTACTTCTTGAGGCCCTTTCTAATTAGTGTTGGAGAGGTCGTGAGATAAGCGAGTGGAATGTGATTGTCTTTATGCGTAAGCTTAATCTTTTTGAAGGGGAAGATTAAGATTTGGAATCAAAATGAGTAAGATTGTTAGGGAGATCACTGATATTGATGGCTTAGAGAAAAGGGGTTCTTTTATCTGAGACTGTTGAGTAGGAGAGTTTTTGCTGTGAGATTGTGTGGTCTTTTCGGCCTCTCTTTGGCTTTCCGCTCTCCTTGCAGGATTTCCGGTCTAAACCTATGGGGATGTTACGGGGTCTTGCGTTGACTGATTTAGCGAGAGATTGGCAGGCTACTATGGTTCCTTAGGTTTGATCTTTTGCTTGTTTTGTGTGGTATTATTGTCTTTCACATGTCTGTATTGGTGGATTTCTTGTCCACTTCTGTTTACTCTTTGTTTTAATAAATCTTCTTTCTCTATCAAGAAAAAATTTAGGAGATAGTTTTGCATAAAACTTTTAGTTGAAGACAGAAGTATATGATAAAGTGGATCAGGACGGGACTGCAATTCTAGTTTCTTTCATGATATTATGCCAGTAGAAGGACAAACTTCATTAAGGAGATCAAGCTTGAGATAGGGACATTATTAAGGAGTTGTCCAGGCAATTAGTAAATCTTATGTGACTTCATAAATGGAAGAATCTGTGAAATGTTCAATACTTGAAGGTTTTTCATCAAAAAAGAAGATTGACGTCCTCTTTCTCCATATATTGGGGTTGTTGGCTTGATAGGTTGTTGTAGGTGGAGACAGCAGAGCAGCTATGATATTGCCAGTGATAAGTCTCTAGGTCCAATTTGGCCCTTTTTCAGGACATGTTGGGACATTGTCAAGGATAACCCCCATGCATTTTGTGGAGCTTTTTGAGAATGAGACTGTCTATAATAGCATTATTTCCTCTTTCATCACTCTTCCTAAAATTAGTAGCTCTTTCAATGTTGATTTTGAACCTAGCAGCCTTCATACGAGTGTGCTAGGAGACTTGAGGTGGTGCTCAAGAATATGTCTGATTTTGTAAGTGGGGCGGGGGAGCAATTTGGAAGCATTCTTGTAGGCAGCGAAGTTGTGGACGACCTTTTTAAGTGTAGACAGTTGTGTTTAAGCTTGGTTTTGTGAAAGGCTATAACCTGATTTACTGGCGCTTCTTAGACTTAGTCGTGGAGAGTAAAGGGTTTCGGTGCAGGTGGTTTGAGTGGGTTATGGGTTATCTTATATTTGTTTCCATTTATGTTGTCATTAATGGGAACCAAAATCTTGCTTTAGAAGGCTAAGGCAGGGGGACTGTCTATCCCACTTTTTCTTTATTATAGGTAATGGACAGCTGGGTAGGATAATTAGGACTGAGGAGGTGGAGTCGTTTGAGGCTTGTCCTGTTGGTAGACGAGGTTAACATATCTCGTTTGTAAGTTTCTGATGATAGCTTTCTTTTGCAGTTCCTGGCTGATAACATTGATAAAGAAAGAAAAATATTTATAATAACTTAGAAAGATCACTGTGATATCAAGTGTTGGCCATCTATTGGTAATTGATGCATGTGTTTATGGTAATGTGGTTACTGGAGAGTATATATCACAGACTTGTCAAAGACAACAAATGAGTGATTGGGTTGTTTCTCTCCAATTTTTAACCAAAGTATTAGTTTGAGACATCCAAATGTTATTTTGGACATCCATAGTGGTTTACGTGATATCAATAGAATGAGCCTGAAGGGGTTGTGGGAAGAGGTTTTGTTTGGGGAGTGGATAATGTGTTGCGAATATGTATGGATTGTGTTCTGATTTGTGCAAGGTTTCTGATCCTACTTTCTTTATGGACATTGTTTCCAGATCCTATTGTTGCAGTTTTCAGACATTATAGCACATTGAGCACATCCAAAGGGTTTAGAAGTAGGACCTTCTGTTATTTTGCCAAATATGTATAATGTCAGGTGATATGCTAGTGGATATAGAATTAAGGTGACATTTGTGCAGGTTCCGGAGACAACAAATCAAGTGGAAAGGTTCTCAGTCTCGAACCCACCTCACATACCCTACAAGGAAATGGCTGGCCACTGTGAGGCCCTTATGGTGGGAAAGCAGCAGAAGATGTGCAAGTTTGAGAATGACCATCACATTCAAGAATCTCCTTGTCACAATTACGAAAAGAATGAGCCGGTCAATCCCCATCTTGGGCCCGGTTTTCCTCAGGTAGTCAATTCTTCAGTATAAATCACAGCATGCTTTTAAATGACATCCTGTCTCAATACTGCACGAGGATGTTTCCATCTTCTAAAATAACAGCTAGAAATCGATAACGCGATTTGATATTACATAAGTTGGAACCAGAAGTTGTTTACCAAGATAGAGGATAAATGAACATCTTGTTCTCCTTGAAGCAAGATTTTACATAACATACACGTTGCAAAGGTTTTTCCCCAAGTGGTACAGCCAATAACACATGATATACACAACTCTAAACTTAATAACACCATTTTGATGTTAAATTTTTCTTCGTATTTCATCTGTATATTGTTTTGATCATATGGTTCCATGAGTTGCAGATGGGTAATCCGTTTCTCAGCCAGAACTCAAATGATTTCTCGTACAAGCCAAACATTATTGCTAATCCAATGCCATGTGCAGCTGAGTATCAGCATCATCCCGACTTCTTTAGATTGCCTGCTTCAATGCCATATGATAACTTCTTAAAGGCTGCTGGCAGTTGATGCAAGTACGTGTGTTTGAAGTCCTAATTTTTGAGGTGTAGCAATAGAGCTTGTTCCATCACTGAGACGTGATTACAATGTATAGTGCTTATCGATGAATATAGAGTACTGTAGTATTTCAAGGTATTAACCAGAACTTTTGACAGAGAAATATTAATTCTTTTTTTTTTTTTTAAATAAATTTAACAACATCCTATACGGGTGTCATTTTTGAGCTCTCATTTTTTCCCACACTGATCCTAACTTATTGGCTGAATTGGGTACAAGTTTAATTTCTAGAATTTGCTTTTAAATTTCATGTCATGGAAACTCTTGAATTGATGATCTCTTGTTACATGCTTGTTTATTAATAAGATATACGAACAAGGATCTTGTCGTCTAGATCCAGTGTGAATGCTACGTTTTTTTGTGAGACTATACATCTTATCTTTTATGCAATTCTTGGGGTTAATTGCATTTTTGCCTACTAACTTGTGCCTCTTTTTCATGAGACCTTACTTCGTTCATCTCTGTCCTAACAAACTTCAAATTTATTTATAAAGGGCGACATTAAGTTTAATTGATACGGTCTAAACAATTACATGTGCATGTCACATGCAATAGAAGCAGATCATATAACTACTTTACAAACTCCTTTATTAAATATTGATTTTATACTTCAATAAAATAATCAAGTTATGATTTTAATTTAATTATAAATATTAGATATTTATCCTAATCTATTCACAAGAATATTTACATTTTCTAAATTCAATTTTAAACCCTAGTCGAGTTGATCTTTGACACTGGAAACAAGCAATTTGGGACATTTGTTGATTACCCTTTTGAAATTCTGTTCTGGGACTTGGGAAGATCGTGAGAGAGGAAATTGAAAACAAGGATTTGGTAGGGTTTGATGTCGAAGGCGAGGATTTTGGGAGACATGCCGAGGAGTCCTTTTGGTGAATGTCTTTTGATTGGAGGAAACAGATGCTCTGGAGTGGAGAGATGGTTTGCTGAGAAATGAAAAAAAAATTTTTTAAAATTTTTTCTTTGAATTGGGTTGGGGTGTAGGGTGTGTGGTTGTGGACTTGTTGGTGGGAGTTTGATGATGATGATGGTTTGTTGGGAAAGGAGATCTGATTCAAATTTCAATTAGATTAGATAAACTTTGAAAATTATTTAACAAGATTAGTACTAATTACGACTTACGAATCCGTGCTTCAAGAACAGGAAATATTAATAAGAAAAAATAATAATTTTTCAGAAATAATATTACTATTATAAAGATTTTGAGAGATAAGTGACTTTATGATGGGTTAGATGCTATGTTAAATTTACATATTTAGAGAGGTAATATTTGATACTTCTGAACATGATTAGGTTAGATAGTTAGATATAATATAATTGATACTTCTAAACATAGTTATGGTTTAGGAATCATGTATAAATAACCTTCAACAAATTTAGAGCTCTCTAATAATAATATATATTTATTTATTTATATATTTTGGTGTTCGTCTTAATGGGGCGTGATAAGGAATTGAACCTAAACTCTCTAATATTTAAAGATGTAAGTCCAACAACAAAAAAAAAAAAAAAGAAAGAAATTTGCATAAATATTTTATTTGATAATAAAATTTGTATAGATGAATTTCGGGCCAACAATAAATTCACTTATTATATGTTTCACAATTTTTAAATGCTTTCAAATGGTCTTAAACTTAGAAAAGGTAATGGAATTTTGAGTAATGATAGAGCAACAAAATTTGTTTACAAATTTAATTTACAGCAAACATTAATGTATTTTGCGGTACAACTTAACAATGCATGATAATTATACAATAAAATACATTGCTGCCTACTGTAAATTAAATTATAAACCAAAATCTGTTGATCTATCATTTTATTTTAAATTATATATTGTACTAATTTAAAAAGCGATGATACATTTACGAACAAAATTAATTGACCATCAACCGAATATGTATCAAAGGGTTGTATGGTACAACCCCATAATACACATTCAGTTGATGATTAGTTGATTGTGTCGATAACTTTATTATTTTCGATAATTTAATGCTAAAATTTAAGGCTGAAGGTGATTCGATTTGGTTCGGTTTGAGCTAAAATCGCAAACCGAACCACCCCTAATAGTTTCATATATTTCAAACTGAACCGAGCCGCCACAAACTTCAAACCGAATCGATCAGTTTGGTTCGGTTCTGCGGTTTAATTATTTAAATATTCCAAAAAAGAAAAAAATTTTAAATATCAAAAAAATACTTTTAACACAAACTAAATAATTAAAAGTAAAAAAATTAACTTTAAAATTACAATAATTCAATCAAAATATAAACAAACAACAATAATTTTCTTATTAAATTTAATTACTAATTACTAAATAATATATATATATATATATATAAATAAAAAAATAAAAATTAAATGGTGGTGGTTCGATTCAATTCGGTTTGACACCAAAAACTGTAAACCGAACCGCTGATTTATAAAATTTTTAAACTTAAACCGAACTATCCTAACATAAAATTGAACCAAACTGACCGATTCGATTGATTCGATTTGATGATTCAGACTTACACCCCTACTAAAATTTAAATTGTCTTTCAATCGGTATGAATTTCCAACTTCTAGAGGCCGTAGAGGGGTATACTATACCACAGGTGGTACGATTGGTAGTCAAAGGAGTCAAACCAAACTTAAGGGGAAAAATGTAATTTTCCCAAAGAAAGCAATTTCCAGCTGCCGTCTTCCCAGTCAACACACACACACCCCCCCGCGCGCGCGCGCGCACACACACACACACACACTATCGATCTTTACGAAGTCTTCACACACTTTGTTCTCAGTTCAAAATCCTATTCCTCTGAACAAGATAAACCTCAGAAAGATCTAATCATCAAACGTAAGTATTTCGATTCTCCCACGCTCTCTAATTTAGGAAACTTCATAGTGTTTTTTTTTTTTCTTTATTCAATCAACAATTCCCTTTCTATGCTCTGTTTGGTTGCTTCCTATTCGGAAAATAAAGTATCCAGTAAAGAAAATTCCCCAAAAATTGAATCTTCTCATATAATTTTTACTCTGTTGTATAAAGAAATGCACCCAAAAAAGAAATGCACCCAAACAAGTACTTGTAATGAACCCAGGTCAATTTTCTCTCCCTTTCACCCCTAGATTTTCTCACTGACCAAACAGGAGCTTTAATTTCAACCCAGCACACATTTTTATTATTTTTCTATAACTGAGAAATTAGAACCTATAGGTGGGTTTTCTTTTTTTATGCTGATAGGTGGGTCCAATGTGGCCTTTTCCCCTCGTTAATCAAACAAACTGAGAAAATGGGAATCATTTTAGATTTTGTTATTGGAGCTTAATTGGATTATGCTTGTGGCATTAATTCCCTCTGTTTTCTTATCTTTCTAAATCACCCATTTAGGGTTGCTTGGGGAGTTGTAATTAACAGGTTGGAATTAAAGTGGGTGGAAAGCTGATTGAATTTGGATTTTCCTTAAAAGAGTGAGTTTGAGAAGATTTGGGAAAATGGAGGAAGTACAGGAGCAGCAAAGTCAATCAGTTGGTAAACTATCGAAAAACTCTAGCCTCTTGCCACGGTTATTTGATTTTTCAGCTGTTATTTTTCTGAAGTTGAATGTGAATTGAATGCTTTTCTTTGCTTATGATTTTGAAGTACCAAAAAGTGAACTGCTCTAATTGACTTTCTTAATATCTTTTGCAATTCCAATTGGATTTGTAGGATAATTATTTGATGGTTGTTATCCAATTGTTATTGTTGCAAGGATCATAAAATATTCAACACTCAAGCATTGTAGGTCCTTTCTTGTGGCCCAAGCTTTAGCCAAATGGCCTGCACTCCTCCCTTTAATTGAATAGAAGTGAGCTGGGCCCAAGCCAACTCAAGCGTGATAATCACGTATATTCCCTCCTTCCCAAAAAAGAGTCATACTTCTAGCTATTGTTTCCCCCTAAAAAAGAGTCATATTTATAAAATTTAAGCTTCAAATCTTCGTATCTTTTTTGAATTTTCTTTTTCAATCTTTTCGAAGATATGATATTATCTAACGGGTCATACAATTCCTCTAATAACCTTAGTACAATTTAAAGGAAATATGAAGTAGCAAAAGTACGATATGAAAAAGTGTGACTTGTCAAATGCGACTCTTTGGGACAGAGGGAGTATTATGTAGCAGATATCAAATTTATTTTGGTCAGTATCATTTGAAATCAGTTGCCTTGGTAGGAGGATGGTCATTGCTTATTATCCAATCATTGATGCTGCATTGTTTGTTAATGTTTTAAATACTATGCATCATGTGTCATTTCTAATGCCCAGTGAGCTTAGCGCTAGTGGTCTGCATTTGTAGGAGGATGGTCCTTGCTAGTTATCCAATCATTTATACTGCACTGTTCATAGAAATGTTTGAAATTACATGCATCACAAGTCCTTTCCAGCAGCCATTAAGCTTAGCGCAAGTGGTATACCCTCCTCCCTCCCATGGTATGGGAGCGAGCTGGGTTGAAGCCTATGCAAGTGTACTGAACCCATATAGATGACATAACCCCAAGGGGTGGGAGAAATGGCAAGAGCACTCAAGGCAAAGACCTTGAGGTCCTTGGTTCCAATCCCCATTCCAAGGGGCCATACTTATCTATAAAAAATAAATAAATATAGATGATATATCACTTCTTTCTATGAAATTTATCTTGTCAGCCCATTTCTTAAGAAGTGCTCTTGGAATTCTCTTTCAATTGGAAGCTTTCTCCATTTCACTGGAACTCTAGTCTTAACAAGTTTTCGTAAAGATAAAATGGGTTATATTATTTCCACAGAGAGGGCTTTTCAGCAGACTGCCCCTAGAAACCTGTTAGTTTTAGCGGAGCACCCAAACTCCAATATTAGTCATTATGCTTGACATAATAAATTTGGACAAAATTAAGCAATGACACAAACACATGATTTAATGTGGTTCACCCGAGCAACAACTCTGTGAAGGGGCTTCATCCACACCCACCAATCCAAAGGCTCCACTAGAACATCCTAGAGTTTCAAGAACATTGTTGATCAAGAAATTAATAAATACCTATCCATTTACCCATACAAGAGAGATACTCGAAAACTATATAAACCCACGTATGTGGGTCCAGGACACCCTCGATCCTTTTCAATAATTACTCTCACAATCTCTCTCATATAGAAGGTGTCACCATACATCTGTACACGTAGAGAGTTACAATGTCTCACATATGCACACTCTCTTGATGATGTAGACGTCTCTCGCGCACAATGGAAAAAATAGCCCCTCATGGCTTCCCTCTGGCACCACAAGGCACGCCATATGAAATAGGGTATACGTGTTGATATGGACGCATGGAACCCCAAAATCTACTAGGAAATCAGTTTTGGATAAGTCCAACTCAAATCCCAAGGCATCTGGGACTTCTCGAAAACTCCTCGCATTAGGATTAGCAATCCTAACCATTTAAGGAATCTGGGACATATTTCCAACAGTTAGCATTTTCAACCTTATTTATGTTGAGAACAGGTTCTATGCCTTGTAAAGTGATTATTTTCTGAAAAGAAACTGGAAGAAATATTAATGTGTCAAGTGTGAATCAAATAAGCAATACCCCAGGAACTCTTACATTTGTAACTAGTAACTAACAATGAAAGTATAAGTCTAAATCAAATAAGTATAACATCAGGAACTTTTACATTCATGCTTAGTAGCTGTGCGTTGCCAATAGTGGTTGACATGTCCTTTTGCAATACAGTGATATTTTGCTTAGAGTAGGGTTTCCTTGTTTACTTTTGAGTGAATTTGAAAAAGAGTAGTTACCACTCCTTCAAAGTTGCAACCTCAATTGGACTTTGAAATGATCATTTTTGATTGGACTAATATTTTCTTTTTTAACAAGTTAAGATTGTTATAAAAAAGAGCCAAGGGGGTGAACACATGTAAACGACACGTAATGTTACTTTAATGAAAATGATAGCTGGAAGGGTACAATGCCTAGGCACAAGAAAACCAGAATACAGTGCAGAGGAGAACCCTGCACCGGGGAGATCAATGTTACTAAAATGAAAATTACTAAAAAAAATTAACCAGTAAGATAACATATCCCAGGCCCTGAGCATACCCTGCTGGAACCATAACAACAAGAAGCTCAGTATAAAGAATCACAGCTTTAGTATATTGGTTAAAGGCCCATCTAAAATTTTTCTGTGTCATCTCTTCATGCAATCCACATTAAGCTTGTAGATGCTGCCACCCTCTTAGGCATCTGAATACCGTACCATGCAGCCAGAAAGTCACACTGTACTAGATATGGTCCAAGGATGGGAAACAGCAGAAGAAATATACACAACAGTCCATCACCAGCTTGCTGGGTGGAAAAAAATTATTTAGTTACTTATCAAATATTTTTTTTAGTTTATCCTTATTTCTTGTGCACATAGCATTTAATTACCATTTTTTTTCCCTTTTCTCATATCTTCAAATTGCCAAGGGTCAAAATTGCTCCTAATGTAGGGTTTACTGAAGCAATATCCTTCCAATAGAATAATATTCTTTCTGAGAGATCTGTTAGACTTTAGCTTGTGGTGGCTTGTTCAGGTATTTGACACAAAAGATTACAATAAAAATACCTTGGAATTATTGTGGGTACTTACTATTAAGCCAAAAAGGACTTCTTATTTCTTTGGAGATCATTGGTCTCCAAATTTAGGTTTGGAGAAAACAATATTTTTTTCTTTTATACTTTTATGTGCTTGTGTGCTGGTATCTTTCTTTCTGTCTTTGTGTGAAAAAGATCTTTTAATGGATGACACTAACTATACCTATCAAAGAAAAAAAGGATGACACTAACTCTGCAACTTGATTTCTAAAATGATACTTATATGGGAGGGTTCCCTTAATTGTGACTTAAAAGAAAAATGATATGCAAACTATAACCACCTTATTCACTTTGCAGGTCGAGATGGTGAACATGAAATCACAGCTGATTCAGCTGTGCATCAAGAACCTCCAAAAGATGGTAATGCCACAAGTTGATTCTGAAGTGAGAATGTTTTAGAGTTTATATTTGAAATGTTATTTTAGTTGATGCGACTTTGTATTCTTTGCAGTTCAAGATGGCGAGACAGAGATCTCAACTGAAGCTGCTTCATTTGTGCATGGCGAACCTCCTCAAGATGGTAGTGGTCCGCCAAAAGTTGATTCTCAAGTGGAAGTCCTCCACGAGAAAGTCACGAAGCAGATTATCAAGGAAGGCCATGGTCAGAAGCCATCAAAATATTCAACGTGCTTCTGTAAGTTTATACTGCACATGTTCAGAATAAATTAAGCAGTAATCTTATGGAATTCAATAATGTAGTATGCGTGCGCTGTAGTGAATGAGAAAGTGAGTAGAGATTTGGCTGGGTACTGTAGCTTAATACCTCATGATGCCGGGTTTTGCACCAAGGATATGATATCTGCTAATAAGACAAAAACCGTCACTATGCGGGGGCGGGTGCCTTGAAAGGCCCCTCCAGCGTGGAAATCAGTATGACGTCGACACAGAGAGAGTAATGCCAAAAGAGGGCAAAAGTAGGGTACTAGAGCTGTACCATATGAGGTCGGGCAGTATACTATTTATACTAGGTTACACCCTAGACAATCTCGGGTTTGAATTTGATCCTTTCCGGAATTTTTGGGAGATACTGTGATCCCCAAGTTTGACCGATAGAGTGCCCGCAAATGGACCAGGAGGTAGCTGCCCGGCCACCTTAGGGTAGCTCAGACTGTGAAGATGTTCGCTTGTAAAGACCGTTTTACCCTTACTGTAGAATTTAGGCAGTTCTATAGCTCTCTACTCCTTGTTGTGCAAGCAGACTCGGACCAAGGGGTAAGGAGTATCATTGACGATCACCTCCAGGTCAACATATGCCCTAGGAGTATCATTTGACGACTTCATTCAGGTTTCCGGACGAACATGTGAAGAGTCAGGCATCCAGACGACGGTTATGATATGACCTTTGCTGTTCCTCATGTTAGTCGTCACTTGAAAAACGTGAAATTTTAAATATCCCGCCTTTTGGTGTTACGTCATAATGATAAGTTGTGAATCCATGGCAACTCATTCGGGTTTTTGTTGAAACCAACCCAGATAAGTCTCGGGTAAAACCCTTTCAAAACCCTTCACTCCCTTACTTTTACTATTCCAAACCTTCAGCGTACCAAAGCATTTGCCTGTTAAAGAAGCTTGCTTTCAGCCATCACCGTCTCTCCTCCCGGTCCCAGCTAAATTCAAGTGTTTTATCGATGCATCTCGAATTTTAGTAGCATTCGTGCATTTTTACGGCCTACCACCGCATTCGACGTTTTTAGGTACTTCGCTGGCACTAAGCAAAACTTCTTCGGTTCGTCTTCACTTTTTTGGTGCTGTCGCTAGAGGCGACTATTCAAATTTCTTGCGGCCACCTCTAGACCGATCATCTTTGATTTACAACCCAGGTAACTTGCTCACCCGACCTTTTTTACATAATTGCTTATTCATTTATGGTGAGGACTAAATGAGAGAGAAAATCACCATCACCTGCCACGATAGGTATCGTGGCCTCGGACGAGGTCTCTCGGTGTCGTTCCTTGTTTGAGGGGGAGGCATAGTTATTAAAGGCGAAAAGCGAGAAGCGGACGAGAGATGCCTTTTTCGGGCGAGAGGCGAGCGAGCAAAAGGCGAACAAGTCGATAATTAAGAAAAAATAATTTTAAAGCGTTATATCTTGTAATTTTTTTCATAAACTAGTTATAAATAAAAGTAATTCATGTAACTCAGTCCACAAATGGTAATAATAACACTATTTTCAACTTTAAGGTTTTATATTTATACGAAAAACTACATTTTTTTTTTTTTTGAAAATTAAAAGGTAATAGGTGGATTCTAAAAAATATAGACAATAATCTTCTAGATCCACTTCAAACTAGCCAAACACTTTGGATCTAACCTCTGCACGTGCCGGCGACCCTTTCTGTACATTTCTGGCGAACATTCTGGTGCCAGCCAGATTTTCCGGCGAGATCGGACGGTGAAAAGTGTATAGCTGTGAGCGTCTCCTTAAGGCGAAGACATCTGTGGCCTTGGATTGGACAGATATTAGGTTGATTTGATAGATTTGTCTAGATCTAAAAAAATATGTCGAGATCTAAAAAAGAAAAATTCAAATCTGGTCAAATTTTGGTCTGGGTTCGCCTTAGGTCGCCTTTCTTCGCCTCTCGCCTCTCGATTAGGTGAGAAAGGCGTATGCCTGGGGTCGCCTCTATCACATCGCCTCGCTTGGGTACTTCCGGGCGACATACCCTCACCTCGCCTCGCCTCTCGCCTTAGGCGAGCCAGGCGTCGCCTTTAATAACTATGGGGGGATGTTAAGCAGACAATGACGAGACCTGAAGCCCGCTTTCATAGACATAGACGAGATTCTTCCCAAAATTTTTAACTTGGGTATTTGGGTTACCCACTTCAATTCCCAACAAGTACTTTTGGGCTATCTCAAACTCTATTACTATTACGAACCTAAGCTCTGACCGGATTTCCTTTATGACGAACAATTCAGGCGAGCACCAAAGAAAAGCCCAATTGAAAAAGGAGAGAATGATAGGGAGCTTGTGCCGACCACGAGTCATCCTGGCCAATAGCTAGAAGCTGAGGTCCCCGCCGGATCCCGCGCAAGGTAGGCTTATGTTAGTGTCGAGCTGGCCACTTAAGAGATCGTTCCCAGATGGGCAACTTCAATGGGAATTAACTTGAATGCTTTTAGGATTATTGAGGTTGACACCCCAGTTGACCGTAAATAGCTACGATTGCAAAATGACATGGTCGCCTTCTACCGAGCTCATTTGAAAGTTTGCCTTTGACTTTCCTTGCACCCTTTCATATGCAAGTTCTTGGCCGCGGTTGAACTTACCCGAATCGACCTGAACATGGATACAATTAGGTTGGTGGTAAGCTTTTCATTAGTTTGCCAGTCTCTAGGCTTGAGGCTTTGAGCCCCGACTAAGTGTATTTTTCCTCTTCCATACAACCCAACTATCCAGCGACCTTATTTCGGACGTGACCGCCCTTATGACCCCCAAATGTTTAGGAAACCCCTTAACAAACTCTCCTATTGTAATGGCTACTACATGTTTGAAGCTCAACGCGGGTGGAATGACCACTACATGTGTCCTCGCCCTTAGATGTTGAAATGAGGGCTATACGTCAAAGCCTTGGGCGTTGTTGAGAGTTCTGCGGGCAAGTATGTGAGCCAAGTGAGGAGATTCCATTGGGATTCTCTTATATCTTAAGAGAAATAATTGTAGCTGGCGAGTCGAAGGTGTAGAGCCCTAGGTGATTGTGGACGAAGAGTTGAGTGAAGGTTGGTTAGTTCATCACGAGGAAGTATTCAGAGAGTTGTGCCCATCTTGTGCTAGAGGAAATCCATGCCCGCATAAGCACAAGCGACCATTTAAAAATATCAATTATTCTGCTTACTTATCCTCGTATTATTGTTTACTAACTCTTTGATTCTTGTGCAGCCACTGGTTTTAATTTCGACGTTCACGAGTTGAGGGCCCAACTTAGGAGGTCGCAGCCGCCTCAGCATTTTCCTACGGGGACTTTATCCCCCCGTGGAGTCAGAGATGCGGGTGTTGGGCCAAGCAAGTGTCAGAAAAAAAGGGCCCGCCAGGTTGAACCCCAAGCTAGTGATAAGGGGGACCCCGACCATGTAGAACACTTGGGGGACCCTCAAGCCCCCAATCAAGCGGCCATTGATTTAGAGACTTTGAAAACGACCTCTATTCCTTCTTGGATGACCATACTATCCCAAGGGTCTCCTATTGCTGTCACCGTGCGGCCTCCCTCATCGACCACCCGGGCATCTTAGAGAATGCCTGGCTTTGTCCAACCATTAGCACTTCCAGAGTTGAAAGCTTTATCTGCTGAGGTGGGCTCTGTCACCTCATTAACTGGGCTCGATCAATAGGTCATACCCACAATCGTTGATTGGTCGGGGAGCTATGGGTCGCGTTCACCACAAAGAGATGACTCGAGAAATTCGATCTGCGTGCTTTAGAGCCGTTTCAGGACAGGCGGGTTTGGGACTGATTGAGGTATATCATTTTCGCGGCCTCCTTCACTACCCGTCAACTATTTATTAGCTCATCTTCAAAATGTTAACTTGTTTCCTCTGGTTTGTAAGTAGCTAACTTCGTGATCGCCTTAGAGGAAGACCTTAATGAGGAAAGGAAGATTAGGCTCGTGGCCGAACGGTCTGTGGCAACCAAGTATCGGTTGATATTGGATGCTGAAGCTCGGGTGGCTAAGTTGAAAGAAGATTTGAAGGCCGCCCATAAAGAGCTTGCAGATTTTCCTTGCTGTATGGCAGTTGTTCGGGCGTTATCGCGGACAAAGATGCAGAGATCGCTAGGAGGAAGGCAGACTTTGCTGAGTTGAGTTTATAGCGTAATAGGTTGATGGGGGTTGTGGCCGAGGCTGATACGACCAGGCTAAGAGAGGTTGACGCTACCAGGAGGGAGGCCATTGAGGCGTACAAAAGTAGCCCCCAGTTCCAGCAGGAGATAGCCCCCAAAGTGGTTTCCTATTATGACAACGGGGCCGACCACATACCAAGGCTTGCTGCGGCCTCTGGCAAGGTGGAAATAAGCGACCTCTTTTCGTGGAAAACTGAATCTCACTACGGCGCTTTTGCCCGTAGCGGCCATTCTCGAGTTCCTTATACCGCGAAAGACTTGGCAATAGTTAAGGAGAGGGATGCACGCAACAACCTCCCGGAATGGATTCCTCCTCCTGTTGATGATGACAACTTGACAGCCCGCCTAGAGGCCACACGAGGAGGGGCCGAACCAGAGGAAAGTGAGGCGCAGGAGTACGATGATTTTTTGGACTTGGAGGGTGGTGATCAAGGCGGCAGTGACGGTTAGCTTTGAACGAGCCACCTACCCACCATGATGAAAGCGACCATTCTGCAAACTAGTTTAGATGCTTTCTGCGTCGAGCTTGAAATAGGCACCCTGTGCCTTAACATTTCTGCAAACAACTTTATACTTTGATGTGTCGATGATATGTTTTCCTTTTTGGTGCGGAGGAGTCCCATCTAAACATTTTGTCATTATCTCTTAAACTCTTTATTGACGACCTTGTTTGCAACTACCATGTTTGTCTTGATATATTTCGATTTGTCTTTATGCAAGCATTTAGCTTCCTTGGGTGACCGATATATGTTAAGGCTCTGGTCTTACTTCTGTTTTAGCATAAGTTCGGCCTTGCTCTGTTTTAGCATGAGTTTGGCCTTGCTTTACTCGCTTAAGCCCATAGTGTTTATCGACTATTGGCTACTGTGAGCAAAGTGGTAAGGGAGCCCGCAATTTGTGGGTCCTATCCTTTAGCGGGCATGGTGTTCGATGTAAAATGGGAGCCAACGGGTAGCGGGTCTTATGCTTGGGCGGGCATGGTGCTCGCTATAGTAGGTATAGTAGGTGGCCGATTTTGGCTTTAACAAAGAATTAGACTAGATTTCATAAATAATCATTATGCAAAGTCGAATGATGGAATTGGTCATATAAACTTATGAATTACAAATACCGAATGGAGGCATTAACAACATACATACATGCTTAGATAAACAATTAATGATAAAACCTCTTTAAATAATCGACATGTCATGGTTTCTGAGCTCTTTCCCTTGGTCTAAAGTCGATAAGTGCTTTCTCTGATGATTTTTAGTGACCTGGAAGGGTCCTTCCCAATTGGAAGATAATTTCTTTGGCCTATTTGTTTCTCAGTTGCTTCTATCTTTCTCATGACCTAGTCTCCTACCAAGAATGTGCGCGGGTTTACCCTTCAGTCATGGTGGGCCTTAGCCTTTTTCTTATAAATTTCCATCATTAGTCTTGCCTCCAATCTCCTCTCCTCCAATAGGTCGAGCTCTCGGCAGGCATCTTCATTTAACTGGTCATTGAAGTAGGAAACTTAAGGGGAGGGCAACCCAACTTCCACCGGAGCCATGGCTTCTAAACCATACGCCAAACAAAATGGGGTTTCTCCGGTAAGTCCCTTGACGGTGGTCCGAATATAGCAAAGGGCGATATGGAGCTCGTCCACCCATCGGCCTTGCCTACCTTCTTAATTTTCTTGAGAGCGGTTATCTGGTTATTGCTCGCTTTGGCTTGACCATTTCCTTGGGGGTGTGCGACCAAAGACTTGACATGTTTGACCTTCATTGCACGGCAGGCCTCTGTAAATTTATTCGAGAATTGAGTTCCATTGTCGGACACTATCACCTTCGGCAAACCAAAACGACACCATAATTGGTCGTGCAAAAATTTGATTACATTTTTCTTCGTGAGGCCGGCTAAAGCTTTTGCTTTAACCTATTTAGCGAAGTAATCCACGACCACTATAGCATATTGGCAGCTTTCTTTTGCTTTTGGGAATGACTGTCTGAGATCTATCCCCCATTTGTCAAATGGTTAGGCAGCCTGGCGTTTGCTCGACAGCGGGCAGTCTTGTTTGCAAACTATTGACATTTCTCACATTTCATGATGTATTCCTCGGCATCCCTTTTCAAACTAGCAGTAGTATTTGTCGAACAATATTTTATCCAACAAGGTCCTCGCCCCGGGGTGCGCGCTACATATGCCTCGTGCACTTCGGAAAGCACCTTTTATGTCATGTGGGTTTTTAACAAGACACCATCAAATACCATGTACCTGGCTAATCTATCGCGTGAGCACTTTCCATGTCCTCTAGTAAGACCCCATTTTCTATATATTCCTTTAGTTCGGTTACCCAGTTTTTCTTTGCCTCTATTTGTGGCAGATCTATAGTAGGCGTTTCAAGGTATTCGATCCATGTCTTGGCAACCGCTATCTTCCGTTGTATTTTCTTCCCTGTCAATTTGTTTCAAGGTATCGTCGAGTTTTTGAGAACGTGGAGTTGGATACCGATCGGATCAAAGAGAACATTGGCTGGACTCTTAGAAACTGATGATATGATCTCCTTACAACTACAAGGAATTCTTTTGTTGATATAGGGAACACTATTTAGATTGTATAGCTAACCTTTTGTAGTATACTTCATGTATACAAGGACTCGTCACTTGTTTTGGCGATGTGTTTTAATATATATCTTACTTATCAAATTTTTTTTTTTTTTGTTTCAACTCCTATAAATCGAATTTTTTAATCAAATTTTTCACCACTTCGCAGTATTGAACAATGTGAGGTGATTAGCCCCATACTCCCCCAAAACTTGGTTTACAACGAGTTGTGAATCATTGTAAACGACTAGATGTCTTATTCCCATGTCTATGCACAATTCTATCCCCGCGATCAATGCTTCGTACTCTACCCGATTGTTGGAAGCTTTGAATTTGAATCTTAGTGCCTTCTCAATCTCATGTTCATTGTCCGAAGCAATCAAGAATAAACCTGCTCCACTATTCCCTCCAGCCGATGACCGTCTACAAAAGATAGACGTCAGAGGTCGGTCCAAGTACAAAGCATTGTCACGGAGGAGCTCGCTCAGTGCTTGTCCGGCCTCTGCTCCTTTTCCACTTGAGTTTTCTCATGTGTGAAGGAAGTCTCGACTACGAAGTCGGCCAAAGGTTGAGCTTTGATCGCCGTTCTCGGCGTGTAAGTGATTTCAAATCTAGTGAGTTCGATGGACGTCTTAAGGAGCATGTCTGAACACTCAAGCTTGTGCAATATCTTCCCGGTGCATTAGTGTACACATCAATAGGGTATGATAGAAAGTAAGCCCTTAGTTTGTGGGAAGCTAAGTAAGCTAACTTTTCTGCATTATAATATCTTGTTTTTACATCACTTAAAGCTTTAGAAACATAATGAACAAGCGTCTGAGCATTCCCGTCTTTCCTTGATCAAAACAGCGGCCACTGCAAGGTTGGTGGCTCCCAAGTAAACAAACATAATTTCCCCTTCCTTTGGGATGACAAGTAGAGGTGGCCGGCCGAGGTACTCCTTCAGTTGCTCGACAGTGGTATGGCATTCAGGCGTCCATTCAAAGGCTTTGTTCCATTTTAGTACTTTGAAGAATGGTAGTCATTTTTCTACAGCTCGCACAACCATGCGGCCATTCAGTTTCTGTACCTCCTTTATGGAGGTTGGTGGCTTCATGTGGTCTGGATTGGCCTCAATTCCCTTTTGGCTGACCATGAACCCCAAAAACTTGCTCGTCATCACTCCAAACACACATTTGCTTGGTTGAGCTTCATGTTGTTCTTCCTTAGATTTTCAAAGGTTTCTACGAGGTACTCTACATGTGGCCGCTCTTTTGACTTGATAATCATATTATCTATGTAAACTTCCACATTTCTGACATAAGACTACAACCCTCAACCCTCTTGATTTGAGCAAGGTGCTCGATGTCCCAAATTTTCCTAGGAATGCCCTTTCCAATTCTTCCCAACCAGAAATTGAACCCTTGGGCAAGCTTCTAAACCAGGTAACCGCTTTACTCGAAGATACCCCAAAAAAAATTTACACAAAATTGCCTCATCCTCTGTGTTGACAAAACCGTCCCACCCAGAACCATCGCCATTTCAACTTGGGACAAGTGATCTCTTGCATTTGTCTTTCCTTTGTAATTGGTGAACGTCAGGTATGTTAAGTTTGGATTGGGTGGCGAGGTTCTTATCCATTCTGCGAATGGCCTGAACGACTGAATATGGCCGTCAGGTTAGACTTTTTTTTGCCTCTATCGCATTCAACTCAGGTCTCTTATATCATTGTCTGCCTTGATGGCCGTCTCACCGTTCGGCCTCTCAACATCAACCGACATTCTTTCTATCGACCTACCCTCTTTAGACTGTGCCCCGCGACATCGTTTCTCGGCATGGAGGAGATTTTGATCTCCTCGTTCGCCTTGCTAGTCGACTTGTGTCTTCAGTTTCGCTTTTGGGGTCGTGGGTCAGATTCCCCTTCATAACTTCTCTCCCGTACCCGCCTTCGAGTTGCTGCAGATGTGCGGGCTCTTTGATCTCCAAGTCTATACATAACACTGATTCGGTTTTGAGTTGGCTCTTGCTCGGCCAGTTGCCTTGTTATGTGTTCATCTTCCCTCATCTGCCTCGACCTGCTTCCTTCCGGAACAGTTCTTCGCTCACATCAGTCACCTCCCATGCCCGAGCAACCACCTTCAGAACATCACCTCGGACTGCGAGATCCACTTATGGTGATTTAGGGGATGGGGTGATGGGTACTGGCGCTGGGGCTTTGGAGCCCGCCAAAAGAGAGCAGGTGGGATGGGGTGGGATGGGAACTTCAGACTAACCCATTGCTCGCAATAGTTGATTGTTCAGCATTATCTGCACCAACGGTATGTGCTTTTACATCTCAGCTGAGCCAACTAGTCGGCCTTTCTGGGTTTGGGTGCGGTTATCGATGCTGAACCTCTACATGTTTGAACCACCTCGCGGAGATTGCTAGTTCCCCTTTGTGTAGACTGGGGCATCCTTTTTGCTCGTTCGAGCCCCCTTGCCTTTGACCGTTTTCTTAGTCGCCGCCGGCTCCTTGCGACTCCTCAAAAGAGCGTAGGATTTCTCCTTCCTCATTCTCAGTATGTTGGCCAACTTGTAGCTCAATAGTGGGAGCGGGCTTTAGTGGTTGCTCTCAGTGGCTTACCCGAGGGTAGAGTGGGATCGCTGCAAGCGCCATTGGTTGTTCTATCAGTTGTCATCTTTCACTGGAGAGTTTTTAAACGTGACTGTTTCTGGGTTAGGAGATATGGTTTTCAGGCGATTCTTGGCAACGGAACCACCGATGATGTCGGATTTTGCACCAAGGATTTGATTGGAATATTGTATGGATGGATATTTGGCTGTTGGTTGAGTAGGATCTGCAAATAAGAAAAAACCAGGGGTGCCCTGCAAACCCCTTCGGCGTGGGAATCAGTATGATGTTGACAGAGAGAATAATGCCAAAAGAGGGGGAAAAAATAGGGAACTAGAGCCGTACCATATGAGGTCCGGAGGTGTGCTATTTATACTAGGTCAAACCCTAGAGAATCTTGGGATTGGATCTCATCCTTTCCAGAATTTTAGGGAGATACCGTGGTCCTGAAGTTTGACTGATAGGGTGCCTGCAAATGGACTAGGAGGGTGGCTGCCGGCCACCTTAGGGAAGCCTGGAGTGTGAAGATGTTCATCAGTAAAGACCCTTTTACCCTTGCTGTAGAATTTAGGGAGTTCAATATCCTTGTATGGAGAAATAGTTTATAAAATCCAATCCATAAATTGTTTTCGAGCCTAATTTACCATCGTGGGCATAGTGTTACTGCCTGCATTCTAGATTGATGATTCTCAGCATAGAAGAGATCTTCACGAGTCTGATCACCATCTATGACCATCTATTAAAGAGATGGAAGGGACGAAATTTGACCCGGCTATCAAACTTTACCCAAAATGATCTTCATAATTTATTATTCCTAGCCTAGTAAAAGAACTACACACATGGAAAGGGGCAGGTTCTCATATGACTTTCAGGATTACTGTAACTTCGCGGAAGGTCCAACACTGCAATGCATGAGGTAGATGGATTTCGTTGATCTGTGCTGTAGATAGATGTAGCACTGCTCTTAATTATAATAATCTTTTAACGGTCCATTTGGCATTTTCAGAACTGTTTTCTTGTTCAGAAATCACAAAAGTTATGAACTAGTTTATAATAGAAATCAATCTCTTAATGATGATTTAGATCATTATAATGTTAAAATACTATATCCTAAAGTTATAACTATGCATAAACTTTTCGCCCTTTGCTTTTGAGGAAGAAGACTTATAGCTTCAAAATCTGCGGCTTTGAGGATGACTCTGAGCTTTGCACCTGATCAGAGGCGGACATGCATCATCCATGAGACCATGGAAATGGTACATAATGATAGTGTAGAAGTTCTGAGGCTCTAATAAGTACTTATATAGATTCGATAAGAAGCTTCCTCTTATTCACCAGCATTGGTGGATTCTGTTCAGTCTACATTGCTAGATGGTGGGGCTGCAATGTTGTAGGTTAAGTAATATGTTTACTGTCATGGTGATGTTACCTTCCTATCTATGATATCATTCTGTGCTTTATTTAGTTCCAAAGTAGTTTAAATGTTGATGAAACTAAAAAACTTTCTTGTATGATGTTATTTTAGACCGCTACAACATTGCCCATTCAGGTGGATAGCCCTGTGAAATTAATTATAATATTCTTGGTCAACTTTGATTATACTGCCTCAGGATGAACATTTTGAATAACCACATCTATTATGGCAGTGCACTACAGGGCCTGGACTGAAAGCACCCAGCATAAGTTTGAAGACACGTGGCATGAACAACAATTAGTTGAAATGGTCTTAGGCAAAGGTATCTGCTTAATAATTCTTATGTCCAATAATTCATCTTTTAAGTGGCATTGAAGCCCTGCCATGTGAAGGGAAGCTGAAGTTAGCTGCAATCTTTACGAGGGATATATACTGCTCTATTACTTATAAGCATAAGGGCATATTGAAGCATTTGGTTTCCGCCATCAATTTAATGCAGATGGTATTATGGTCAACAGTCTGTAACTGATGCATATGTTGATATACTTTGTCTAAATCAATTTTACTTGATAGGCATGAGCTTTTTCAGTTTTTGCTTCAGGGGGCTTCAGATAAAATAACCCCCTTTTTGTTACAGAGAAAAAAGAAATGACAGGATTAGCAATTGGCATGTACACCATGAAGACGGGTGAACGCTGCCTCTTACATGTCGGTTGGGAACTAGGCTATGGTAAAGAAGGAAGCTTCTCTTTCCCAAATGTTCCACCCATGGCAGATATTGTGTATGAAGTTGAGCTCATTGGTTTTGATGAAACCAAAGAAGTGAGTTTTCTGCAAAATGGTGTCCGACAAATAAACTTTGTTCATAATAAATTTGTTTGGATCTCATCAAGGTGCTGAGATTTTTAAAACTAATTTTGAAGGGGAAAGCTCGTAGTGACATGACAGTTGAGGAGAGAATTAGTGCTGCAGATCGGAGAAGGATGGATGGGAATAATTTATTCAAGGAGGAAAGGTTGGAGGAGGCTATGCAACAGTATGAAATGGTTACAAGCTTCTGCTCTTAAATCCTTTCCTTGCATTAATATTTTATGACGAGCTTGTGTAATGCAGTACCCATTCTAAAATTGTGTTATTTATTGGTGACATAGTAGGCCATAGCATATATGGGAGATGATTTCATGTTTCAGTTGTATGGTAAGTATCAGGACATGGCTTTAGCGGTGAAAAATCCTTGCCATCTGAATATAGCAGCGTGCTTGATAAAGCTCGAACGCTACAACGAAGCCATCGGCCAATGCACCACTGTACGTATATAGTTTTGTGAAGCTCTTCCTTCAGTTTTTAAACTTTGGTAGTTTTTTGTGGCCGAAAGTTCTTATTTTGCCAATAGTTCTGGTCCACATGGCCATCCTGTACTACAGCCCTTCAGAAACAATATATTGTCCAACTTGGTCCTTACTTCTGAGTTAGCGTTGCAAAATAAGTAACAAATAAAGAATATAAAATAGAAATATAATATTAAAAAACAATATTTGTAATATGTGTGTGTGTGTGTGTATATATATATATATATATATATATATATATATATATATATATATATATGAAAGTGTATTTTTGTGTATGTCCCTTATGATTTCAAAGTATCCCTTGACAATTGAGTTTAGTTTAAAAGAAAGGGAAATAAATGGTTGTTGTTTTGTTGCTTGAATGTCACTACCGTAACCATTTCTAATGTTACTTCAACTATATCCAAAATTACTTTTGCATCCTTCAACTATACCCAAACTTTGGATGTCCCTACTCAACTATTTATTCCAACAATTTACCCACTTCAATTACAAAATTTGTTTAGATTGCCCCCTTCTGTCTCCGTTACGTGAAAAATACTTATGTGAAACACATTTTCAACTGAATATATATGTTTTGATGGCCATTCAAAAGTGTGCATGAAATTCTGAAGTGAAGTAGCTATCTAAAGTATCTCTGTGTGCTGGATGATTGACTCTAGGTACTGGCAGAGGATCCAAACAATGTCAAAGCACTGTTTAGAAGAGGAAAAGCAAGATCAGAACTTGGGCAAACAGATGCTGCCCGAGAAGATTTTTTGAAGGCACGTAAGCATGCTCCTGAGGACAAAGCAATTTCAAGGGAATTACGTTTGCTTGCCGAACAAGACAAGGTTGTTTACCAGAAGCAAAAGCAGCTGTACAAAGGCTTATTTGGACCAAGACCAGAGCCCAAACCCAAGCAAACTAATTGGCTAATTCTGATTTGGCAATGGCTGCTGTCAATATTCCATCGCCTTTTCATGCGCCAAAGGCACAAGGCAGACTAACCTCAGGTTTGGATTACACATCATTGACATTCTTAGTAAGATACTTGTTTCAACAATCAATTTCAGACCATAATGTGTGTAACAGTAGACTTCTTGTCTTGAATGTAGCCTATGCTGATTCATATGATATAGGTCGTTGAAAAATGTGTTCAGTTCTGCAGTGAATGAACATCTTTACGATCAGAGTGGATTCAGGGATTTCTTATATATTCCATGCTTTTGATTCTTTTAGTGATTCATTGGATGTCATTGCACTTCTTTTTCTTGCTTTTGCCTTTTAAATTGAATGCATCGTTGTTTCTTCCAGTATGGATTACGGTTACAAGTGCATCAGACATGGTGATTGATAAGGGATTATTGAAGCTCTCTCTTCTCTTGTGTTCTTGGCCAAATGGGATTGAGGATCAAAAGCAAGTTGAGTGAATAGGAGTAGTGATTGATACATAGGTTAATTATCCAAAAGCAAATTTTGGGGAAGAATCATTGGAAGTGGGGTGGACCGACCTGGTGAGTGTGACAAGTTTGGTCAACACTAGACGCCATTTTTCTCCATAGACGCGTTTGCTTTGCTATCATCTTTCCGTGAAGCCTAGGAAAAAGAATGAGAATGAAAGCGTAGTCCGTACAGTATTCCGACCAAAAAAAGCTTTTGACATAGATTTTTTATTTTTTAGAGTGATGGTACATTTATAAAATTTATTTACATCCAATTTTAAGTATTATACTTTCTAATCAGAGTATAATACTTTAAAACTGAATGTAAATAAAATTTATAAATAAATTATGTGAATGTCTTATTTTTCTTTTTTAATTCTTTTTAAATTACTCTGCCTCAGAATAAAAATATGAATATATATATAAGGGTGAATTATAAGCCGGTCCCTTTTTGGACATTTGTAATCGCTCCGTCGACCATACTTTTTTTAAAACTGGAAAAAGACACTTTTGGAGCGAAATAATGAAAATGCCATTAATAAAATTTGATCAGACACCTGTTGCATCGCAATTCAAAGTGGATGCATCGGTTTGCATTGCGATGCATCCATTTATTTGGGTAAACTTCAGACCGGTCTATTTGTGCATCGAGATGCATCATAATTCATGCATCGCAATTCAGAATTTAGGAAAATCAACTTTCTACACTACAAACATAATTCAAAATCATGTATCGCGATAGATCAGTTTGTACATCGGGATGCATCGGCTTTGATTTTTCTCTTACTCTGTTTCTTCACATTTATCTCCCAAGTTAGATAGTCTTGACTCCTGGCAATTGATCACCTCCTATATTCAAGAAAATCAACTTTCTTTGCCACAAGCTATTGGAATGGAAACAGAGATTCACCGAAGAAATTTTAGGAAGAAAGAAAGATTCACCGGAAAAATTTTAAGAAGTTTCATGCATCGCAAACCAAAATTCATACATCACGATGGAAACATAATTCAAAATCATGCATATGCTTCAGTTTGTGCATCGGGAAGTGCATCAAGATGCATCAGCTTTGATTTTTCTCGCACTTTGTTTCTTCACATTTATTTTCCAAGTTAGACAGTTGACTCCCGGCAAATTTAGAGCTGGCAATGGGCTAGGCTGGGCCGGCCTAGCACAAGCCCACCGGGCCAACAGTTAATATCAGGCCAAGCCGGACCCAATTCTCCTAGGGCCCAAGAAATGTCAAGCCCAGCCCAACCCACCAAAGCCCATTGGGCCATCAGGTAAAAAAGCCCTTGTCGGAAAATAAATAAACTAAAATAATTACACATTCACACCAAATTAATAAATAATACCAAACAAGAAAATAGCAAATTAATAGAATTAAATTAATAAATAATACCAAACAAGAAAATAGCTAATTAATAGAATTAAATTAACAGAATCAGTTAACAGAAAATAGTAAATTTACAAAAAATAGCAGTACTGTTGTTGTTTGTTTTATTGTTTGTGTTGTTTAATTGTTTTTGTTTGTTTAGACTTTAGTTTATTACTTTACTGAGTGAGGAAAGTGAGCTGTGCCTGACAGCCTGTGAAGTGTGAAGACCGAAGGCGAAGGTACAATACAATAATAGAAATTTATTGATTAAATTGGGCGTTAAAAAAAACAATAATAAAATTGTGCCGGGCCGGGCCTAGCCCAAAAGCCCTGGGCTTTTTTTGACCCCAGCCCAATTGATCCATCGGGCTTAGTAGACCGGGCCAAAAAGACCTGCATTTTTTGGGGCCTCAAAAATTGAACCTGAGCCCATGCAAACATCGGGCTGACTGGGCCAGCCCATTGGGCTGGGCTAATTTTGCCGGCTCTACCGGCAATTGATCACCTCCTATATTCACGAAAATCAACTTTCTTTGCTACAAGCTATTGGAATGGAAACAGAGATTTACCGGAGAAATTTTAGGAAGAAAGGAAGATTCACTGGAGAAATTTAGGAAAAAGTTATCGGGAAGATTTATCGGAGAAATTTTAAGAAGAAAAGAAGATTCACTGGAGAAATTTTAGGAAGAAGCTACTGTATATGTTATTACGGGGCATTTAAGAAATCATAGGGTTTACAGAATAAAAGATTCACAGGAGAGATTTTGGGAAGAAATCAGCTTGCATGATACGTTCACGTTGCCTAGGGACATTTTAGAAACAATTTTATGAAATTGCCTTTTAGCGATTAAAAAAAAAAAGGTAGACGGGAGAAAAAAAATGTTATGAAAGTATATTGCCAACAATTTCCCGTATATATAATACTACTTGATCCATACATTTGAGGAGGTGCCCTAAGCCTAGAACCGGCAGACATCACCACAAAGGCCATTTTAAGGAGGTGACCTTGCGGACATCCCAGACAAGGCCACAAGGAAAAGTCTGGTTATACCGTATATATTATGCGAGCCTGTTAGATAATTATCACATCTTTGAAAGGAAAGAAATGGGGTTAAGGGGATAACGATAGTTTGGTCCTCCTCATCCACATGCACATGTGGTGTACATCCAACGGTTGGAATAGGATCAAACACCATTTTGGAATAGAGGATCCGATCTGCCTCATCCAAACTTTGGACAATAACCAGCCCATAAACACCAAGGTAAGCAAAAGACAACCAATAGAAGAAAGAGAATTGCTATTTACACCCATAAAATTGTTGAGTACACCCCCTAACAAAAATTACAAAAATGCCATTATAAATTTAGACCTAAATACCATTTTTTTTTTTTTTTTTTGGCTGTTCGGTAGGGGTGCCGAACACCCATAGTGATGTTCGGTAGGGGTACCGAACACCACTATTGGTGTTCGGTAACACAGTGCCGAACAAACTGTTTAAAAAAAAAAAGAAAGGGGCGGGCTGTGTGTGGGGTGACGGGGAAGGAGGTAGGGTGGGGGAGGAGGAGGAGGAGGAAAGGAGGTGTTCAAAAAAAAATCAAAGTAAAGGGGAGGTGGGTGAGGGCGGTGGGTGGGTGGAGGCGGGGAAAAAGGAGGAGG
Source organism: Platycodon grandiflorus (assembly GCA_016624345.1). Classification (NCBI taxonomy): domain Eukaryota; kingdom Viridiplantae; phylum Streptophyta; class Magnoliopsida; order Asterales; family Campanulaceae; genus Platycodon; species Platycodon grandiflorus. The sequence goes on from CM028368.1 coordinate 18,945,681, forward strand.
AAGGAGGGGCGTGTGTGGGGGGGAAGAGAGGAAGAAGGGGGTGGGGTATACCAGGAAGGAGGAGGATAGGGTGAGGTGTGTTTGGGGTGGGGGTGTACTTAGTATTTTGGGAAAAATATTCTTAAGGGTATATTAGGAAATTAGGGAGAGGTGTACTTAGTCTTTTGAGGGGTTGAAAATATTAGGTGGGGGTGTACTCAGCAATTTTATGGGTTTAAATAGCAATTCTCTAGAAAAAAAACACTCGCAAAAAGGTGAAAACAAAGAACAGTCGAGAGGGAGCTAACAAAATGGAGAATTTAGACATCTATCCTACGGACCGTATTTTAACAAAATTCCCATTTTTTCTCACCCTCAAAATGTATTCTTTTACGAAGTTCTCAATTGGTATAAATTAGGTTTAGCACAGTTTCATTTTCATCTCTACCAATAGGTATAAGGGCTCTCAGTCGACTAAATCCCTAAATGATGTCTAAGATAAACATACGGTTTTGCTTAACGGATATCTAATTTGCGAATTCAGAAGGCAAAGTGCTAAGTGTAGCACAAGCACAAGGTATTGAAGTTAGCCTTGGCCTGATGTGATCAACCTTCAGATCTTCGAACAATTAATGTAACGATTATTTTTCATAATGAAAGAAATGAATGAGCCAAGATGCATCTTTATAGAGCTTTGCTTGGATTTTAAGAGCATTGTTCATAGAGCTTGAAGAACAGAAATCCTTTGCAGATCAACAAGAACGAAACTAACCACACACTCCAAGCTTGCTAGAAATATAAGACCAAATTCTCGATTATAAGAAGAAAGGGTACAAACACAACAAATTCTAAACAGATATTCCCGCACTCGAGACCACATGCCCCAAGAATGCCACTTCTTCCAACCAAAATGCACATTTGCTAAACTTGGCGAATAAATGTTTCTCTCGAAGAATAGATAATACCACCCTGAGATGTTGCTCATGCTCCTCTCGTGTCTTGGAATAAACAAGGATATCATCAATGAATACCACAACAAAGCAATCCAGATACTGATGGAAGACTCGGTTCATTAAATCCATAGATACTGCGGGAGCATTCGTTAACCCAAACGGCATAACCACAAACTCAAAAGGTCCATACCTCGTACGGAAAGCAGTTTTTGGTACATCTTCCGCTCATACTTTCAGTTGATGGTAGCCACTTCTCAAATCTAGCTTGGAGTATACAATAGATCCCTGCAATTGATCGAAGAGATCATTAATATGTGGTAAATGATACTTGTTCTTGATTGTCACCTGATTCAGCTGTCGGTAATCAATGCACAACCTCAAAGTACCATCCTTCTTCCTAACGAACAACTCTGGTGCACCCCATGGCGATACACTCGGCTTGATGAATCCCCTGTCGAGTAATTCCTGTAACTGTACCTTTAATTCTTTCAATTCAGTAGGTGCCATTCTATATGGAGCTTTCGAAATCGGAGCTATACCTGGCAACAGTTCAATACAAAACTCGACCTCTCTATCCGGAGGCATAGCATACTCAGTGGAAAACACATCAGGAAATTCACAAACAACTGGAACTTCCTCTAACTTTGGCGTAGCTATACTTTTGTCAACCACACAGGCCAGATACCCCGCACAACCCTGAGATAGCAACTTTCTAGCTCTTAAAGCAGAAATAACATTTATACCACTTGGCACATTATCACCAACAAACATAAACTCAGGTATACCAGGCATAGAAAATGTAACTTTCTTGCTATGACAATCTACTATAGCATGATAAGCACATAACCAATCCATACCAAGTATCACATCAAAATCACGTATTGGCAATACTACCAAATCAGCATGTAAAGTGTGATCACCAATAAGTATGTCACAAGCTCGATAGACATCCAATGCTATCATACAATGGAGTAGACACCTCAAGCATATAAGACAAAGACTGAGGTAACACACATAAATTGTACACATAATGAGATGCAACATATGAATGAGATGACCCTGGATCTATAAGCACTCGGGCCTTACTACCCAAAATAGAAAGACTACCTCCTATCACAGACGTTGACTCAAGCACTCCCCTCTGATCGAGCGCAAACACACGACCTTGTACTTTAGGCCTACCCTCATTATCCCTCTTGGCTCCGCTAGACTGCTGACTAGAGATCCCCATCTGACCGCCCTTCGGCTTAGGACAATCTCTTTTCAAATGCCCCATCTCTCCACACTAAAAACATTGCCCAGCTTTATACCCTGACTTGAACCGACAACTGTCTTCAGAATGTCCCATTCTTAAACAAAAATTGCATGTCACAGGAGTACTTCGTTGCCCCTGAGTAATAGGAGCATTAGACCCTCGCCCACTAGCTTGTTGCCTTGATTGCCCCTCATACTGAGATCTGTTCTGATTACCTCCACGATTTTGGTTGCTGTAATTACCCTTATTACCTCTATTACCTCCACCTTGTCCTCGCCCAGCTAACTGCGAAGACTGCTGAAAATTACTTGCACCATATCTTCCCCTGTGCTCTTTGATATCACCCTTTATCGCATATGCACGATCCACCGCGCTGCGATAATCGGTAAGCTGAAGTGATAGCAATTGCTTCCTATACTCGGTCTTCAATCCTTTCACGAACTTCTGAGTCTTTCTCGCCTCATTCGGAACTAGGTAAGTACAATATCGAGCCAACTCGGTGAACTTCGCTGAATACTGAGCCACCGACATGCTTCCTTGCTCGAGATCATAGAATTCCCTTTCTCTCTTGTCACGAACCACTGTTGGAACATACTGAGGCTTAAACTCCCTTAAGAAGTTAGGCCAACTTGATGGTAACCCTTGTGAATTCCAGCTCTCTTGCAACACTTGCCACCAGTGTTCCGCGGCACCTTCTAGCTTGAACACTGCTAATATCACTTTCTCGTCATCGGTACACCCCAGAGCTACAAAGATTTTAAATAATGTGTTCAATCCATAGTTTCGCCTTCTTAGCATCAGGCTCCCCCCACAAAGGTTCTTAGTTTCAACTTTAGGAATCTCTCAAGTACTGGAGTGTTGTTTCTCTGTCTCACCTCCGGTTGTGGTACTACAATCTCTGGCTGGGGTGCCACCACTTTGGGTTGTGGTGCCGCTCCTGCATCAATTCTCTGTGACATTTGATCCATTCTTTCCATCATTCTGTTGTACATAGTCATCAACATCTCATTCTGATTCTGGTTCGGTTCAGGAAGCACATTCTGTGGGCGATCAACATTTTCATCACCTTTGATCACTTCCCCCAGCACCAGACTCAATACGTTTAGTCTCAACTATCTTAACAACCTACACACAACACTCGACATTAATAACTCAACAATAACCACACCCACTAAGGCCAAGGAACCTATCCCGGCGACAGCAAAACTATTGCTCTGATACCAATTACTGTGACGCCCCGACCTAGATTCCAACACGAAATCCCAAGGTCGGGATGCCATAACAACTTAACAAGACATAACCAAACAGATAAACACCTGATTAACACAAGTATAAGCAATATTCGGCGATAACATGTCGGAACAATAACTGTAATAATAACCAACTGTACACAAGCACGACATACATGTCGGCTACCAAAAGAATAATACAACAACCAAGTATAATTCTACCCCAAAGTAAAGTCTATATAACTTTACAAACCAATCGTCCTCACTAAAATAAAATACCACAACTATAACAAGCTCCACGAGCTATAAGGCCAAAAGACAACCTGCTAACTAACTGCGATCTCGCCGACCTCACCGGTGATTTCCTGGCTAGCTCGGATCTAAGGAAAAACATATGAACTACAAACGGGGTGAGTCATAATGACACAGTAAGTTACTAAATGCAACTACCTGACATGGCATAATGCTCAACTGTAATTGAAATCAAGTGATATCATTTCTATACATCACAACTCAAACATGAAATATCATCAACGATATACAACTCATGTTAAACACATATCACTTTGATGTTCACATAAGTGCTTGTAAAGTAAATCACATAACAAAGGATATTGTTTCTCTTTATTCTTCTTTGCGTTTCTCCTGCAATACACAAAATAAACAACGTGTATCGATACTCGTCTATAATGTATCGATATCCTCGAACCTGCCGGGATCCCCGAAAATCTATCGGATCTTAGTAACCAAAGTTATGCGTATTGCTATAACAGAGGGGCTACCTCCCACCTGTGGCCAACAGGTGAGGTGTGTGTGCATACCGGTAGGCGACCTATAACGATTCCAAACCTTGATTTGTCAAGGCTATATGTCGTCCCACCATGACTCGTTAACACAAATGCTAGCTGGACTCAATGTAATACACAAAATGGTATCTACTCATCTTATGCAATTTAACCCCCAAGTTCAAAAGTAATGAACTTGGTAATTGTCAAGTAATCTATTTACTCAATAACATGTTATCATCAAGCACATACTTTCCAAGTTTATACAATCACATAGAGCTATCTACAAGTCTCTATTCCACAACATCAACTATTCAATTCAACCAACTTGTTTGAGGGTTCATAATCCTACTCAAACCAACTCCGATTTTGTAGGGATTTAACAACATGTTTGGTGTGTATTGTTCCTTCAAAACTCTACCTTAAGAGTTCACTAACATAATTGTTCACTTTGGGTATAGTTGCTATATACAACTTTCTCCCAATTAAAGTCTTTGTTCTTCTCTTAGTACAATTCTAAGTTCAATAATGAGTAATTAACTCAACCAAATATCTCATACCAAGTTCATCATCACAATCAAGATTTCACTCATCCATGTATCATTTAAACAAGTATATCACATCTTTAACAAAGCTAGCAAGTCTATAATGTCACTAGCATAGTTTGAAACTTTAAGCATGCAAAGGGGGATTAGTAACTTACCTCAATTACACAAATAAAACCACTAAAACAAGAATCAAAACCTTCAAAGTTGTTCTCCTAGTCCTAAGCAACACAAATCTGGCCTTGGATTAAAGTTTGGATGGTTGAATATTGAAGAGATGCAAAACACCTTGACAGCACACACAGTTCTTCTCTTAAGGTTTAATGGAGTCTTTCAAAGGTAATGGGAGTATTTGGGGTTACTCTCTCAGGGTGTTAAGGGTTAGAAGAGGTGGTGGAAGGCTGAATTACTCCTCCAAGGACGTGTCTCAACTTAAACAAAAATCTTGCATGCATTATATAATATTTAAACACATTTAGCACATCTGTCAACAGGGCGATCGCCCTATCGCGATACAAAGCGATCGCTCTATCCTACTGTCTACAAGGCGATCGCTTTGCTAATAATTAAGGCGATCGCTTTGTCCTCAAATCTCGAAAGCCAACATTCTGTCCACAAGGCGATCGCTTTGCCACAGTCCAAAGCGATCGCTTTGTACCCAGTTCACAAAATACCATCTTTCTGTCTACAGGTCGATCGCTCTGGCCCATGCCAAGGCGATTGCTCTGTCTCCAGTGTGTTACAAACTAAATACAAAGTCATCTTATGAGACCAAAACCAACCAAAGTAGTTCTTATGCATAAAACACAAGTATACCAGGCAAAAATACTCAACAAGCTACACAATCATAACTCATATTACTATCATGGCATTTCTACTCATGCTAATAAACATGTAATTATTCAAATAACACATTTAGAAGAGCTAGGGTATTACAGAGACAGCTGGTTTATTGTTTTGGGTGGTGATGAACTCTTTATATGAAGAGCCTAAACCAGATAAAATGTGTTGTTGGAGATCCTCCTCCGAAACTATTTTTCCTGCTTTAGTTAAGGAATCAGCAAGGGTGGTGGCCTTGAGAAGATAGTCGTCGATGGACATATCAGAGGTACGCTTCAAGTTATTGAGGTCATCTTGAAGTTTTTGTATGTGTATGCGAGACGATCCTCCAAATCGTTTAGCCAAAATTTCCCAAGCTTCAAATGAACTTTCACAAGGGTTGACTCGAGGCTGAATTTTGTCAGACACAGTGGCTTTAATCCATTCTACGACCAGACCCGAAGCTTGGATAAAATAGTTATGTTCTGGGTTCGGTGTAACACCGTCATCAAGATGAGGAGAATGTGGGTCTTTCTGTGTGATGGTGAAGAGAAGATTATGTGTTTGAAGAACGGAACGAAAAAGTGAACTCCAGTTCAGGTAATTTTCGGAGTTTAAATGGCAATGGCCTAGATAGGATTGGATGTTGAGAAATAGAGGAAGAGGGTTGGAATTTGGATGAGATTGGGATGAGGATGAGACACCGGTGGTCTTGACGGAAATAGCAGATAGATCTCCCATGGCTCCGTAGGAGCTCTGATACCATGAAAGAGTAGAAAAGAAAAGAATGAAGAGCCTACTGACTTAAGAAGAAGAGAGAAGAGTACAAGAGGGAAGTGAGATCAGGAACACGGCTAGGGAAAGAGGAACCAATCCACTTTTTGGTCTGATCATTACTTCATCATATTTACATACATCTTATATACATCATGTGCTCTAGTATACAATGAATATTTACCCATTATCTAAAGTGAATTAATTAATTTAGTCAAACTAGTAAAATACAATGAACATGTGTGAACCCAAATACTCATATGGGAGAAGTCGAAGTGACATGATGCATGATTCTGTTTACAGAAACATAATCAAGACAGAGATTGCAAGTAGTGATCAAAGTTTTGTAGTAACAGTTAGTTGTCAAAGATGATGAATGCTTTTGTCCAAAAGAAGGGTTGTGATTGATGATCAAAAAGGCTATGGCATTATGATTGGAATACAAGCTTGAAACATGCATTTATATATCGAATTTTCAAGTTAGAAAGGTCTATAGCTAGCGTTGTACCCAAAAGCAAAATTTTGGGAAGAATCATAGAAAGTGGGGTGGACCGACTGGGTGAGTGTGACGCCATTTTCCTCCATAAGACACTTTGCTAGCCTTTTTCCTGGAAAAAAAAGAATGAGAGAACAAAAGAATAGTGCTTCTCGCCCCCCAAACAGTGCATGATTCTATTTACATTTCCTTTCAAGGCCCTCAAGTATCATATCAAATCATTGCAACTCATATTTCACTACTACAAAGGGTTGTATAAAACAATTAATTCAAAAAACTTACTAAAACAAAGGACTCTCTTTTTTGATATGATACAATTAATAATTCAAAATAGGAGTCTCATATCAAATCAATGCAACACATTTCACTACTACAAAGGACTCTCTTTTTGGGACGTCGCTAAATTAAATAGAATATGATCAGACTCCTATTTTGCAACGGGTGGTGTAGTACAAAAGAAAAAGAGAAAAGCAAGATTTGAATGACTTTAGAAAAAATTACTCCATTTGAGTGTTTGTGTGTGTGTGTGTGTGTCTGTGCGTATGTTTCTTCCTGTATATACTATCTTTTTGCTGTTTCTTATAACGTGTTTGACGTATGTGTTTCAAAACAATCTACTGTTTTGGCCATCCTCCTCCGCCAGAAGCAAAAAAATTAGCTCCCGCTCCATTCTATTTGTGATGTCTATTATCACTCCATCTTTCGTGAGTTTTCAAAGGAATTTTTTCATGGATCATCTGGTTTCTTCAACTAATGTGGCTTTATGCTATTTACCCTTCTTTTTCTGATTCTAATTTGAGCCAACATTCAGTTGGACCCCTGGATTCCTTCTTCCATTCCTTGTAGTATTTGCTTGTCTAACGCTTATTATCGTTATCCCGTTTTGCAGCTCATGTATTTTCTCATTAAAACCCTTTTCTCTACTATCATTGGATGATGCATTCAGCGGGATCTGTTGGTGAGAGCACCGGCATTTATAGATTAACCTTTTCTTTTTTCAGTTGGGTCTTAGAGGGCGTAGGAAGGGGTCAAACTTGAAAGTTCAACATTGATAGATTTACAAACTGGATACTGACTTGAGAATAGAATGATCTCAAGAGTTCTTTTTGTGAATAGAGAGAACATAAAAAATCACGCCCATATAAGATATATACCACCAGAAACTGCTATGTTTAGGATGATAGTCTACTTCGGCAATGCTCATTTCCGCTTCTGAATCTAGAGAGAGGTCTGAGTAGACATTTTGGCAGTTTTCATAGTAAAATATTCGGTGTCTTAGAACACCACGTCATTAGGTGAGGTGAGGTCGTTCTCTTGAACAAATGCCTTGAACAGCTGAGATGTTACACATAACATTGGCTCAAGAAATCATGAGTTTAGCAACCGAGAAAGATGCAACACCTCATCTATTTTCAACTTTTAAGGACTTTCATTCATTGGTTTTAGAGCACCATCTTAGGTCATACACACATTGTATGTCGACCCAAAAATGCACTTCGTAGTTTATGTCCTTGTTTAGAGCTTATCATAAACGCAAATCCATGTCCCTTCATTCAGTAACTCCACATTAGTACGTTGGAGTCAAAATTGAGTAATACAATAGATACAATCCAAGTATTTAGAAAAAGGTTTCAATTTTCAAATCAACCAATCGAACACCGTTTAATTAAAGAAGATACACATAGGGGATTCACTTTATAATGATAGAATATCTATTGACACATCATGTTGAATACTTTTTCGGATCTAAATGGTTGAATCTTTAGTATTATTGTTTTGGGTTTACTTAACATGCATTACTCTGACTGAAAATAATAACATACCTAAACTAGACTACTGCCATGGTTGCTTGAGCATTGACATCCAAGCACAATAAGCACAAACTATCTTCTGAGATATATACACATACACAGCAAATGATAAGCTCATCAAAACCAAGTCTTTCCAGTCACCTTTCTGCTTTGGACTCAAACTATCTTTCAATCCTTTCCCCAACCTCTCCATCCTCACAAACATCTGCACAATCAATCCCTTCTTCACCTTCTCCTTCTCCTTCTCCTTCTTTGTTTCCGGGCTCGGCGGCGGATCGAAAGGCAGGCGGGTTTGGCAAGAAACAATGACTAGAGTTCTTGAAACCTTCTTGTCATTAATCAAACTTTTTTTGGTGTGGAATGAGTGACCAATTGAGAGAGCAGCCATGGGAGGAAAATAACTAAAAAATGGGTTTTGCTTTTTTTTTTTGGAGCTTTATTTTGTTTCGAATGAGTGATCAATTGAGAAAGCAGCCATGGGTTTTGTTTAGTTGACCACCTTTTTTTGGGAGGAAGAGGGCAAAACAATCACAATCTCTCTATTCAAGAGCCATAATAGTTGATCAAGAAAATATCTCAGTTGTTTTTTCAAGGAAATATCTCCAATGGGGTGGGATGGTGGGCAAGGCAAATTTTTAGCTTTTGAGTTTTTGAACCACATGACATGGATAAGGGCCTGGCAAATTTGAACAAATTTTACCCCCCCCCCCTTCACTTTCTGAGTATTGCTTAAATAATAGGCGGTTTTAAGTTTCGTAATGCTATTAACACTTCACTTATTAACTAATTGATGCTTTACCTCAATAAGTTTGAGTTGTACAAAATTAAAACCCCTCCGCTTCTAAAAAAGTAGTTTGGTTTGATCGGTGATCCGTCGTACAAATTAAAAAAATTAGTTAATTTTATTATAAATATTTAGAATCTTTTTTCTGTTGATGCTCATGTGAGAATGAAAAACATATTAAAGAAAGAATTAAATTAAGGGTAAAAATGTAAAATGAACATTCCAAAAATGAAAGATTGAAAAGTAAACACCTTCTGGGACGACCTAAAAAGAATGATGGAATCTGTTTTAAAAATGAAGTCAGTAATAAATGTTTCATGTATTGTATTTCCTTCGTTTCATGAAGCGAATCTACTGTACTATTTTAGAATATTATTTAAAAAAATTTGGGACACTCCCTTTTACTCAATTTTCAATCGCTTTAATTCACTATAATTGTTTCAAATCAAAAAATAACACTTTTATTGCGAAATATCGTCTATATCCTTAAAAAAATACGGAACATGCACGATATGCATCGCAAAACAAAATTGATTCATCGTAGTTCAAAGTATGTATCTCGATGCACAAAAAGTACTATTTTGTGCATCGTGATGCACAATATTATACTTGTGATGCATCAAAAGTGCATCGCGATGCACAAAACAGTACTACAAAACAGTACTAAAAAATATTGTGTTGTGCATCGCGATGCACAATATTACACTTGCGATGCACAAAATTATACATCGTGATGTATAAAATTATACTAAAAAGGTACTGCTTTCATGCATCGCGATGTACAATTTTTATTTTCTATACACAATATGTTGTGAATATTAGAAATTAAAGATTAAATAAACTCTCCAAAACACTTCAAAAAAGGTGGTCACTTTCTTTTGAATTTTCACATTGGGATGGGGCTGAAATTCGATCCACATTTCGTTGTGACAGCATTCAGCGATTGCCGAACAATATTGATACAACAAAAACACAAAAGAATTAAAATAATTTAGGAAATTGTACTTGTTTTTTAATGATGAACTAGACATGGAAAGAAACTGAGAGAGAGATATGAAGGCTGTAGCAAAGTAAACAATGATTGGAATGGAAGAGAGAAATTACAGGAGAAAATTAAAGGAAGACAATGCTTAAAACGTTGTTTAGGTTGTTACCGGGGTAGTTTTGGAACAATTAGTCACTTTATCACTTAAAATGGACTTAAGCGGTTAGAAATAAAAATGAGGGTCTAAAGTGATTAAAAATTCTACAAAAGGTACCGGCCTGCAATTAATCCTAGATTCTACTTTAAAAAATTAAGTCTACAATATTTTTCATAACCTTCTACCTTTACTCTTAATACGTGGTATAAACATCTTGACTATGTTTAAGTATTTTTGCAATTATGACGAACTCTAATAATACTTCGTCCCAAAATAATTATCGTTATAAGATTTTAAGAAACATTTGTTCATATTTTGTCAAAATTACCCTTATTTATTACTCTCATTAAAGAGTGTTGGTAGGAAGAAAGAGAAAAATGTTTTTACAACTTATTTATAATAATTGAACTTAAATAAGGGTAGATTAGACTTTTTAAAGACTTTCTTAATCTGTGTGTAAATCGCTAAAACGACAATTATTTTAGGACGAAATCAAAGGCACAAGAATTTTAGCATGTGGTACATTTCCTGGTTTGACCAATCTCAAAGTAGAAAATCTTGAGGCGATTACAAGTCTTATATGTTACCCCCCCACTTCAGGTATTAAGAAAGAAAGAAAAAGTGCAGGAAATTTGTATAGATAGGTTTTTTGTGAGTTGAATTGACTTTACTTGTACATGTCCCATTTTTTCTTCTTTTCCTATTCCTTTGTTCTTTATGTCAATTGTAGTAAACATTTGCTTACACGTTTCAAGAGACCATCCCATCCCATCCCATCCTATCATATCCTATCTTGAAACCAAATTATTGGACAACTAATTTTGACAAATGATTTTTAAGAATAAGAACAAAAGTAATGGTCACATAAACGTAATTTGAAAACACTACATGCAAGCAAGCGCGTAAATCAAATGGTAAGGATTACATAATATTATTATTAATAATAATAATAATAATAATTAAACAAAATTTTGATGTGAATTTACTTGTTTCTTTTTTTTAGATATTATAAGACATGAGATTCATATTCCCTCCGTTCCACCCAAAGAGTCTACGCTTAAAAAGTCTAATTATTAAGAAATATATTAATGTCATTGGATTTGGTTATAATTACAAAAATACTTAAGCGATGATTACAACACAAGTGTAGGGTAAAGATGAAAAATTATGAAAATTGTAAGCATAATTTTTTGAAAGTGGACTCGAAACATTTTAAAATAATATTGTAGACTCTTTGCCTAAAACGGGAGGAGTAGTATTTTTAGTATAGTTTATAAAGGTAATATGTAGTTCTATTTTCTAGATAAGTAAAATCATATTAAATAGTACTCCCTCCGTCCCTAAATTATTGTCTTCCTTTTCTTTTTTGTCTGTCCCAAAATAATTGTCTTATTTGAAAATTTTTCTTTTTAGGACATTACTTTTACAATTTTACCCTTACTTTTTTCCATACTTTAATTATGGGCCACATACTTTGGCATTAAAGAGAATTACACATTATACTAATATTAATAATCAAGTCAATTATTTTTTCTTAATTCGTATGCCGAGTCAAACAAAACAATAATTAAGGGACGGAGGGAGGGAGTATCAATTAAAAAAGTGGTCTAATTGACTTAAAAAAATTAAGATGCGACTCATTTCTTGGGACAAAGGGTGTATCATGAATATCATGTACAAGTTGTAAATATTACATGCTTCACACCCATAAATTAAGATTGAGGTTTTGCTTAGCTCATCCAACCAAAGTTATATTGTTATATATATAATATATTACTAGCAAGCGCCCCTGGCGAGTTATTAGCTCTTTAGCTTAATTATAATTTTATAAATTTAAATGGTTAATTATTAGTTTTTAATTTTTTTATTATTCAATTTTGAAAAATAGGCCGACGAATTGTTATTAGATATCTTTGTTTAAACCATTTTAAGATTTTATGATGCTAATTAATAATGGGATTTTGCCTTTTGTATATGCAATGATAAATAATAGGTAATGAAAACAATTTTAATTAGTTTTAAAACAGTTTTATAAATAATAAATAAATTTATAAACAAATGATTCAAGCTCTTTACATGCTTAATTATCTTAGATAATGGATGCTTTAGGTTGACTTTTTCTTTTTATTTAATTTCTTTTTCAAAAGGGAGTGTATTCAAGTATTGATTCACTTCTAGGTATAGATTTTACTCTTATCATCTTAACTTTTAATAAGACATTTTTGTTGTTTTTATTTGTATTTTCAATGAAGTATATTCAAGTGATCCACTTTCTAGTTATAAATATTCAACTTACCATCTAAGATTTAAAATTTGAACTAAAATTAAATTATGGAGTGATTCAGGTTAGTAAAAAAAGGAAACATGTTTTATAAAATTTGGGATTAATAACATAATAATAAACAAGTATTTTTTTTACTAATTAAGAAATTCAAAATTATAAGAAATTAGGATTGGAGTTTTGGAGCTTATATATCTAGGCTTGGTTATATTGGAAATGAGTGAATTTAAAGTTAATTATAGGCTTAAATATCGATATTTTCACCCAAAATTCATTAAGCTCAGTATTCTTCTTTTTTTTCACACTTTGATCACTCTATTTGGACTGAAGAATCAATAAGATCACTCAATCAATGAGATTATTGATTGGAAAAGTCCAAGTAAAGTGATTAAAGTGTGAAAAATAAAGTAAAGTGTGCTTATTGAATTTTTTTAGAAAATAGAGTAACAAAATTGATATTTAGGCCTTAATTAATCCCCTCAACAGAGATATGGTGGCCAATCAAATGGCTAAGAATAAGCTTGAGGGTCCGTTTGGATACCCCAATTTTATTTCTTGGAATTTGAATTAGAGCCTCCAAAACTAATTCCGTCGTTTGGGAACACAATTAAAATTTAAAATTAGAATTGAATTGCAATTACAAATGCCTTAATTTCATAAAACTAATTCTATACTAAAACCTAATAATTTAAATTCAATTTGTTATCCTTTTTTCCACTATTACTTAACACAATAACAACTCATTCTTCCTAATTTCACCACCACCACCACCATCACAGTTGGCCGCCACCATCGACCGCAACCTCCGACCACCGCCACCGACCGCCACCACCACTGTCACCTCCGGAAACCACCAATCCCGGCCGCCACACCGACCACTGCCGCCGGCCACCACATCCGGCAGCCACCACCGACTGCCAACTCCAGCCACCGCTACCGGAAGCCACCAATTCCGGCTGTCACCCCTCCGCCGCCAACTCCGGTATCCACCGTCGCCGTTAACCACCACCACTATATGCTATTTATTTTTTAAAATATAAAAAGTTTATAATTTTATTGTTAGCAAGGTTTGTACCTTTGCTATTTAAAATCACTAACCACCAATACCACTAGGCTAGACTAGATATTTGATATTTTTTTAAAATCTTATTTTAACTATAATCTAGAATTACAATTGAATTCCACACATTATTCAAACCATGAAATTACTATGATTTTGAAAGCAAATTTCACACTATTTAAATTCCATGAAATTTGAATATTTATAAAATTCAAAAATGATGTATCCAAACCGATCCTAAGAGAAATTCAGAACCTATATAGCTACAATGAGATTAAGATATACTTAAGTGGTATAGTGAGCATGGTAAGGACATTGTTGGGAGGATTTAGAGACAGAGACGACAACTAAGATACTCCCTCCATTTTGAATAAATGTTTCTATTTTAAGATGTACTAGTAATATTCTTAAAGACTTTTTGATTAAATTCAACCCACTTATTTAGAATAGTTAAACTCAACTCTTATCCAAAAACCATTAATAAGGGAGAGATGAAAATTTGAACTAGTTGAACTCAATTAATGTTAATCATAGTCACTTTTATCCAAAAACCATTAATGAGGGAGAGACGTTGTTGAGAAGATTTGAACTAGCACCACCAAGGAGTAAATCTAAAGTCTTGATCATTGTGTCATATTAAATTACCTAATATTTTGAGTCTTACTAATATTTGTGTAATGAGTATTATCGTAAGAATACAGTTTACAATCTATGTATTTTGTCAACAAGAAATATTTATCCTGAACAGAAGGAGTAATACTCTACTTGACTAAACAATAAAATCAATAATGCTGTTCAAGTAAAAATTCCTAGGACATTGCAAACTCATTTTATACAAAACGTCTTAAATATCATAAGAAAATGGTAAAAACGTGTACACGTATGGTCATATATCAAATATTCCCTCCGTTTCATCCAAAGAGTTCACGTTTAAAAAATTTAATAATTAATAAATGTATTAATGTCATTGAAGTTTTTTATAATTACAAAAATACTTAAATACAAACAAGATGTTTACCACACAAATGAATGGAAAAGATGAAATGTAATGAAAATTGTAAGCATAATTTTTAAAAATAGACTCTTAAAATGAAACATAATAAAATAGAATAGTGAACTCTTTCTCTGTAACGGAAAAAATAGTATTCTAGAATCAATTTGTAAAAATTATAAAATAGGAGTTGTTGGTTATTATGATTAGGTGATCACATTTGACACAGATTTTACATTTGTTGGGTAATTATCAAAGAAATATTAATTTTAAAAGGTAGCTCAACCTGGTTAAAGTGTCTGAAGAAGTACATTAACATCTCCTGCTCGAGTTCTTAAATGGTCATTCTAGTTTTTGATTGACCTGAAGAAATATATTAATTGAGGTGTGTACATAATGTCATGATTTAGTTTTAACAAATTATATCAACTTCACAATCTATTTATCTATACATTTATATATTACTACTAAAATAAAAGTCAAAACTGTCACATACCAGCTTTGTGTTAAAAAAAAATTCGCCTAATCCTCTCTCTCTCTCTCATTTCTCAAAACCTCCCCATGTTCTCTCTTATCAATTCTCTTTATTTTAATTGATCTTCATACTATCTCTTCCTCTTCTACCTTAGCAAAAACATCTTCTTAATGATGTCCACGTGGCAACTTCCTAGCTCCTCCTATATATATATATATATATATATATATATATTTTAACTCTTCTTCTATTTGTATTACCTTTTTTATTTTATTTTAAATAACTTGTTAGGACCTTAGATTTAGTAAAGTTTTGATATTGTAAAATTACACTGAGATAATTTTTCATAAGTTAGTTTTAATAGGTTTAAATGTACAAGAATTATTGTCAAAGAAACAGCAAACGACTAAGTTGTAGCTGAAACAACCAAGGAAGAAGAAACAGCAAACTACGAAAAGCAAACAGCTAACATTTAACAGTTTTTGATAAACAGCCAAGATGCAAGAGCAAGCTTTGTGTCAGGTACATAGTATGGATTGACACTACTGGATGATCATTTTTGCTACTGAGACAAACTCTAAAAGTGTTCCAAACTCTAAAAGAATATTCTTGCAAGTTGTTCGCAAGTTGAGTGCCACATAAACTGCACTTATTGGATAATGATCATCTAGACGATGTATAATGACTAAATTATAATGAAAACTTTCAAAACAACTCATATATAAAGGAAATTTTTCCTCAAATAAAAAAGACACATAGTGTGGATGATTTTAGAGAGATAGCTTACATAAAAAGAGTGATCAAATACGAGAGCATGATACAGAGACAAGAGAGATTATCCAAAGAAGTTTTGCAAGCATAACAATTATCATTGTTCAATTAGATAACAAATTGAGATATTCTGATATCTTAATTTGTTAAGTATCTGTCATCCCACCAAGATCCAGATCACTCATCAACAAACTGTCAGATCAAACAACGCAGCAACTTAACTATTTTGTTAGAACAGTTTACACATCAAACAGTAGTCACATAGTGATATCGAACCTACAACAACAGCTTCATTAATTTAGTTAAAGTCATTTTATTAAGAAGCAAAACCCCCTTGTGTATTGTGTAGATAACCTAGTTGGAGAGCCAATTAGTTGAGAAGGAATTGAATGCTTTCCTTCAACCTCAATAATCTGTGTAATTGGAAGAATTATATTATAGTGGATTATTGCCTCACAAGAGTCAGAGGGTTCTGAAGGGTGGATGTATGATAAGAAATCCAAACCACCTTAAAATCATTGTGTCAATTTCTCTATCCCTTACTCTTTGCTTATCGCTTACTATTACATTAAATGTTTGTTTGTGCTTGAACTTAACTATTTTCATATCTCCTTGTTCAAACAATCATCAAACTGTCTACTTACTGCAATCAATCATCACAACACATCACACACTAGATAAGATCATAATGTGTCTAGAAATCATTGATTAATCTTAATTCTGATGTGCAAAACTCTACTTTATCACCTTAATTGTTTTGGCCAACCTTAATTGTTTCACCATTTTATCGCAAACAATCATTCTTACATTAAAAATTGATCAATTTCAGTGATCACATTGAAGTGTGTTTTTAGTTGATATCTTTTATCAAGTCTATTTATCTCAAGGTCTTAGTTGTTTTTAAAGGGTTGAACATATTCAATTAGAAAACTGTCTTCTTTCAATCGTTCTTTAAAACAATTGACTGATTATAAAAATCTGCATCTCTTAGCTGTTGTCAAAACAGTTAAAAGATCATCTATCATTATATTCTGAGTCACAATAAAAACATGATTGTTATAAGAGGTGACATCTCAATTGGTATTAGAGTTTAGCTGTTCTATATCAAGAAGTTTCATAATATTGTTTAGGATCGATCTTTCAATAGGTATCAGAGCTTAGCTGTTCTATACCAAGGAATATTTTATAACATTAGTAAGAACCTGTTTATTTCAATTGGTATTAAAGCCACGTAACAGCTAAATGATGTCATCCCATCCTAACCTCACAATCAGTATCAGAATATAGTGGTTGTGTATCAAGGGTGTTGATTAGAACCTGTTAACATCTCAATTGGTATTCAATCTTAATTATTACAATTAGGAATACTGTTTATTTCAATTGGTATTAAAGCTAGGTAACAGCTAAGTGATGTCATCCCATCCTAACCTCACAATCAGTATCAGAATATAGTGGTTATGTATCAAGGGTGTTGATTAGAACCTGTTAATATCTCAATTGGTATTCAATCTTAATTATTACAATTAGGAATACTAATCTGAGAGGTGACATTTCATTACTAATATCCTATAGAAATATATGACGATTACTTTAAATACAATGACCTCAACTAACCAAAATAATAACTACAAAAAAAAAATACAAATAAAAAAAATATTTTACAAAGTAATCTGAAAATTCTCTTATTATAAACAACTTGTGTATTTTTTTATGTTAAAACTATGCATTGTATGAGTACTAAACCTAGTTTATATTATAACGAGTTCACGTTCAGCTCTCACCCTATTCGCTAGATTCAATCAAATGAGAATGAGACTTTCACATCAAAAATTATGGTAATTATGTGGAGCCCACAATGCTTGAACATGAAAGCAAAAATATAGCATTTGTACAAAGGCGTACTCACTCGGCAAAATGCCTATGTCCCAATCATGCGTTCGATGAACATGTCTTCCTCCCTCCTATCTCATCACAGCAATTAGCAACATATAAGGGTTGGGTTAAAAAGGGATAATTTCACTTTTTGTATTTAAAGTTTACTACATTTTTGCTTTTGGTATACAATGTTCTATCATAATCACTCTTGATACCCTATGTTTCTTATTTTAACCACTTTGGATACCGGTCGTTAATTTTTTATAGAAGACCAACGGTTTATCTGAGCAAAATAACCCAAAAATCGAATTAATCGAAAACAGAACCCCGAATAATCGAGCCCAAATAACCGTCCCGAAAGTTGATTCCCCATTGTGTGGTTTCCATTGCTAAGAAAACTGACTTTTCGGTCACGATTCGATGCAAGGGATTAAAGTAACCGATTAAAAAACTGAACTGAATCGATTACATGAAACGTCGTTTGACCAAAAAATGGAGCGTTTTAAAAACACTGCGTTTTTAAAACGCTCTGTTTTGAAAACATAGCGTTTTAGAGCCTGTTTGGTCGTGCGTTTTGGCCAAAATGCAGAGATAAAACACGGCTTATTTGCAAAAATGTGTTTCAAATGTTGCGGCAGAAAAAACTGAATTTTCAAAACGCAACTGCGTTTCAAATGCTAGAGTTCCCAGCTTTTTACCAAAACGCAGGTTTTAAAACGCTGATAGGGAAAAAAATGAAGCGTTATCCCAAACGCATTTATAAGAAAAAAAACCGCGTTTTGAAAAATCTGCAGCGCTGCGTTTTTAAAACGTTCCATTTTGATAACGCAACTTTTTTCTTATAAATGCGTTTGGGATATCGCTTCAAAACGCAATTTTTTTTCCTATTAGTGTTTTAAAACCTGTGTTTTAGGAAAAAGCTAGGAATTCCAGCGTTTTAAAATGCAGCTTTTTCTGCCTCAACATTGAAACACATTTTTTGCAAATAATTAAGCTATGTTTTATCCCTACGTTTTGGTCAAAACGCACGACCAAACCGGCTCAGAATATATATTCCTTAAATCTTTAGTCTCTTCACTTTCCATATACTTCCCCTCAGTACGCTGAAAGACGACCGCCGCTCTGCACCCTCCAACCTTTCAATCGACCATTCTCCGTCAAGTCGGCAATACCACAAAAGAAAAGATGTCTTTGCCTTTTCAAACGGCCATCATCGATCCTTCCTTTCTTTCTTAGTTCTTGTCTCTCTTCGTCTGTTCATCTTAGTCTCTGTCGTCTCCCCTCCCTGATTTTCTCTCTCCATATATTTATTCTATAATTCTAACAATTTTTTTTTTACAAATTTTTTATTATTTATTCACAAATTTTAACAAATCTTTTTCAAATTTGTTGTTGGTCAATAGATGTACTTGCGTTAATTACAAGTAGATATTTTACAAAAAAATAAAAAAAAAAAATTGTCCATAGTGAATCTTGTGCTTGTGTCAATTCTTACTAGTAATGGTTTTTTAGAATTTAATTTCTTTATAGATTTTTGTTTTCAAGTTATAATTTTATGCTTTTGTTGTTTGTCTTTATTGGCAAACCATGGGGGAATTCCCTTTTATATATTTTACACATAATATCTTTAAGGTTTTTTGTTCTTTTGAAATTTCTTTATTATTTTTTCTAAATGTTTGAGTTGGTGTTTGGTTTACCTGATATTCTAAGTTGCAAGGGGTTTCAACTCTAATTATATGGTAAAAAAAAACTACTTGCAAAGGGTTTCAACCCTAATTTTATGGTAAAAAAGAAGTGTCATAACATTGCGTATAAAGACCACGTTCTCATTTGAGACCTAAAACCTCAAATTTCCTCAGGATTGTTTCTTCCAACATGATGCTGACCCTAAATTGAGCAGATTAAAACCCTAATATTTGAAAAAACTCAATTTTAATCTATCAGTCTTCGATCAGTTTGAGATAAGAGATTGAACTCTCATTGCGAGAAGAAGCAAGGACTAGTCGCAACCAGATTACAATATATTTTTGTTGTTGTATAATTTTAGGAGAAATGGTTAAAGCAAATTTATTTGTTCTTGTTCTTGTATAATTTTGGGGCAAACATTAATTTGATGATTTTTGCTTTGTTGTAGACCTTATTTGGGATGCCACTATGTTTTTATTAAAATTAGTTCATAGTGATGTGATGAAGTATGACCATGTTAAACACTATTTGGAGAGAAGATATATTTTTTTTTATGGGGTGGATGGAGGGATGTTTGGAATAGATAAGTTGAGGGATATGGAAAGAAGAGATTTTTTTTGATGGGCTGGATGGAGAGATGTTTGGGATTTTCAGGATGGATAGAGAGATGTTTGGAGTGATATGTTACTGCACTTCTTTTTTGACTGAATAATTAGGGCTGAAACCCTTTGCAACCTACAAATAAACCGTTAGTTTTGGACGAAAAAATAAATATTTGTACCTAAAGTGATTAAAATAAAAAGGAATAATTACAGGTTAGTACATTTTTTGGAATTTTCAACCAGATTAGACCCAGATACTTGTTTCAAATCGAAAAAATTCACTTTGGTGGATAAATGACTAAATTGTTCCTAAAATATCCCCATAATAACCTAAAAAACGTTTTAAGCATCGTATAACATCATCTTCATTAAAATTTTCATTTAAATTCTCCCTTTTATCATCTTCCTTAAATTTCTTTTGTAATTCCATTGTCTTCTCCGGCGACGGCAATTCCAACGCCACAACAAACTCTCTCTGTTATCTCTCCTCTTCTGCGTCAATGACAACTTCACTTTCCAAGCAGATTCATACCAATATTAAAATGAAATTTTATACGTACATATTTATTTTTGATATATCATCACAATTCTGATAATAAGAGTATGTATAGAATAATGAAAACAAAAATGAAACTGATGGATCTTATGTTACAGCCGCTCCGTCATCGTTGCCGCACGCGATGCATCGTTGTTACAGACGATGCATCAAATTTGAAATCACGATGCATCGATTTTGGATTTGTGATGCATCGCATGCCTCTTCGAATTTTTTAAAAAATCGCGATGCATTAATTTGGAATCGCGATAAATCAAATTGGAATTGTGATGCATCGATTGGAATTGCGGTGCATCACAAAAGTGTCTTTGCTGGTTTAAAAATTACAATGTATCAATTTGAAATCGCTATGTATCAATTTGAAATTGCGATGTATCTATTTAGAATTGCGATGCATCGCAGGCCTGTTCCGTATTTTTTAAGGATAACCAACATTTCGAAACAAAATTATTATTTTTTGATTTGATACAAGTGTACGAGTCTAAATTGATTGAAAATTAATCAAAAAAGATTGGTCTGAGGTTCCCCCAAATAAAAAACATTGGGTATCAAAAGTGATTACACTAAAACATTGGGTACCTTGCAAAATGATAGTAAATTTAGAATACAAAAAATAAAATTATCCCAATTAGAAATATGCCTATATTTAGATAGATGAATCGTATTATATGTTTTGTACGTATTTTTTTTATTTATAATTTTATGATTATTAAATTAAATAATACTAAGAAAAATATAAAATATATAAAAAAAAATTAAAAATTATGAAAAAACCTACAAATAACATAAATAGCCGAATCGGCATACATTACGGATGGTTCACTATACCCAATTTACATCTGACGTGGACATCATGGACTAATGTTTTCTACTTTCAAACAGAGTTGACTAACCTCTTCCACTAACATGCACCGTATGCTCACTTTACCCAACCTCTCCCTCTCCCACAGCCCACACCTCCCAAGAAAGAAAGCCCAATCAAACTGTGTGCGCACTACGCACTTTGCGTACTCAAGCCTCTTTCCTCCTCATTTAGTTAAAACAGCGTTGACTGAGATAGTACAAGTAGTAAATAATCTCTCTCCTCCTCTTCCTTTCTCTCTCTAAAAACTCTTTCTCTTTCTAGAAAATGGGAGATTAATGTGTGGTATAAGTAAACCACAACAACTACTCCAACAATTTCCAACCATTTGTCATTCCGAGAATCCCCGACGGCCGTTCTCCGCCGACCTCCTACGGTCATCTCCGGCTACTCTCCTCCTCCTGGTAGATTAGATTCTTCCTTTGTAGCTTTCAAATCAATGTGCTCACTCCTGTTCAACTGCTAATAACTCTAACCTAATTTTTGAAACTTAGGGTTTAGAGTTGAAATTTGTTGTTTGTATGCTAATTTATGGAGCTAAGTAGAGATCGTTCAGCTATAATTTGTGAATTAGAAGTCGATTTATTGGGATCTGTCGGTGGTTACAGTGAGCTTGATTAGCTAGAAATTAAGGGTTTGTTGGGTTAAGTTTTTTGTGCATTCTGCTTTTGTGATGTTTGTTAAGGTTGGTGATTGTAATTATTGGTGGGAAGAAGTAGGATTTTGAAGGTTTTGGCTTGTTTACATGGTGCAATTTTGGTTATCTTATGTTGTTTTTTTTTTTAACTTATGTTGGTATGGAGGGGTTTCGATTGGTTGGTGATGGTGATGTTTGATTGGTGGGCAAGGTGGGGGTTTTTGCGAGTTGGCGAAACTGTTGGGAAATTGTTGCTCCCATTTTGTTGTATGATCTGTTTCAGCTTGGTTCTGTTTCTTGTTGTGGGTCAAGTATGAAGAGATTGAAGTCTAGTGATGATCTTAACTCGTATGGGGAGAAGGGTGTTTTTAAAGACTGGGGAAGGAAGGATGAAGATCTGAGCTTGCATCGTTCTTCGTCTCATCGAGGGTTTCATTACAAGTCTGAGAATGGGAAAAAGGGCGTGTCGTCCTCGTCTTCTCGGTATGATAGATCAGAGGATGATCGGGAGGTTTCGAGGTCGAGTAGGAAGAGGCCAGATTATGATGTGGAGAGTTACGATAGGAGAAAGAGCTATGATCGGTACAGGGATGGTGGTGAGAGGGGGATTCTTAGTTCCTCTCCGCGGGGTGGTTATGCTCCTGAACGGATTCATCGATCTGAAAGCTTTTCTGTGTCGAGGAGAGAGTTCCCTAAGGGGTTTAGATCAGAGAGAGATCGCTCCAGGCGGGAGGGAAGTGTTTCATCGTGGCGGAGGTTTGGTGGGGGAAAAGATGTGGAAGAAGGTAACAGGAGTGGCGGTGATTCAGCTAGAGGAAGTAAGGGGGTAGTAGAAGATGTGGGGAAAGTGAGGTCACCGCAGGGACTAAGAGATGCAAAGTCACCGCCTTGGTCAAGGGACTCTGGAAGTGAACAATCGAGGAGCGTTGAAGTAAAGAAGAGTGAAAGTTTGCCAGTAGAGAGTGCCAAAAGCAGTGAAATGGAAGAAGGAGAGCTCGAACCTGATCCTGAATCCATTCCTGTAATCGAGCCTACAGCTGTAGATCAAGCTGCTGTGGTGTTGACTACCAATCAAGAGCTTCATTGTGATAATGCTGTTGAGAATAAACATGCAGAAGACGGGGAAAGGTCAATGCCAAAAGAAAAAATCCAGCAGCTTGGTCAAGTTTCCATTCTTGCAGAGAAGGTGGAAGTTGGACAGTCGGAAACTATTCAACATGTGACGAAAAATGGCCATAGGTTATCAGATTCTTCAATTCATGAGAGAACAGATAGTGTAGATGCAATAGAGAACTCAGCAGATAATGAACATAAAAACGATGATGAGGGCACTCATAATAATGATAGTTGTAAGGATGAGGTAAGTATTACACCAGCTGAGAAGTCACAGGCCTTGGGTGATGAACAGAAGCAAGAAAAAGGTATACTTCTTGAAGTCAAAAGAGAGGACATCCAAACGCATGATCCAAGTAAGGAAGTTGCAGAGGGAAATAGTGCATCTGGGTTTATGTCTCTTGTAACCCAAGAACTAACCCAAAGTTTCAAGGACAAGGGAAAAAGTGTGGCCTTTCAACCATCTAGTGGTGCTGTTTCTGGAGAAGACAGTCTGAGGATTGAAAATGAATCAAGAGGCATCGTAACTTGCAGGGAGAATGATATGGAAGGTCCAAGTACTAGGGGATTTGAGTTGTTCTTCAGAGATCCTGTTAAAAAGCCAGAGAAAGTGGAGCAATCTGGTCTTAATAATCCTAAAGATGAAAAACTGGCCTTTGAACCACTTGACCTTTCTCTTAGCTTACCGAACATTTTATTACCTATTGGTTCTCAGCATACAACTCAGGCTCCAGGATCCCCTGGCCGTGCATCGAGTGCTCAGTCCCTTGCCAGCAGTTTCCGCACAAGTTCTGATGAATTTACTGCATCAATCTCTTTCTCAGGTTCTCAGAACTTCAGTCACAATCCTAGCTGTTCACTTACTCAGCATTCTATTGATTATGAAAAATCTGTTGGTAGTCGCCCCATATTTCAGCCTGTTGATCAAGTTACTCCTGTAACCTGGCAAGTTCAGTCCTCAGATGAGCATAAGAAGGGAGAAGTTCCCATGTATCAAAGGAGTATATCAAACGGAAGTGGCTTTCTTCATCAGTCTCAATCAGCTCAAGGTGTTTCAAATGGTCAAGCTGTGCAAATACAGCATCTCAGAGGTGCAGAAGGAAGCTCTAGAGTCCCCGTCGGACTGGAACGACAACAAAGTATTAATAAACAGCTATCGGGAACACAGTCTAGACACCTGAATGATGTTAGATCCCCTTCACAGAGTGCTGGATCTTATGAAAATGGACCAGAATATGGTAAAGACAGGAAGCGTGGTATGAGAGAGAAAATTGGTAGTTTATATAGGAGCAATAGCAAAGATGAAACAGAGAAACTGTTGACAGTTGCTACTGACTTGATGATTGAGCCTATCCTCCCTATGGTAGTTTCTGAACCATTACACATTGTAGCCAGAAAGTTTAACGAAATGACTGCACAATCTGTTACTTGTTTAAAAGAGTCTGTCCGTGATGTCATCTTGAATCCTTGTAAAGGAAAGCACCTATCTGCATTTCAGAAAGTACTTGAAAGGAGGTCAGATATTACCTTGGAGTTGCTGCTGAAGTCCCATCGTGTGCAATTGGAAATCTTGGTGTCTCTGAAAACTGGCATTCAAGAGTTCCTTCAGCGAAATTACGATATACCATCTTCTGATTTAGCAGAGATCTTTCTGAACTTGAGGTGCAGAAATCTCACGTGTCGGAATCTTTTGCCTGTTGATGAATGTGACTGCAAAATTTGTGTGCAGAAGACTGGTTTTTGCAGTGAATGCATGTGTCTTTTATGTTCGAAATTTGACATGGCCTCTAATACATGTAGCTGGGTAGGATGTGATGTGTGTCTCCATTGGTGCCATGCTGACTGTGGATTACGGGAATCTTATATTAGAAATGGTCATAGTGCAACTAGGGCTCAAGGGAAAACTGAAATGCAGTTTCATTGTGTTGCTTGTGATCATCCTTCGGAGATGTTTGGTTTTGTGAAGGAAGTATTCCAAAATTTCGCAAAGGGGTGGACATCAGAAACTCTTTCCAAGGAACTTGAATACGTCAGACGAATTTTCAGTGCGAGTGACGATAATAGAGGCAAGCGTCTGCATGAAATTGCCATTCAGATGCTGTCAAGATTGGCAAATAAGTCAGATCTTCAAGATGTACGGAGTTATATTATGGGGTTCTTTAATGGTAATTACTCCATCTAGCTTACAGCTTATTCCGTTCTCTCATCTCTTTTTATGAATGATTGAACATAATTGATGCAGGTACATACTTGGAGCCCTTGTATTGTGTATGAGACTGCAGACACTTCTACTGTTTATTTTTCTTTTCTTTTCATTTTTAATCTTTGAAATTAAAAGAAAACAAAAAAAGTTGCATTACTGTAATTTTCAAAATTTGATGCCTTTTTAGGTGCCATTTCCGTGTCTGAGTTCTATTTTCATTTGCTCAAAAGAAAAGAAATCATTGGTTTTTAAACAACGTCTGATCTCATAGTTCACTGATCTTATAGTTTGGTGACGATCCTAATGATTGCGGTCTTGATGAACTACTATTATATAATAACCGAAAGTGAAATTTTTGTTTAAGTTGCTTGTCACGTTTGGTTCCGATTTTGGATTTAGACGTACTGTAATACTTAAGTGAGCTACAGCCTACAGGTATGGCTACCTGTTAATACTTGAGTAAGTGAGCGAGTTTCTTTGTGTTGTGATCTATAGAGCATATACATTAATTTGTAATAAACTATAGTAACCTACTTGTAAGTTTTATTTGGATTGCTGCGAGTTTGTGTTATATTTTGATTTAGTGTGTATCAGACCATGCATGCTAAATGCACTCTTTCTCTGTTTCACTAACTAAATGTAGAACAGCTCTGAGCTGTATTAGTTCAAATAATGCTAGATGTTTTGATGTATGCTACTAGTGTCAATTTGTATCCACTGCACAACATCCAAGTTTGCATTCCATCAGCTGTTCTTCTAAACGTCACTATGCATTTCCCTTTCTTATAATCAGCAAGCGTGTCTTATTAATTTTGGGATTCATGGTGAAGCATGTGGACCACAAGTAAGATGACTTGTAGGTGTAAACTCATGCTTCAGTTTTATTGGGTGCCTCTTTGAGCTCTTCTACGAGTCCTCAAAGAGTTGAAAGAATGGATCAATAAGCCACTAGTCAAGTTTTCTTGCATGAACAGGATTCTGTAAGTTGAGAATGACTTGCCACTGCTTGTAGTGGAGTCATTTTTGATCTGCAAGTGCTACAATGGGACTGTTTTGATTTAAGACCTTTTGTGAATGTTTCTCTTCCTTTCTAATTCATGTTTGTACTGGATATTCAAGTTAGACCAAAGGGTTCTTTCTCACTTATTTTTATTCCTGATTGCAGAAAGTGACTCCTTCAAGTCGGGCAGTGTTCCTGCTGCATATGGGAAAGAACAAGCAAAGAAGAATCAAGGAGATGGTAATAATGGTATTGCCGGGACTAGCCAAGAGCCCGTATGGCTAAAATCTGTTCACTCGGAGAAGCCTTCTCCATTTGAAAAACCTTCTGGTTTTCTACCTAGCTACGATTATGAACGCAGCGATAAACACATATTGAACTCGGATTTGCGAAGGAGTGCTCCCAGGGAGCCTGTTTTCGATGAGTTGGATAGCATTGTGAGAATCAAACAAGCAGAGGCTAAAATGTTCCAGACACGCGCTGATGATGCAAGAAGAGAAGCTGATGGGCTGGAACGCATTGCAATGGCTAAGAACGAAAAAATCGAAGAAGAGTTTGCGAGTCGAATCTTGAAATTGCATTTGCCAGAGGCCGAAGAAATTCGCCGTCAAAAATTTGAAGAGCTCCAGACTTTGGAAAGAGCTCATCAGGATTACTTTAATATGAAGGTGAGGATGGAGGCTGAGATAAAAGGTTTATTGTTGAAGATGGAAGCCACAAAACGGAACTTTAGCTCATGATAGATCAGCAAAACTGCTTCTTAAGAGTCCCTTCATCTCAGGTAACTTTCTCCCTTTGGTTGTTAGGTTTTTTTGACTTTGTTGCAAGTTTAGGTTACTTTTATGTGTCCATTGATTTGTAGTAGTTTTGTCAACCTAGTTTTGTTTCATTCCCTTGCTCCTAACCACAACCTGTACAGAGACTGCATCTCTATGTTAAAAAAATTTCCCAGTTATGATATGCTTGAACCACAGCTATTAGATTTATAGTTGCACCATATATAATTTGCCTTGGGATACAGTTGACGTGCCTCTTATTTTTGCATGCCTTACCAATTTCTGAAAAGATAGGAATGCCTCTAATGTTTCATCATGTAATATGCTTATGAAATCTAAAGTGATAAAAAAATTTAAAATCTATCGGATTAGTCCTGGCACTTGGACAATGTAAAAAGGTTGAGAGGAGGATGTGTATGGCAGTTTTGGAACACCTGCTGAACGGTAATTAATTCATCAATACGGTGTCATCAGATGGCTTATGTTTATATCCCAGTCGGCTCACTTGTTTTGAGTTTTCTTTCTCAAGAGGTGACGGACCTGACAGTGACATGTAAGAGTTTGAACATGTGTAGTTTAGGAAAGAATCATGTTCCCCTGCAGCTGCATTTCAGCTTACTGATAGGCGAATTGCCTGCCCACATGGGCCACTTGCCAAGTGCGTAATTGTAATTGTCATTGGAATCGGCATTATATTCTTTACTATGTCTTTCACGCATCATTTATGTCGACGACTACGACCATGATTCGCTTAGAAAGTGCCCTTAAAGGCCTTGTCAACCTTCAGAGAGAATGGTTGTATTTTTTGTGTAATGCTTCTTGTGCAGACCGATTGTTGCTAGCTTTGTGTTGCCTAATGAGTTCCTCTTCTTTTGGGTTACTTCAACCGCCACTTCCTGTGGTATGAGTTAATTTAACAGTCTTGACTGGCATAAAAGACCATTATGTCCTCAAGATGTTGACAGCACCACTCTCTTGCTCATTGCTATGGGAAACTTGAGTGCATCGCTCCCGCTAAGTACTCTTAAAACACAAAACACGCAATTGAGATGGTCAACAATCAATCGAGTTGTTCAACAAATGTCATCGAAAGGGGACATTCAATACAATTGGAACGATACAGAGAAGATTATCATAGCCTTGCTCAAGAATGAGACACGCACGAATCGAGAAATGAATGTCATCGAAAGCTTCTGCTATAGATTTACTGTTTCAAATATATCACAAATATAACGATATTCATGTAAACTATTGATCTCTTAATATACTTAACTGACAGGTGGTGATTGGCGAATAATTCAATGGCAAACCGCTTACGGATTAAGGTTATTTTGATGCAATATCAATGTGTTAAGAAAGACTATAGGAGCTCCATTCACCCCAATTCAATAAAGATCAATGTAGTCACGGCTTCCGGTTCATGTTCACTTTTAGTGTGCGGAAAAAAAAAAAAAATGAAGGCTACCGTCCGCACCCAAAAGTAGTCATGAACCAGAAGCCGTGGACCACCCTCATTTCCTTTTGGAGTTGAGGCGGCAGAGAGCTCCGATAGCCCCTTGCGGCCCTAGCTAACTCACAACCTAAATTTCTTCAACCCAGACAAAAAGCTCAAAGCTAATAAGACTAGTTTATAGCAATGGGTCTAGGAGAAGAGACATATATATAGCCCCTCCATGGGAGGGATCTTGATGTAATCTCAGCCATTGAATACAAAAGATGCGAAATGATTTTCTTGTCAAAATTGTTGCAAGATACCGGTGCTAATTAGAATCAACTTTTATTTTCTTCTTTTTTCCCACTTCGAGCCCGTTTGGTGCAGCGTTTTTAAAACACGTCGTTTTCAAAACACAATTTTTTTTCTTCTTATAAATGCGTTTGAAATATCACTTCAAAACGCTGCTTCTTTTTCTTAGCAGTGTTCTAAAATTTATGTTTTGGAAAAAAGTTAAGAATTCTAGCGTTTTCAAAACGCAATTTTTTTTACTGCAGCATTGAAATATAATTTTTACAAATAAATTTCATTTTATTCCTACATTTTTGGCTAAAAGATACTACCAAACGGGCTCATCATCTCCCTTTTAGCCTTGAGCATTAATGACTAATGAGCAATTGAGCTCACATCACTAAGAGCTTTACTATTGGCTTAAAAAATTATTTGAAACTA
Organism: Platycodon grandiflorus; assembly: GCA_016624345.1. Classification (NCBI taxonomy): domain Eukaryota; kingdom Viridiplantae; phylum Streptophyta; class Magnoliopsida; order Asterales; family Campanulaceae; genus Platycodon; species Platycodon grandiflorus. The sequence continues at coordinate 18,975,305 of CM028368.1, forward strand.
TGGGATCCTAGTAAGATCAACTAATAAGAAATTTAATACACGGAAGCATTATGTACAAATAAAAAGTAATACTCCCTCCGTTCTATCAAAAGAGTCAACATTTGAAAGGTCTAACAATTAAAAAATATATAAGTATCATTAAAATTGGTCATAATTATAAAAATGCTTGAGCATAGTTAATATGTTTATACTAGATATGAAGGGTAAATTTATAAAATTATGAAAATTGTCGGCATAATTTTTAAAAGTGGACTATTTATGTAAAACATCTTAAAATACAATAGTGGACCCTTTGCATTGAACAGTTGGAGTACACTGCAATACTTTCTTGGTTCTATAAACTTTTAAGAAAGAATTGAATGCCACAAAAATAAAAAAATCGATATAACATATTTGGTGGTGATAGAGCAAACTTAATCGTGCGAAAAGTTCCATTACATTATTGGCTTATTTATCATCGAATCAGATAGATGATTGAGCAATAATTATATTTATTCTATTTATGACTATGTAATAACATAAATTTTTAATCAATTTTGAATAAGTAATTCCCTTTTAAGAGATGAAATATAATAACTCATTAATTGTCATACGTTTGTAATGCGGTGTCTATCCCATAATAGGCCCTGATTGCATTTGTATGGAACATCTCATTGTCAACTTTGAGAAGCTAATTGCGATTTAAAATATAGTCAATGGTCTTTGCTGGCTCACCCCATGTTTGCAAATAAACCTTAACTAGGTGTCTGTCCGGCCTTCCATGTCAGTCTTCATTGGGTGCTAAGGTTTTCCAACTTTATTCATCAGATAAGTCTGTCAAACGGGTGGACCGAGTTAGGTTAAGTTGGGTTATGGGTATGCTAAGGTTTTCCAACTTTATTCATCAATGACAGATAAGTCTGTTAAACGGGTAGACCGGGTTAGATTAAGTTGGGTTATGGGTATGCTAAGATTTTTCAACTTTATTCATTAATGGTTGTCAAACGGGTGGACAAGTTAGGTTAAGTTGGGTTATGGGTATGCTACGATTTTTCAAGTTTATTCGTCAATGGTAGATAAGTCTGTCAAACAGGTGGACGGGATAGGTTAAGTTAAGTTATAGGTATGTTATGGGTTGTCGCCTTTAAGATTCTATTATAATTCATTTAGTTAATGGGTTGGGTCAGTAATGAGTTGAGTTGAACCCGCTTCTACATAAAAAAATATTTTTTCCCAAATTATATATATAAAGGAATTTATAGCACTTTAAATCGTTTTAATTTGGTGAACAAGCGAAAAACTATAAGGATAGCGAGTAAAATAATACTTGCCAACAACCGCTATCACACAGTTGCAACGGCTGCCGTGCCTATATATATATATATATATATATATATATATATATATATATATATATAAAGACATACTCTAAAAGTAGATCATCTAAAAAAAAAATCAACATCTTAAATCATTTCAATAGAGTAAACAAGCAAGAAATTACCCGCAAAGCAGTAGGTGAAATACGCTGACAAGATTTTTTGGCATAACTTCTCACTTGTTTACCCGATCAAGATAATTAAAAGTGCTATAAATTCTTTTAGATGGTCTATGAAGGGAAGATGTTATCTACGATGGGAAGATGTTATCTCCTTTTTAATAGCATTATGAAGCATCACCATTTAATTTTATTTTGATAAGTAAATAAATATAAAAAGCAGAGCATCAAAACGGGTGACACGTCCACACTAGTGGTATACTCAACTTGAGCAATAGCATAAAAAAAAGCTATACACGTCTCTATAAAAGAATAAAGGGATCCATGAGATTAATGGGCTGCTCTCCAGCCACTAAACACCAAAACAAAAGAGTTCTCAGTAATGTATCCTTCAAATTCTAAATGGATCCTTCGTCATTGTCGAACGCCTTACGATTCCTCTCTTTCCAAATGAACCAGCAAACACCTAAGGGGATCTATGTCCCAATAAACATTCCTCCTTTTGCGTTTATTCAAAGACCAACAAAGGAACAGGTCTTTGATGGATCTCGGCATCACCCAAGAGAGATTAAACAGCCCAAACACCATAGTCCACAACTACATAGCCACCGGACAATGCAACAACAAATCGACTTGAGTAACATCCAAAAGACGAAAACACAATCAACCATATATAAAACGAAAATGAAATCGATTTCAACAAGTACTCAACATTTGATAACATCTTCAAATTTCAAGATTTAGGGCCTGCTCTAGAGGATTTACATTTTATCATGAGATGTGTTTTCCCTCAAAGGGCCACAACTGTGCAGAACAGAGGAAAACAAAGAAATTTCTTTGCATGATTCCATCTTACAGAGGTCGACTGACTTTCATACTCAATAAAAGTAACCGATAACCTGACCACCCACATTTTGTCGGATTGCCTCTTCGTGATCCAAGACCCCGTTTGGCGTGGTAATCACCACATAACCCCACTGCAAAAGGAGAAAGAAGCTGCACTTAGCTATATCAGTTTACCACTTATTAATTGGTATTATAGCCATGACTCAGCTTTCATGATTAACCGTGGCCATAGAGAATAATAGTACAAGTTTTTAAGCCTGTTGGAACATGCATAAGGTCTTAAAAAAAAAAAAAAAAGGAAGAAAATCACAATGCATGTTAATGTTTTCCATACTCTTTCTGGAAAAGCACATGTAGAAAAATCTACCTCAAATAATTACATTCTTTCTACGGAGAAGATGCAAAGATAATCTCCCAACAAATTTTAATCTTGAAATTAGAAATTGTGGGGATGGGAAATAGAGATGGGGTCATCAACAATCTTTTTCTGGAATGCAGTAGAGCAAGAAGATTATTAAAGTTCAAGATATTTAGGCCTAGATTTCAATACACGTAATCCAATGGATTTTCAGATTGGTTACTCATTGTGGTGGATAATGTTTGATCATGATGAAGTAAAGTTAAAGCTGTGGACATTATGGAAATCAGAAACAAGGAGGCCTTCGACGCTGAAGATAGAGGACTGAATCAAAGCTTAGCAGAATATTGCAACTAAGTTACGGAATGGAAGGGAGAGCTAACAGAAAATAGGTCAGGAGACTACTCAACAATGCAGAACAAAATTGAAACAACATCTTCCAGGCAAAACTTTCGGTTGAGAGCAATCAAACTTCAAACAAAAGGAATCGAGAGAACTAACAATCAGGATCCAAGATCAAAAACAAACCAGAATACTCAGAATCCACAGAGAGAGGATAATAATCTTTATTGATGGAACTTGAAAGGACGGTGAATGGAGCGAAGCAGCAGGGGTAGACACTTCCGTACTGCAAAGAAATCTTGCTGCTGAACGGAATCCATCATTTCCCTATCCCCAATCCAAGCTGAAGCCCATGCAGTGAGACTGGAAATCAAACAGGCAGATTCTAAAGGGCACAAAATTGTTGCAATTGAAACAGACTGTGAACCCTTGTTGAACAATGGACACATAGAATGTTAGAGATCTAACATGTGCTCTACATAGATGTGAAATGAATTTATGTAAGCTGAACAGAACGATAGTGGAGGAATCCCAAAATGCAGCCATTAGGCCCACTGAATCTACGATTTCCTTCTGCAGCAGTTTCTGGAATGAATAAGTTTTCGGTTTCTCAAAATTTCAAGAAGATCTCCGAAAATAGTACTGACTACGGATACAGGGTATTGTTGGTAATTGCATAACTTTCTCAGCAATTTAACCAAAACCATGGATGGAGATCCCAAGACCAATACAACGACTTTAAGTCATAAAAGTACAGGCAAAGGCCAGCTGTATGCGGCAACGACCAAAGAGAAAACATGGAAACCAGTGGTTCACAAGAATGGGCGAAAACAACAGATTTTCAACCAAAACATACCCAAGCCCAAGTAGTTGGGATAATGGTGCTGTGAGTTCATGCAAAACAGAGTCAAATTACTAGAACTTAACTAAACAAAGCCTTGACTGTACAAACCAAATAAGTAAAGAATTTTCATGGTTACTTTCCAAAAAAGAAAGGAAAAAAGGATTGCTAAGGTTTAGTTAGTCTGGCCTAGGTCTACTCCACTTTTTTAGTAGCGAACTGCATTTAGCTCCTATATATGTCAAATAAACAGACCTGATGTGTCGGAAGGGTACGTAATCTATATTGTTCTATCTCTCGAGCCTTGATATCTTGTCTATATGTGAGAGCCCGACAATCCTTAACCCTGCCCTGCAGTTCCACAGTTATCTTTCCAACTCTATGCGGATCCTGTACTTGGAAATCTCTGATATATCCTGCAATTCAAATTAGCAAATAAATAACACATAAAAGATCCCTAAGACAACTGAGAATTGGATGGTTTGACCAAATTGGGGTGTCTATAATTGAATTCTGGTTTAAATTTTTTGTTCACGGTAAGACTTATGCAACGGTGATACTTGTGTATCATCTCTGTTAAAATATACTGATCAAAAGAATATATAGAAGTAGCAATTCACATTTCTAACACAACATCGAAAAGATGCTATAACACCCCGTCCTCCAAAGTGCAATTCTATGATAAAATAAGTGAGACCACATCCCCATAATACTGGTCAAAACAAATAAATTGAATCACGTTGTAATTAGAACCTCAAAAACATTTACTGCTTCCTATTCTGTATGTCTTTTTTTTTTAGTTATTGAAGAAGCTTATTGAAGCATTTACAACAGAAGAAATGCTTTTAAAATCTTTCAAAGGATCCTAAATCTGAGATGATGGAGCATGGAGGTACCACTCATGCCTACTTTGTTTACAAAAAATTCATAATTCGAATTGGACTTTTATTTATATAGTAGTGATTGTTGCTTTGCACGTTGCAGAGTTACAGTAAAGATTTACTAGGGAATCGAGAGAAAATATAGAAGATCACGAGCTATCATTTCTAGATTTTGGGTTATGCAGTTACTTGTCTACAAGATCACACTACACGAAATTTGTACACACAACTTTCGTGTCGATCACAAAGACAAGAAATAAATGCACAAAAATTCACTTTTATTAATAGTAAAATAACGGGTTACAACTCTATAATTTTATAACAATTACAAAGTATGAAACCTCTGATTCAATCACCGTTACGAGTTGGATTAGAGGGCCAAGTCGGCTTGATATCAAATCCGGATGGTTGAGTCTTTGACGATAGTCTTGAATGAGGGTCGGTAGGCTTAATCTCGAGCAAGATTCGAAGAGTTTTGCATCACTTCGTTAGAGCCGGGAAGGCTTGATCTCGGACGAAGCTTCAAGAAGATCAAGCCCAAGACGAAGAGCGACATGGCTTCTTACGTGCTTGTTGCTTTTCAATGGAAGTGATTGGACGGAGGAAGACTCGAAGTAGAATCTCGACAAAACTTTGGTTCTTGCAGCGATTCTGTGTGTCCTTTGCTCTCTCCAATAACCTCTATTTATAGGCTAGGGGTGAGGGCTAATTTGAAAATTCCTTGATTGAAAATTTGATTGTCATCAATTAAGGGTTGTAATTTTCTTGATTTTGGGGATGTTTTTCCCCCTTGATTTTCTTAATTAAAAAAAACTTATATTTCTCTATAATTATAAAATAATTTGAAATTTTTTATTTCTTTATGTCAAGTAACTAAAATTTGGCTTCTAATACTTCTATTGTGGACCGAATTGGGCTTGTAATTATCCGTCACCACTAAAAGAAGTACGTACCAATAAATAGGTTAGCCCATTTGTTTATTTGTGGACTAATCCATACATTTGTACATGGGCCATTTAACGCAGTTTGCGGGTCCAAAATTATCTCGTCAAAGTAATTTTGAGGATTTTGATCAGGCAGGTGGTAAATAATTTTCAATGTCCACAAATTGTCCCCACTCCAAGAAGGTTCCACCCGACGTGAATTTTGTAAAGACTGGATGAGGCTTGAATTTTATTTTTTTTTTGACAAATGTACGTTTCTTGTACACGTAGTCACAAGATTGGTAATGTGGTCCGAGTTTCGGTCTATGATTGTACGGCTACGCGTTTGTGTGGCCCAAAGAAATTTTGTTACCCCAATACGATAAATCAAGATTTTGGTCACCAAAAGTTTAATTTTGGTGATAGAACAAAATCTCTAACATGATCATAATTGATCATTTCCTTTTCCTAATCCTTGGTTAATTTGGTAATGGAGATCAGCTTAGGGCATCCAGCGTATTTATAAGAACCCTTCTACCCTAAATGCATCTCACAATCACATAGATTTTTTAGCCAAAAGCCAAAACACTGACAAGCAAAACCTAAGAAGACGAAATTTGAGTTCCAAAGTCGATTGGACAGCATCAGCGTGTTCAAAATCTATTGTAGCTGGTATTGCTTCTTTCCTTATGTTGATCTTGTTTCTTTTACTCTGGGTGTTGATGATGCTTGTCCTCTTATGATTGCATGATAATCATTAAAAATAAAAAATAAAAAAAACAAGTTGTAAGTTCAACTCACGAATTCTCTTACTGTGTTGTACTTAGAAAAAGAATCACGGTTATCCTTGTTGTCTTGATGCAAAAGATGAAATATTAGTACTTCTTGAAGCAAGCACATACCCAAGTGTATAATTACTTCGCCAAGGAAAAACTTGTTCATGTGGAGCCCACATGATTATTCAACCATGCAAATCAAACAATTTTTCACTCTCTTTTTTTTTTTTAAAACAAACTTCAAAACCGAAACCAATTTGAAAGAGTATTCATTTTTTTTAATGCTCTCAGTAAACTTCACTTCACATTCTTGGAGCCGAGTTCTCGTCTGCCGTGCAAAGGTGCATGAACTAACTGATCTCGTAAAGAAACAAATTTGTATTCCCATAAATTTTCAATGTAAAGTTTCCATGTTTTGTACAGATTTAATTGAGTGTGCGTTCCCAATTGTTTTTCTCCTTTAACCGAGGGTAGTTGTTTTGCATATTAACTTCTTCGATTGCTCAATAAATGTGATTTTGATGCATATCATTATTTTGTTCAGGAGTCAATTTCATTCAATCTCTCGGCTAGGGGGTTTTTTTTGTGTGAAGCTTCATTGTCAACTGCATTGGTAATTTTTTATTTTTGTTTATTTGTTTTGAATTTGCGTATACCAATTACTACCACAAATTGTATTTGTTCGCAATATGAAAGTATTCTTATCTATCTTCACATGCGCTTGGTATGGCTTGCCAAGTACTATGCTTCCTCCCAAGTAATGCCTTCTTATCGATCAACATTGTTGGTGTAGTCTGACATGGCTTGCCCAAGGACCACGCTACTCCTAAGCAATACCCTCTTGTTTGACCGACATCATTTGATAGAGCTTAACATGGCTTGTACATGGACTACGCTTCCTCCTGAGCAATGTCCTCTTGTGGATTGAGAACACGACTCTCAAAAAGACTATCACCTCGAACAGATTTTACTTGGTTGTGGTGGATGATAAGGATGATAACGTTGAAAACGGAACCGAGTTGATGACACGTCCCCTACCAACGAAAGACTCCCTAAAAAGCTACAGAACATATATGATCTGCCAAGCTTGCCTAGATGGTCTTTCGAGTCGACTCATCCATGAGGTCACGGCCCAAGAATGTGGTCCTTGTATTCTACTCATCATGGTATCCAATCTCGCTCGTCACCATATCCATCCCTCGGTCGAAAGATAAAGAAGCAAGCAGGTCAATCCTTAAAGATAAATGGTGAGTTTTCTTACATTCCTATGTATTGGGAATGGTTAGAGGACGTTATTGGTCATAGAAGCATACTTTGAATAAAGCTCGAATTTTTGAAGTGGTTATGCCTCTCTTTTTCCTTATAGCAAAAATGCTAATGTGTTTCGAGTATTTTGTGAGTTCCGGTCATCCACTACTAACACCATCCATATAGCTGTGGGTGAAATGTCAATCTCCTTATGGGTTGTATACTATATGTTTGGACTCCCCTCATTGAGATTTCTATGACGAGATAGTTCTGCATCAACACGAGTTCTCCTCTTTTGATAAGGACGGGAACAAAATTATTTTCAGAAGTTGTCAATATCTTTTTGTTTTGAAATCTTTTTGCTGCTCACCATTACACATCGAGGGATAAGGAAAGGCCAAGCGAGGCAAGGTATAGGGGGGCAATGAAATATGATCGCACTTCTAAGAAAAGTATCAAGAAGGGTACTAAAGTTGATCCTGCAAACAACCCTCCGGGGACATACCCAATATTAATGCTTGGTTTGAATATGACGATTGTGCTTTTATCAACCTGAAGTAGATGATGATAATAAGCTAGAAACTTATCTCGATGCTTTGATCTCTTGTTGGTTGTGCGTGTTTGTCCTTCCTGTTAGGGACTTGCTCAATATACGTCTGGGAACGGAACACCTGTTAGCCTCGATGTGCCTGTTCTTGCAAGCATTTATCGAGGTTTGAACGGAATTGAAGCTTTTACCCAGCTTGGAAAGATTGATAGTAGCTTCCCAGCGCATTATGTATATGCTTGGATAGCTCAAAATTTTGGCACTCATTAGTCGTGCAAAGGGATTTTATTTCGCTCTCCAATGGCGAGTCTTCTGTATTCTCTTTCAGTGAAATAGAAGCTCGAAAGTTAATCATGCTCGCAAAGAATTATGCGTGGAATTCATCCACTCCGTAGTGGAACCATGATCAAGAGCTTGTTGATACTCACATTTTACATTCCTTCAAATTTGGCTACCTCACAAGTCTCCGCTCGAGCTATGTTTCTTTGAGGTGTGAGGATCTCTATGTGGTAGAACACTATAAACTTCATCGCTTTGGTAGGTAATTTGGATTTTGTCAGGACCTTCTTGGTGAGCATAAAGGTGAACTACCTAACCCAACTTTGGAGCGTTTGTACCATCTTCATAAATCATGTATCAGGCGTTGCACAAAGCACATTGTATCTATGCTGGCCTATACTTCAAATTTTGATACTCACGTCACTAAACGTCATGTTGAGTGGTGGTCAAAACTTTACGTCGAAGCCCTAGCAGCTCTCTCCACGGGAGTTCCATTGAACACAAGTCCATTAGTCAATAGTTCTGCAAAGCTTGATTCTCAAAAGTGGTTGCTCAATGGTAATGATAAGGTCAAAGTTACTTCATCCGGTCTTCCGAAAACCGGCACCATGCGTGATCCACCCGTCCAAGATTTGGGGGATGCGAATGGGATAGTTTCTCGCAAGAGGCGTTTGGTGATAAAGGGACTTGTTTGTGTCACACAACCATAACCCGTGAAGAGGATACTACCTAAAGTGATCAAAATTGGAAGCATGTTAGCCCACAACTTTAGGTGGAAAATGTTCTTGATGGGGTTCTTAGCTCATCCACGTCATTGCTACAGATACTATGGCCTTTAATCTTTCTTTTTGTCCCTCTTTTATTTATTTATTTTACTATCATTATTTTATTTTTTTAAAGAATCGGAACCTCCATATTTATCTTGTATTTCATCATTTTATTCTTTCTTTTCAGTTGAAAGACGATAAGGCTTTGAAGTGCAAGATGAAAATAGTGAGGACACTGCACATGACCCTAATTCATTAGACGTCTGGAAAAGATCTAATTTTCTGATCCTTTGATAAAAAGATTCATTCTCTTACATTCCCTCACCGATGAAAACGAGGTCTTGATCTTATCGCCAAGGGGGTTGATGGAACAAAAATGATCAAGTTGGATGAAACAAAGTATTCCAACTACAAAGATGCCCCCCTTATTTCTTGCCCCCATTTAATGTGCTCCTAATCCGGCTCCTTCGTTTAGTGTTAGGGTTGTCACTTCACAAGCTCATCATCAAGCAGCTTCTTCTATTGGCAAGAGATCAAAGAGCAGTTCTCAAAAATGACACCTAATGAGCTCATGAGCTTTTGGGTTCTGAGGAAAAATTCTCGAGATTTTTTTTCCTTATTATCGAGGGGTATGGTGTGAACCCTTCTCCTCTTAGGAATAGGATTTAAGCTTTTATGGTTTATACGAAGAAGTTTCAAGAGTTGCATTCTCAACATTCTGGTAAGTTCAATGACTCATCTGAAGCAGTTGGCTCATATTGAAGAAAAGATTGAACAAGCAACTTCTCTTGAGCGTGACAAAGTTTCCCGTTGCACCAATCTTAAAGCTTAGTTCGCTTTGCTAGAATCCAGACGCGCTTCTCTCTTGTAAGAGCTTGAGTAGTTGGATCTTCAGAAAAATGAGCTTCATATAAGGAGGCTTCTCGAGTTGATGATCATTCGAGTCGAGGTACCCTAACCTTAGGTCCCACCACAACGAAGTAAAGCATCCCCCAATAGTTTGTGCTAATGAAGCTATGCAACTGGAGATGCTAGAGCTGTTATAGGATGGCCGCAAGGATATTAACACACTATGTTGGATACTTTAGCTTGGATTAGTCATGTTCCCCTTTTTTCAATGTTATTTCTTTCTTTCAAGATATTTGTAACAAATTTGGTTTTCCTTAATTTGGAATGAATACCCTCTTATGTTCTTCATCCCTTTGCAAATTCCAATGATATATTTCTTTTGTGACCGTGTTTGGAAAGAGACTCCAAACTGCTTACGTACTCGAAATGGGATCAACTCATAACGTAGTTCAAAGTAAGAAAGATTTTTTTTTGGTGACTACGTTTAGAAAGAGACTCCAAACTGTCTACGTACTCGAAATGGGATCAAGTCATAACGTAGTTCAAAGTAAAAAAGATATTTTTTTTGGGTAAATGTGTTTGGAAAGAGACTCCAAATTGTCTACGTACCCGAAATGGGATCAAGTCATAACGTAGTTCAAAGTAAGAAAGATACAAAAAATTTGGGTGACTGTGTTTGAAAAGAAACTCCAAACTGCCTACGTACCCAAAATGAGATCAAATGGGATCAAGTCATAACGTAGTTCAAAGTAAGAAAGATGAAAGAGACTCCAAAATGCCTACGTACCTGAAATGAGATCAAGTCATAACGTAGTTCAAAGTAAGAAAGATAAAAAAAATTGGTGACTGTGTTTGGAAAGAAACTCCAAACTGCCTACATACCTGAAATGGGATCAAGTCATAGCGTAGTTCAAAAAAAGAACAATAATTATTTTTTAATTGACCTATCAAATCATAACGTACTTCAAAGTAAGAAAGATAATTACTTTTTTGTTTGGAAAGAGACTCAAAACTGCTTATGTACTGAAATGGGATGAAGTCATAACGTGGTTCAAAATAAGAAAGATCATTTTTTTTTGGGTGACTCTTTTGGAAAGAGACTCCAAACTGTCTGCGTACCCGAAATGGGATCAAGTCACACAAATTTTGTGTCGAACCTCGATAAAAGCTGTTTTTGATCTTTCTAGGCTTGGTAGAAGCTTCAATACTGTTCAAACCTCAACAAATGCTAGCAAGAATAGGCACACCGAGGCTAACGGGTGTTCCTTTAGCCATCAAGCTAGCATCTTGAAGGTTCCCGGACATATATTGAGCAAGTCCCTAATAGGAAGAACAAACACGCACAACCAGCAAGAGAGCAAAGCAGCAAGATAAGTTTCTAGGTTATTATCATCGTCCACTTCAAGGTTGATAAAAGCACTATGGTCATATTCAAACCAAGCACCAATATTGGGTATGTCCACGGAAGGGGTTTTCGAAGGATCAACTTCAGTACCCTTCGTGATACTTTTCTTAAAAGTGCGGTGATATTTTATTGGCCCCCTATACCTTGTCTCGCTCGATCTTTTCCTTCTTCCTCGATATGTAATGGTAAGCAGCAAAAAAATTTCGACACAAAGATTTTGATAGCTTCTAAAAATAATTTTGTTCTCGTCCTTATTAAAAGAGAATTGTGTTAATGTAGAACTATCTCGTCATAGAAATCTTCTTTAATGGGGAGTCAGAGATATAATAAGAAACCTATAAGGAGATTGACATTTCACCCACAGCTGTATCGATGGTGTTGGTAGTAGATGACCACCACTCACAAAATGCTCAAAACACGTTAGCATTTCTCCTATAAGAAAAAAGGGAGGCATACACTGCTTCAAAAATTCGAGCTTTATTCGAAGAATCCTTGCTATGATCAATGACATCCTCTAACCATTCCCAAAACATAGGAATGTAAGATAAATCACCATTTCTCACCGGCTTGCTTCTTGAGCCAATATCTTTCAACCGAGGGATAGATATGGTGACGAGCGAGATTGGCTACCATAATGAGTAGAACGAAAGGACAATATCTTTCCGCGGTGACTGCTTGGATGAGTCAACTCGAAAGACCGTCTAGGTAAGCTTGGTGGATCATATATGTTATGCAGCTTTTTACGGAGTCTTTTGTTACCGAGGGACATGTCATCAACTGGTTCTGTTATCAATGTTATCATCCTTATCATCCACAAAACCAAGTAAGCTTTGTTCGAGATGATAGTCTTCTTGAATGTCACGTTATCGATCAACAAGACAACATTGCTTGGGAGGAAGCGTAGTCCATGCGCAAGCCATGTTGAGCTCTATCAAACGATGTTGGTCAAACAAGAGGGCATTGCTTAGGAGTAGCGTGTCCTTGGGCAAGCCATGTCGAACTACGCCAACGATGTCGATTGACAAGAAAGCATTACTTAGGAGGAAGCATTGTACTCGCAAGCCATGCCAAGCACACGTGAAGATAAACAAGAATTCTTTGATATTGTCAACAAATATAATTCGTGACAATAATTGGTCTAAACAAATTCAAAACAAATAAACAAAATAAAAGATTACCAATACAGTTGACAATGAAGCTTCACACAAACACCACTACCCGAGAGAGATCAAGTGAAATTGACTCTGAACAAAATAATGATATGCATCAAAACCATATTTGTTGGGCAATCTAAGAAGTTAATATGCAAAACAACGACCCTCAAAAGGAGAAAAACAATTGGGAACGCACAGTTAGTTAAATATGGTTGTACAATACATGAAAACTTTACACTGAAAATTTGTGGGAATACAAATTTGTTTCTTTACGAGATTGGTTAGGTTATGCACCTTTGCACAGTAGACAAAAGAACTCGACTCTAAGAATGTGAAGTGAAGTCTACTGAGAGCATTAAAAGAGAGAGAGAGAAAGAGAGAGAGAGAGTGTGAACTGTTTGATTTGCATGGTTCAATATGTGGGCTCCACATGAACAAATCTTTCAAGTAATTATTCACCCAGGCATGTGCTTGCTTTAAGAAGTACTAATATTTCATCTTTTGGATCACATGAAGTTCAAGTTACAACTTTTTATTTTTTATTTTTATGATTATCATGCAATCACAAGAAGACAAGCATCATCAATGTAACACTCAAACAAAAGAAACAAGATCAACAGAAGGAAAGACGCACCACCAACTACAGTAGATTTTGAACACGCTCTTATTGTCCAATAGACTTGGGAAATCAAATTTCGTCTTCTTAGGTTTTGCTGGTGCAGTGTTTTGGCTTTTGGCTAAAAATTCTATGCGATGCGGCTGTGAGACGCCTTTAGAGTAGAAGGGTCCTTATAAATTTGCTTGATGCCCTAAGCCGGTCTCCATTACAAAACTAATGGAGGATTAGGAAAAGGAAAGGATCAATTATGATCATGTTAAAGCTTTTGTTCTATCACCAAAATTAAACTTTTCCTGACCAAAATATATATCGTATTAACACAGTACCAATCTTGTAACGTAGTTAAAATTGAATGCGTGTACAAGAAAAGTACATGTATCAACAATAAAAATACTTCAAGCCTCGTCCCATCTTTACAAAATACACATTGGGTTGAGCCTTGAAGTAGGGGCAATTTGTAGACGCTTAAAATTCGGTAAAAATTATTGTCCGTCTAACTGGTCAAAATTCTCAGAATTACTTTGACTAGTCAAAAGTAAAATCAGATGAAGATAATTTTGGACCCGCAAACTGCATTAAATGGTCCATGTACAAATATATGGATTAGTCCAAAAATAAACAAATGGACTAACCTATTTATTGGTACCTACCGACAGATCAAGCCCAATTTGGTACACAACACGATTACTAGAAGCCCATTTTTAGTTACTTGACATAAAAAAAAAATCAAATTATTTTTTAATTATAGAGAAATATAAGTCTATAAATAGCTCTTACCCCCAGCCTATAAATAGAGGTTATTGGGAAGAGCAAAGGACACACAAAATTCATACAAGAACCAAAGCACTGTCGAGATTCTACTTCAAATCTTCCTCCGTCCAATCACTTCGATTGAAAAGCAATAAGCGCATGTGCCACTCTTTGTCTTTGTCTTGGTCTTCTTAAAGCTTCGTCCAAAATCAAGCCTTCCCGGTGCAGCTCTTCGTCTTCATCTTGGTCTTTTTGAAGCTTCGTCCAAGATCAAGCCTTCCCAGCCCTCAAAACACCGAACTGATGCAAAACTCTTCGAATCTTGCACGAGATTAAGCCGTCGGCCTTTATTCAAGACTCTATCGTCAAAGACTCAACCATCCCAATTCGAGATAAAGGCCACTTGGCCCTCAAACCCAACTCGTAACGGAGACTGATTCAGAAATTTCATACTTTGTAATCGTTATAAAATTATTGAGTTGCAACCCGTTATTTGAATATTAATAAAATTGAATTTTTGTGCATTTATTTCTTTTCTTTGTGATCGACACGAAATTTGTGTGTACAGACACAATTTATAAGACAAGCATGAATCCATAAGAGATGGTTCATGAGTAACTAAGATAAACGTTAGAATGTGATAAATCTCTCACATGTAAACACATAAAAGAAAGCTTATGTCACAATCTAATTGAATGTTGTGAGAGCATTTGCCATCAAAATCAAACCCGCAAGCATCAAATTATATTAACGAATATTCGGCTGATGTTCAAGTAATCTATTTCAGCAAATGTCAACCCTGTTTTGAATCAAAAACATAAGTCAGATCGATTTGGGGAACTGTCACCATTTATCAGCCTATCCATGGCCCATAGCAGTTGTGGCGATTGAAACAAAATCCCAATCAACAAATGAACTAGCCAAATACAAAAATTAACCAATCTCATCATCAGCTATGGTTAGGGTTTTAGGGTCGTACCTCGGTGTTTCATGATGTGGAGAAAAGACGTAATAACATTGGAGATGGGTTGAAGTTGGGTCGTCGCAAAACCTCTTTTCTCCGCGTTCACTATCTTACTCAGCGCTTCGTTCAGTATCCTTCTCCCCATTTTCTTGTTTCTACCTAGCTCCGCCCACCGTCAACGGCGACGACAATACTTCGACGACAGCTTCACTAATTTCGATGACGGCTAGCAAATCCAGAGCCCCCGCCTCTTCGTTTGAAAACCCTCTCCTTGATTGAAATTACTTTAATGTCCTTATGAATTCCTAATTTTTAAGTAAATTAAGGAAGTTGATATTTAAATATTATATATGTGTATATATATATATATATATATATATATATATATATATATCACAATAATATATAAGAATTCAGGTACTTCTTTCACTTACCTACAAAGGTCTACATTTTTTTTTAAAAAATTACTATTCACACCCCATAATTATTAAGTACATCCCTTTTTCTAAGTACATTCCCGCTTAAATTGTAATCTCCCCTAAATACTCTCTCCATTCCTAAATTATTGTCTTTTTTTTTTATCCATCCAAAAATAATTGTCTTGTTTAAAAAAAAAATTAGGACATCACTTTTACTATTTTACCCTTATTTTTTTTCCCTATTTTAATTATGGGCCACATACGAGCATTAAAGAAAATGACACATTATATCAATATTAATAATTAAGTCAATTATTTTTTCTTAATCCGTGTGCTGGATCAAATAAGACAATAATTAAGGGATGGAGGGAGTATTAAGTATACCCTCTCAATTTCCCATTTTACCCCTCTCTTTCTCCTCCTTCCCAACCCCTCATTCCCCCACCTCCCCAGCAGCTCCCTTCCTCCTCCTTCCCCCTCCCCACCCACGCACCCAGTCAAGCCCGCTTTTCTCCTCCTTCCCCCTCCCCCCTTCCTCCTCCTTTCATGTCATTCCTCCTTCCCTCTTCCCATCTCTTGCAATTTCACACACACACACACACACATATACAGACATACACACACTCAGTGAAAAATCGTCATTTTAAAGAAAGAATGTATTTATCCAAACATGTCCAAACCTCCATTAATACACTATCGAGAGAAAATTCATAATGAAATTCACAAAAGAGTTTAGGGGTGTTCGGCAATCGCTGACCGAACACCTTTAGGGGTGTTCGGTACTCACCGAACAACTTTAAATTTGTTCAGTGGGTACTGAACAAACACCCTTAAAGGTATTCGGTCTGACCTAAAGGTGTTCGGTCTACTGAACATTTTATTGATATTTTTGTAATAATCGAATAAAGGGCAAATATATCAAGTTTTATAATGGTATTTTTATAATAATTGAAGGGAGTGTACTTAATAATATGAGGGTATGAATAGCGATTCTTTTTTTTTTTAATAATATTGATTTAATTAAATTATCAAAAATAGATGGCAAAACATAATTTACTATTTACTTTCATAAGAAGAAGAGGAGTTTAGAAAAGTAATAATCACTCCTAATATTAAGATACAATATATTTCCTCCATATCCATATCCCTTAAACATATTATACAAGGGCTTCAAATCTTCTATCTCACTCCCTATCATACTTGGTGTCTCACTTGTACAAGTTTAAATTTCAAATTTATTGGTTAGTTATATGGAAAGTTTTTATCAAACTTTATGTTGGATGACTTATTTTCATCTTCTAATCAAAACGATTTCAATCAGCAATGAATCTCGGTTCATACTCACTACCGTTTCGCTCACCTGCACCTACTTCTCATTGTTGATTTCAATAATGGTAGTACCATCCCTATCGTCGCCATCTTCATAGCAATTAATATTGTTTAGTTCACCATGATGGAAAATGTTACTAAGGTCAATCTCTCTCTCTCTCTCTCTCTCTCTCTCTCTCTCTCTACTTACTTTCCGCCTAAGGAGTTTATTTTTGAAAAGTTTAATTATTAAGAGATATATAAGTGTTATTAAAGTTGGTCATAATTACAAAAATACTTAAGCACAATCAAGATGATTACACAAGTGGAGGGTAAAGATGAAAGATTATGAAAATTATTTGCATAATTTTTTAAAAGTGAACTATTTAAGTGAAACATCCCAAAATAATATAATGAACTCGCTCGGAACGAAGGGAGTATTTTACTATTGAGATATAGCATGGATTTATATTTTAGTTTACATTTTCTTCTTCTTTACTAATTAACTAGTTTTACATCCGTGCATTAAACGCACAGACATATATATTTTTCAATTAAATTATACTTAAGTAAAATGAAGAGGAAAAATAAAATTAAAAGAATGAATTAAAGAAAAGTAATGTTGGAGACAATTACTTAAATAGAAATACATCATTGTATTGGTAATATTATAGATTCTTAAAAATTTTCTTATACACAACATTTGTTGTTTTATTCGTTGACTTTTCCTCTTCATCGCATATTAATATATTTAGACCAGCGATTTGTTACCCTAGAAACTGCGACATACATCTGCCCATGGCCGAACATTGAATTCTTCAGGAAGAGTCCTACACGCAACAGATATTGACCTTGACTTTTGTTAATTGTCACTGTATACGATACTACCAATGAAAATTGTCTTCTCTGAAACTTGAAAGACAATCTCACATTGATGGAGACATTGACATTCTTGGGATAAACACTTTGTCTCCAACATTGCTTCTATTTAATTTTTTAGCTTCTAGATGCTCAAGCTTTGTAATGATTAGTTTTGTATTCCAAGACACAACCCCGCGCAAGGTCAATATTTCTCAACAAAGATCACCGAACACTAATCTTAGTTGTTTGTTCATGATTAGGCAATGTTAATCACTTTATACTACTCAAAAATTTCGTAGAATGAATGTTTTCAAACAAACTTAAGTTGTTTTCTATCATGCAGATAGAATCTAAACTTAAATAAGTTCTTCCTTCCGAGTGATTTTTAGAAACCATGTACTCATTTATGGTGTCCACAACATCAAACGCCGGGGCAAGTATAGCTCTTTCTTGTAAATATGACACGTCATTAAAAGACTCTAAAAATAATGCATATATACTTTCAACTAATGACTGGACCAATATGTGATGCATTCATCAAAAGATCATTTGAAACTTTTATTGTTGTAATACAATTATTTTCACCCACATAAAAAAGAACAAAACATGAATAAAAAGTATATACATTAATAATACAATTTGAAAAAATAACAAACAAATGATGAGTCTCACTATTACATTGGTATCCTTAGAAAATGTCTACAATCTAATATTTGTATTCTTAAAAATTTATTTTAACATTTTATCCTTGATTTGAGTCTCACTTTAATTAATGAATCCGACTCTTACATGAGTATCCTTAAAAATACACATTATACTAATTTTTATAACATATTCAAATTTTCCTTTTAATCGGTGTGTTGTATAAAGATGAAATTTCTATGAATATATGGTTTAAACGAGTCTAATTTCTTTTAGATACATGTTAGCTAAAATATTATTTATTTTGGTTACCAAAATCAATACTACAATTCCATAGTTGTAACTTGTATTGCAAATTTTACACTCCCTTCAGTCTGTAAATAAGTATATTCTTTATTAAGACAAATATTTTAGTATGTTCCTACATCACATTGAAAAAGTTGTACTTCCTCCGTCCCTTAATTATTGTCTTGTTTAATCCGGCACACGGATTAAGAAAAAATAATTGACTTGATTATTAATATTGATATAATGTGTAATTTTTTTTAATACTCATGTGTATGTGGCTCATAATTAACGTAGGAAAAAAAGTAAGGGTAAAATGGTAAAAATAATGTCCTAAAAAGTAAAGTTTTCAAACAAGACAATTATTTAAGGACGGACAAAAAAGGAATACAATAATTTAGGGACGGAGGGAGTATATTTTTATTTACAAAGTATATATTGTTTCCTTTGTTCCGTTTAATCATATTGAAAAGTTAAAACTTATAAAAAAGATATTCTTATTTATAAATATATTCTTTAAATTGCACTAAAGTTGTATATTTTTCGGTATTAGACAGAAAATATCTCATATATTTTAAAAGATAGAAATAAATTAAAAAGTAATAAAAATTTGTAACTTAAATTTGAAAATTGTTACTCTTTTTCAAGACAAACTTAAGAGAAAGAAGACTGTTTTTTTTTTCTCCATATAGTTTGATCTTCAAAAAAAAAAAAAACTTTAGTTGCAGAGTAAGTATATCATTGTACTTAAAAATGAGTTTAATATATTATAGTGTATTAATTTAAAATATTAATATTGTGTTATACAGTACTCTTTCCCTCTTCAGATAATAATTATATTTGACAAGTCAAACTTTTAAAGTAAATTTTGTACTCTCTCTGTCTCAAACTAAATTTTTTTAATTAAATTTACACGGGTTTTAATAAATATTTTTGACTTATTATGTCTTTCCTTCAATATACTTGTTTAGGATGTTCCAAAATAGAATAAAAAACATATATTTTAGCATGAAGAAAGTAGTATCACATTTATCGGTGAGTGTGAGAGTGAGAGGAGAGAAAAAAGTGCATGATGCAATTTTCTAGGAGATTTGACCAAATTAATTTGTCTTTTATTTAAAAATTATATTATTGTTTTGTATAAATACAATTTTGTATTTTCAAGGATAATATTAAATGTTATAAAAATGACTTTCTATTTTTGACAAGTTATTTTTGATGGAATTTTACCTTTTTTAGACTTATTAGGCTTTATATATATATATATATATTGATATTGATATATAGACTAGATGAAGCTTTACATTCTAACTCTCTCTCTCTCTCTCTCTCTCTCTCTCTCTCTCTCTCTTTTATTTTACTATTGAGATATAGCATAGATTTATATTTTAGTTTACATTTTCTTCTTCTTTACTAATTAACTAGATGAAGCTTTAGACTTGCACTTTACCTCATGGGACCAAGTGCATTGGCTACTTAAAATTATGTGCTTTCTTCATTGTCACTGCCACTGGAGTGTAGATGATGTGCTAAACTCCTAATGCATACATACAAGTTTATATTAATATTTACATTTGTAGTTTTGTCTTTCAATAACTTACTGAATTTGTTGGACTTGTGTTTTTTTGGTTTATTATATATATATATATATATATATATATATATATATATATGGGATTCATTTGTGTTGATGAGTTTATTTGAAATTTGCAGATATAGTAATAAACAGGCTCATAGATGATAGATTGGTAATTAATCCTGTGCCTAATGAAGTCTGTTACTTTTAGGGATATTCATATAATTCGGTTAGGAATATTCATATAATTTCTTCAAAAAAAAAAAAAAGGAAAATTCATATAATTTTAATTCTCAATTTTCTTTCTTCTCTTTTAATGTGTACTAGTTATAAAGCCCGTGCAATGCACGGGTGCAATTTAACTTTTGTGTTCAATTGATACATTTTAAAAATATTTTTGAAAAAAATTATCATTATTGAATATAGATGTTTGTTGACTTCATGTCTGATAAAAGTTAAGTCTTGTCAATATATGCAAATTGGTGGTTGTTTGTTATAATATTTTCGTTTCAAAATAAGTATTTTTTATTGGTGGTCAATACATATATTTTTGTTTCTATACATTTTTAAATTTTTTAGTACCCTTTAATGATATCATATTATTGGATTTTTATCTCTTTTTTTCATCTTGCACTTAGTAAAGATATTTTAGACAAATATTTGAAAAAAATTACAAAATTAAAAATAAAATATTTACTTTGGGACATATTGAAGAAATATAACATTTTTCTGAACAAATGAGAATTGTTTAAGAATTGTAATTATATTTTTGAAATAATTTTTGGAGATCATTCAATAATTAAAAATGTTTAATTGGATACTATATATATTTACATATTTTTTATACACTATCAGTTTGAAAAAGAAATTTACACAAATATCAATAAAACATAAGCATCAATTTTGAATAAATAATTTAAAATTTTTGTTAATATGGATCACATATTATATATATATTATTTTATGACGTTTTAAATAAGAATATGAGACTCAATTTAACATGGAGAGAGTATCATATATAAAAATAAAATCTAGTTGATTTATATTATAAAATAATTTATAGAATAACATAACATGTTTTTAAAATCTTTACATATAATATAATTGGTTGAGTTGGTTTAAGGTGTATAATCATATTTAAAATGATGTGGGTTCAAATCTCATTGACAACATTATTTTATTTCCTAAAGTCCTTCTCCTATTAGTATTACCTAATAGTAATACATATTGTAAAAGACATCCTCACCAACTTTAAATATATATATATATATATATATATATATTTGATATATTGAAGGATATGATCAATCAGTTTCATGCTAATTTCAGTCTCATGCTAGGCTTTGAGGTTGATAAACAAAGACATTATTTCATCGTACATTGGATTAATGCACTTTTTTATTTTTCTAGATTTCTTTAATTAACTTAACGTCCTTCTTAATTACTCCCTCCGTTCCAGGCAAAGAGTCCACTTTTTTTTTTTTAAAAGTTAACATGTAACTAAATCACATTAAAATTTTATATAATTTATTTATGTTTTAGGAAATAAAATTTCATTAATTTAAAACTACATTAACAAGTGAGTAAAAGTTATTTGCTTTAAAGTGTGGTGCTTCCCGAAAGGGTGTATCCCATCTCAATTTAAGTTAGAGTCCGTTTGGTGTAGCGATTACAAAATAAAAAATAATATTTTAAAAATGTAGTATTTTAAAAACGTAGGTCTTTTCTTATAAATGCGTTTGAGATATCACTTTAATACGCAGTTTTTTTTCTTAGCAGTTTTTTAAAACCAGTGTTTTGGGAAAAGCTGAAAATTCCAGCGTTTTAAAACGCAGCTGTGTTTTGAAAACGCTGTTTTTTCTACCGCAGCATTGAAATACAATTTTTACAAATGCTTCGTTTTATCCTAGCGTTTTGGCCAAAACACACGACCAAACGGGCTCTTAGTAGATTATCTAATATGTTTATTTATTTATTTTTTCTTTTGATACTGAAGATGCCCAGGAGGGTCTAAGTACTCCATCTCGAGCAAGCTACCTGTATACTATCTTGATACAACTTTCAAACACATCGTTGGGTAAACCATAACCTTTTTTTTTTTTTTAATATATTTTTTACTTTTTAATAAATAAAACACATGTTCCACCATTAATCAATATAATTAAAAGAATCTATTAAGCCTCATTGATGTCACATAAAATTATGTAAATGGAATTAGTTTTCTATACACATTTTAAATGACTTCTTTAACATATAACCATGAGTTCCTTTATAGTTTTTCGTTATACATTATACTATCCAATATAGCAATTCTCCTAATTTCTCCTATGTATTCTCAGATTCTCAACTCTATTTTCTCATTATTTTATATTTCTAATATAAATAAAAGAATAATGACAATTGTGTGTTCCTATAGATATTTATATAAACTACTTTAATTTGTTTATTAATTTTGACTAAATTTTAATGACTCTTCTTTTTAACCTTTAATCATATAGATTAGGGGGTGGAGAGGAGTACTGAAATCTTAAATTTAAAAGATAATTAAGTTTTACATAATTATGATGCCTATCCTAAATTATGAAAATTAGGGGAATCAAAAAAGGAAATATATGAATGATTAAGAAAGATATTAGTATGGAATAATTAAGAAGATTGGGTGAATTGCTCCTTAAAGATACGAGGTAAGATATTACAAGGTCGAGCTCACGTTAATTATATCAGCTGTGATATCTACATCGTCGGATCAAGTTTACTACGTCTTATCGCCAGATCAAATTTTCTCTTTTTCGAGTATTGACATGGACATTTCAAATCATCACCAACTTAATAATATTTAATTATCAAGATTTGTGGTGAAACAGTCCAATAATACTAGTACTAAAACTTGTAAGAATAATCTAAACTCGAGCTCGTAATATCATTTGAATAAAGGTACTGGCCACATTTCTTTTTTTTTTGGAAGCCTCAAACTTCATAAAAAGTTAATGACTTTTAATGTGGCCCCAACCAAATTAAGCATTTACATGATAAACCATTTAATGATAAAAGTCAGGTTACTAGTATTAATTTAGAAAAGGTATAAGTGGAAATTTAAATAGGTAAAGTAGAATTAGCTGCATTTATGAAGATCCTAAAAACGTAAAAATTTGTCTTGTGACGAATATCTTTGAGATGAAGGGAGTAAAACTAGTTACTCCCTCTGTTCTAGGCAAAGAGTCTAGTATATTATTTTGAAATATTTTATTTAAGGAATTAACTTTTCAAAAATTATGCTTATAATTTTTATAATTTTTAATTTTAATCTCCACTTATTTTGTAATCATTTTGGTTGTAATTAAGTATTTTTATAATTATAACTAAATTGAATGACATTAATATATCTTTTAATAATTAGACTTTTTAAATGTGGACTTTTTGAGTGAAACGGAGAGAGTATATAATTAATGGCTTTAACTTATAAATATAATGAAATTCTAATAAGGACCAAAATTGATTTTTCATCAATTAAAAGAAATTCAAAAGTCCCACAAATTAGTATAGGGGTTTTGGACCTCATCAAAGCTAGGTTTACACTTTTAAATATTAAAAAAAAATGCTAAAGGATTCATAGATTTTATCCCGAACGTTCCATGCATCCCAATCAATGTGGTCTCGTCCCACAATTAAGTAATGAGTAGGTCTTCTGTAGACTTACGAATTTTAATTTATAAGTTAGAGTCTTACTCTCTCGCAGTACAATTCGCTAACACACGTTGGATTAGGGAGATTCGTCTCATAAAAATACTCGTAAAACGGTCATTTCTAAATTTTTGCCTTAAATAATCGGAAAATTGCTGGCCGATCCACTTTGGAAAGTTTTAATTCTCTCCAGTCCACCTTTTTTTTTAACCGTTAAAAAACACTTTCATAAAATTATTCCTAAAATGCCCCGCAATAACATATACAGTAGCTTCTTCTTAAAATTTCTCCGGTGAATATTTTTTCTTCCTAAAATTTCTTCGGCCAATCCTCCAGATAACTTCTTCCTAATATTTTTCCGGTGAATCTTCCTTTCTTCATAAAATTTCTCTGGCCAATCTTCCAGATAACTTCTTCCTAATATTTCTCCGGTGAATCTTCCTTTTTTCATAAAATTTCTCTGTGAATCTCCCTTCCTAAAATTTTTCGGGTGAATCTCTGTTTCCATTCTAATAGCTAGTAGCAAAGAAAATAAATTTTTGTGGATAGCCTCTGTTTCCATTCCAATAGAACACTAGTGAATCTTACTTACTAAAATTTATCCGGTAAATCTTCCTTTGGCTATGGAATTAGGCATCGACATCGAGTCCTAAAATTTCTCTAGTGAATCTTACTTACTAAAATTTCTCCGGTAAATTAGGGCATCGTTATGATGAAATTATAGGCATCGCAATTGGGCATCGCGACGATGAAATTAGGCATCGGGATGATAAAATTTCTCCGATAAATCTTTCATTAATGACATAATTGTCTTTTTACTCCAAAAGTGCCTTTTTTTGGTTTTCAAAAAAGTATGGTGGACTGGAACGATTACAAATGTCTAAGAAGGGACCGACCTATAATTCACCCTTAAGTAAAACGTATTATATAATCAATCACATACATTTCTACATGACTTTAAATGGAAAATTGAGATAAATTCTTGGAATCTTTAGAATTACTCGTATATATAATTAGTAAAATTTATTAAAGGGGGGCTTAATAATAGTGAAATATTGCACCAAACCTATAGTTGGCCATGGAAATCTTTCAAGGATGTCATCTAGTTGTCAAGGGTCTTATCACCATGGCCATATTGTTTGGAGGTAGAATGTTGAGTACTGCAGAAGTTGATATCCCACCTTCTAATTTTAACAGAAGCTACTTTCCTCAAGGTTTTGTGTTTGGAGCATCCTCTTCTGCTTACCAGGTATTACTACAAAGTTTTCACATAAAGAAGAAATCCATCTGTTCCAAATTGAGTCTTCTTTTTTAAAAAGTTTTGTCCTGAAACGAGTGCCATTTTTTATATGAAGTTCTCAAATTTACATTTGCTATCTATCATGTACTAGTGTACATTTGCAAGTTGCAATACTCTAGTATAGACACTATGTGCATTCATGTATATCGACTGATCAAAATCATCTTTCTTAATTTTTATAAAAAAATTTGAAAAGAATATTCGTTTTTGGCTAGAGCTAGGAAATAACATCCAAAGAGTATCATTTATAGTGTGTTGTAAACATTTGGGTTTTTACAGTATGAAGGAGTTGCAAATGAAGAGGTGTACTTAGTAAAGAGGTATACTAAGTAAAATTGAGGGTGTAAATAACAACTCTCATATATGAATTGATTAATTTATTAGTATGAATTATTTATGGTAAGGGTCTTAAACTAAGATGATTGGGTGAATTACTCCTCCTTTCTAAAAGATATTCGCCACGTTCCTTTTTTTGGATTTCCTAGAGCATCACCAATGCAATTTTAGATTTGATCTAATGTGATTGTATGTAATTAACACCTTCAATCACACACACACACACACACACACACACACATATATATATATATATATATATATTTTACGTCCTAAGGGGAAGAGACCTCTACAATGCAATTATAGATTTGATCATTTGTGACATGGGTCCCATCATTAAAAAAATTGAAAAATGAAAAAAATGAGAGTTATTTCTTAATAAGAAAAATACTGACTGTGATGTATTCACGTCCTCAACTAGAATGTCCAAAAATTGAGATTCTTATCAAGAATGTGAAAAAAATTGGCTAACGCGTCATATCTAAAGCCCTCCTCTACGGTTGCATTGAAGAGTTTATTTTTTATTTTTCAAAAAAAGTGTATACCCTAGATGAAACCCAATTTTATCTACATTTACCTTTGCATTTATGATGCTACTTAGGCCTCGATTGGTACACGGAAATTGAATCAATTCCGCAGAATCGATTACTAGTAATGAGATTTCACAGAAATAAATATGAAAATGATTCCTAAAAAGTGTTTGGTAGTATAAGGAATGTGATTACTAATGTCGTACAATTTTCTATTATATTGTTTGGTAAGAAACAAAATAATTTGGAATGCAAAGATAAAATTAAGGTAATTAACAACATTACCTCAATATATACAAGTACTTGTTGATGACTTTCATGACAAAAATTAGACATTTATTAGTGCTCCACAAAATAACAAGCTCTATTACTTCGATCTTTTTCAATTTTGGTAAAAAATTTAAATTATTCAACATCAATAAAGTAAGAAAATTTTATTAAATAAAAAAAAACTATAGTTATAATGAAACTAGTTCAAATAAAAATAATTTAAATATTTGAAACAATTAGAGAAAAATACGTGTAATTACTTATTTACAATAATTATTATTTTATTCTCCTATATAGTTTCAAGCAATCACCGTTATCATTCTATTTTGCGTAATTGTCATGCAAAGCATGCCAATTCTTTTAAAAAAAAAATTATGGTATATTTAATCTAAATCTTGTAAGATTAATCAATTCTAAAGCATGCTAATTCAAACGTAAAAATTAACACTACAATCATAAAATTATAAATTATTATTAACAAATTAAATCATATGGGAAGAGTATGGAAAGCTTTATGAAGAGCCCAAAAAACAACGAAGAGGAGGAGGAGTAAAAATGAACGGCCGTAAAGTAGTTGAAACCATATGAAGTTATAAATATAAAGCAAATACTTGACTTATAGAATGATATTATTGTCTTTTACATGGATTCCAACTATTAGGAATCCAAATCTCACATTTTTCATCGATTGTGATTCGTTAAATTTTAGTAATCAATTCCAAGATTTTAGTAATTTATTCCTATTCCAAATATAATTATTGCACCACCAAACGTTATTAATCAATTCCATGAAATCAATTTCGCGGAATTGATTCCATTTTCGTGTACCAATCGAGGCCTTAAATTATTGGCCACGTAGAAAGTAATAAGCATGAATGTTATGTGGCCCCAACCAAATTAAGCATCTATAAGATACACTAGTTAATGATAGAAATCAAGTTGATGTATATATTTATGAAGATCCTAAAAATGTAAGAATTTGTCTTGTGACAAATATCTTTGAGACGAAGGGAATAAAAATAGGGTATATTTAAAAAGCATCTATAAAGAAATTCTAATAAGGACCAAAATTGATTTTTTATCATTAATTATTTATTTATATTTTAAAGTCCTACTTAGTATGGGGGTTTTGAAGCTCATGAAAGCCAGTTCACATTTTTAAATATAGAAAAATACTAAAGATTCATAAATTTTATCCCAATTTTCATTCCAATCAATATATATATATATATATATATATATATATATATGATTAGCAAAGTTTATTTAAGGGGGGCTTTATTAAGTAGTGAAATATTGCACCAAACCAGTAATTGGCCATGGAAATCTTTCAAGGATGTCATCTACTTGTCAAGGGTCTTATCACCATAGCCATATTGTTTGAAGGTAGCAAGTTGAGTGCTGCAGAAGTTGAAATCCCACCTTCTAATTTTAACAGAAGCTACTTTCCTCAAGGTTTTGTGTTTGGAGCATCCTCTTCTGCTTACCAGGTATTACTACAAAGTTTTCACATAAAGAAGAAATCCCTTCGTTCCAAATTGAGCGTCCTCTTTTTTAAAAAGTTTTGTCCCAAAACGAGTGCCATTTTTTATATGAAGTTCTTAAATTTACATTTGCTATCTATCGTGTACTAGTGTACACTTGCAAGTTGCAATACTCTAGTATAGACACTATGTGCATTCGTGTATATCGACTGATCAAAAGAGTATCATTTATAGTGTGGTGTAAACATTTGGGTTTTTCCAGTATGAAGGAGCTGCAAATGAAGGTGGTAAAGGCCCAAGTATTTGGGATACCTTCACTCATAAACATCCAGGTCTCCTCTCTCTCTCTCTCTCTCTCTCTCTCTCTCTCCAAGAAATAGCACTATTGTTTTCACGGTTGTTTCTATTCAGTTTGTTCTTGTTCAGGAGTTGGGAGAATCAAATTGTGAGGAACACTTTTACTATTGTAGTAGTCACGACTCTTGAAACAAACTTCCGAATATAAAATTAATGAAATGTACAAATTATTAACCCATTGAACTATCAATATTTTATTAGGGTGAATTATAGGTAGGTCCCTTTTAAACATTTGTAATTTCCAGTCACTCATCTTTTTAAAAATCGAAAAATGCATTTTTGGCGAAAGACGATTATGCCATTAATGAAGAAAAACATGCGCGCTTTAGTAACCCAAGGCATCGCGATGAGAAACCAAGGCATCGCGATGAGCAACCAAGGCATCGCGATGCACTACTTTGGCATCGCGATGCACCACTTTGCATCGCGATGCACCATTTTGCAAATTGGGGCATCGCGATGCAACAATGGTGCATCGCGATCATTGCGGCGCTTTAGGGAACCAAAGCATCGTGATGAGCAACCAAAGCATCGCGATGCACTACTTTGGCATCGCGATGCACTACTTTGACGCGATGCCACTTTTGCATCGCAATACACTACTTTTGCAAATTGGGGCATCGCGATACAACAATTGGTGCATCGCGATCATCACAGCGCGCTTTAGGAAACTTGATTTTCGTTTCGTTGCGTTGCCCAGCATATTGCGATTGGCGAATTAAAAGTATCGCGATGCCCAATTTTAGGCATCCCGATGCCCAAGTTAAGGCATCGCGATGCCCAATTTAATATAATATCAAAATCAATCAAAATGGTTGTTTTGGTTGAGAATTTACATACAAACATGGTATTGACTTCCTATAACGAGTATGGTATTGATATTATACAAAATTCAAACTCAAATCATTGATTAAAGTCTCAAAATCGGTCAAGAACATCTCCCTCTATTTTCGGACAGCACACTGTCAAGCTCGATTTTGATTTCGAAAATAGTATTTTTTTTTTTTTTTGTAGAAAAATTGTGCACAAATGTAGTACTAAGTTAGGATAACAATATGAGATTGATTTTAAACAAATTCGAAGCTTAAAACATAGATTAAAGTGGCCAAAACAGCCCAAGAACAAAGAAAAACGGGATGAACTCAAAAAATTCGAATTTGATCAAATTGTGATCAAATTCGTGTTCTATGCATGGAAATTGATACTTAAACATGAGGGAAGACTATATTAACAACATGAAATCATTTATACAACAATTCGAATCTCAAATCTGAAGCAACGATGTTGTTGAGTGCATTTTAGGAAGAAAATTCTCAAAGTGCCTTTTAGCGGTTTAAAAAAAAAATGAACTGGAGATAAAAAAAAGTTTGAAAAAGTGGACCGACCAATAATTTTTCCATTTTATTAAGATTGTAAGATTGTTAGATCGACCTCATTAGTGCGAGTCACACATGGGCCAAATGGCGAGAGCCTTAGTCCGAGAAGGTCCTCGAACCACTAAAACCAACCTCTCATGTTGATTTATGGAGGAGGTATAAAACTATAGGGAACTATCCGTACTTTATTTTCAATTACAATTTTTCAAACTACAGTATGTGAAATATTTGATGCAAATCAAAATAAGTTATCGATGAAGTGTCGCAATTGAAAGTGAAGTGTTAATAACAATTACCAAAATTGTACCCGCTCGTTACCAAATGTGTCAATTTCAAAAATATTATTCGTGAAACGAGTGTTTATTTTTGAAAGTCTACCATTTACATAGCTAATGAGCTAAATATACAAATGTCACCTTACTTCCTATTCTAAATCGTTATTAGTGATTTCCATGTAAGGGAGTAGTGTTTTACGTAATTTAGTTAATGCATTTTGATAAACGATGACTTTTTAAAATAACACTCGTTTAAGGATAAGAGTAGGTCTATGAGATCGTTTCTGATCTTAATTCGTAAGACGGAACCACACTCTCTACAGAAACCCACCAACACTCGTGAGTCGGGTCGAAAAAATCTATCTTATAAAAAATATCTATAAGATGATTTTTTTTAAATTTTTGACTAAGGACTAGTAGGTCTAAAGTAACTTTTTAAAAATATGTACCTGAAAAAGAGCAACTCTTTTAGAATAACGTAAAAACGGATGTGGGGCACTCTGTAAATGGTCTAGAGCTGTCTGGGGCAAAAAAAAAAATTTTTTAAATACTGACAAATTATTACGTGGATGACAGAAAAAATAGTGGATCATTCTACTGGAGATGTGGCCAATGACTTTTATCATCGTTATAAGGTTTGTTCATTCATTCATTCATTCCTTAACACGATTAATTTCATCTTATAAAGTGATTTTATTTATTTATTTATATGTATATTATTTATTTTGTTTGTTTGTTTTTTTAATGTTATAGGAGGACATACATCTGCTTAAAGATATTGGTATGGATGGTTTTAGGCTGTCCATCTCATGGCCGAGAATATTACCACGTAAGACGCTAATAATAATTACTCTCTCCGTCTCAAAATGTTCTGATTATATTTATATCATCTTAAGTTTAGTGAATTGCGATCATGGTTCATTTGTGCGAGCTTCATGTTTTTCTTTTCATCTTGTTTCTCAGGTGGGAAAATTAGCGGAGGAATAAATCGAGAAGGTATCGAATTCTACCATAATTTGTTCGACCAACTCGCATCCAAAGGTGATTCATATGTTTATTAATCAGTCTCATCCACGATTTCAAATTTTTGCTTAATTATACTATACAAATTCATACTAGATAGATAGTATTTGATATAATACATTTACTTTTTCCAGGCATAAAGCCGTTTGTTACTCTTTTCCATTGGGATGTTCCACAAGCCCTTGAAGATGAATATGGCGGATTCTTGCGAAAATATTGTGTATGTGTTACCAGCTAGTTTCACAATTTATTAGTATGCACTATGCACATTATATAGTGTACTTTATTTTTAAATCAAGGATATAAATTGGATGTCGTTAGTTAAAACTTAACAGTGATTATGGTCGACAGGAATGATTTTCGAGACTATGTGGATCTTTGCTTCAAAGAATTTGGCGATAAGGTGAAGCATTGGGTAACAATCAATGAACCTGTTGC
The DNA here is from genome assembly GCA_016624345.1 of Platycodon grandiflorus. Classification (NCBI taxonomy): domain Eukaryota; kingdom Viridiplantae; phylum Streptophyta; class Magnoliopsida; order Asterales; family Campanulaceae; genus Platycodon; species Platycodon grandiflorus. The sequence goes on from CM028368.1 coordinate 19,006,489, forward strand.
CTTGGCAACAAGAGGTTATAACAATGGGGCTTTTGCACCGGGCAGATGCTCAAGTTATGTAGGAAAGTGCGACAAAGGTGACTCTGCAACGGAACCCTACATTGTCGCACACAATGAACTTCTTGCTCATGCTGCTGCGGTTCATATTTACAAGCATAAGTATCGGGTTTGTTCTTGATCATGTCGGGAACTGTTAGTTTCTTCATGTTTTTACTAGATTTCTAGTTTTTGATTTTAAATACCGTATGCAGGCATCTCAAAAAGGAAAGATTGGGATGGCGTTGGTGACTCAATGGTTTACGCCGAAGACCAGATCAGCAGCAGACCTCCAAGCTGCTCAAAGAGGCCTTGATTTCTTCCTCGGTTGGTATGTAGTCTACCAGTCAGTCCTCCACGCACGGCAGACAAGTGTTTTTTGTTGCGTTTAATTTCTCAAAAATAGAAATTATTTATGTTACGTAGGTTTCTACATCCGATTACATATGGGAACTATCCGTCTATCATGAGAACGTATCTAGGCAACCGGCTGCCTAAGTTCAACAAACGGCAAGCGAAGATGCTCAAAGGGTCGATAGACTTCCTCGGAATGAATTACTATACGACTAATTATGCTTCTCCTCTGCCCTCCATCAACGGGTCAATTTCTCCTACATGACCGACACTCGTGTCGAATTCTCAAGTATGTTTAGAACACCATCTTCCAAAAAATTGATTGTAAGCTTGTTGAAGTCGTAATTGTTATTTTGAAACGTGTAGAAGCTAACATAACATTATTGCTTACTTGTTGTTCAGAGAAAAATGGGATCCCTATATGTGAACCGGTGCGTGCTCATTTTTACCCGCATGCACGTGTTACGTGAGCGTGTAAAATTTTGTGTTCGAATTGCAACAAATATCACAATGTTATGTACGAATTCAAGTGTCCAAGTGGAATCCAAGAACTCATGCTCTATATTAAATGTTATTTCCAATCTAGAATTGGATTCATATATACTTTAGTGTAGAACTTAGACTCTCCTTCGCCGCGTGTTTTTCTTCATAAGAATACACATTGACATATCTTTCTTTTTTTGTGTTATAGACGCCACTATTTTGGATTTTCAATTGTCCACGTGCAATTCGAGAACTTATGCTCTACATTAAGGACAAGTACAAGAATCCAACAACTTATATTTTAGAGAATGGTAATTTCAACTCCTCAACGTACCTCCATAACAGTACTGTATAGTGCAACTAGATTTTAATGAGTACAATTAAGTTAACTTGTTCGAGATAAGCATATGAAAAGAGCATTTGCATATCATGTCGAAACCATTTTTTTTGAAAAATTCATGATTGGTGAATGATCTTCAAGTATTCGCGTGATACGTTGCATTGCAGGGATGGCCGATGCAAATAACAGTACATTGCCAGTTGAAGAAGCATTAAAAGATACGTTGAGAATAAGATATCATCAAGGGCATCTATGGCATCTCCGAGAAGCTATCAGGTGATGATGATATGCTTTAAGAAAAATTGAAAATCGCTTCAAAACAATACAAATTGTAGTGTTTTTAAGATATGAATGAAAAATATATATATATATATATATCAATTTATTTACTATATATATATATATACAAAAAGAGTTAGTTTCAAAGAAAACGACTAACAGTACTGTCATGATTTGAACAGGGAGGGTGCAAATGTAAAGGGATACTTCACGTGGTCATTCCTTGATGATTTCGAATGGGATGCTGGTTATTCGGCCCGATATGGTCTTTACTATGTGGATTACAAAGATGGCCTGAAAAGATACCCCAAGCACTCTGTTTTTGGTTCAAGAAGTTCCTCGACAAGTCAGAGACAAGTTAGTCAAATCTCGATTGAGTTTGAGAAATAGGGTTAAAATCATAGAGTATCATCATTTGATTAGAATACTAATTAATTAGTTTACTACAACCTCAAAACATTGGCTATGTTACCTATGTATGGTTTTGTGATTGGTTTAATTTTGGCTTGATGATTGTTTCCTAAAAGGATTTATGAACGGCGAGTTTGTAATAGCAGTTGGGACGAATGCAAATAACCAAATTTTGCTAGCTAGTTGCTTGAGTAGTAGTTGTGTAAGTTGAGAACAAGAGGAATCGATCGATCTGTTTTATCTCATATATATGTATATATATGATCGAGCTAGACTCCGAATCGGGCCGGATATACGCAAGATGGTTTTGGTTAGACCATGCATCATCCGTCAGACCGTGACCAACATAAGGTACTTGCATTTCAAATTCGTTGTTTTATTTAAGCAATCTTTTAGTTTTAAGACACTAATTTTCATGACTTGTGCAGTGACTAGTGCGTGCTTGCTTGCTTGTAGTTGACAAGTTGGTTGCTACCTAAAGTTGAATGCAGGTCATGAGCAAGGCTTTGACTGCTTATGTTACTTGATGATATATATATATATATATATATATATATATATATATATATATATCTTGTTTAAGCAATCTTTGAAGCCCTATGTATCAAATAGAAAAACTTTTCATTCGTCCAAATTTTACAAGGTTTTTAACTTAAAGCCTCTAAAAGATGGTAACTTCAAGTTTAAGTAATGAATGAGTAGTACTTTTCTTAAGTAAATAATGATAAAGAATATGATGAGAGAGAGAGATGTGAAAAAGTAATCAACTTTACTTAGGTTCACAACTATTTTTACAACTAAATTTTAATAAAGGGCAAAGTTATTTTTTTTTAAAACACTTTTGTCTTACATCAAGGCTGTAGAAATAATTGTAAAACTACCATTTTTCAAAAGTAATTCTCCTTCTGTTTTAAAGAAATTGTAGTTAATTGTTATATAATGAAAAAACTACGTGAAAATTTTTTAAATCATTAAATACGTAATTTGTAGCACTGTATATATATTTCCATATGGTTATAATTACAATATCAATAATTAAATAAAATAAATTAAATATCTATTTTAAAATTGATCAAATTAACTTTAAAAAGTCAAGAAAAGACACTTGTTTTAAAACGACCTAGTATTTACTAGGTCTAATAACTTTAAATATTAGTTTACTGAAGAAACATAATAATGTCCTTGAAAATTGAACATATTCCGGTACCATTTAAGGAACCTAATGAGTTAATGAAATGATAGATGGGATGACCAAACTTGATTTTAAGATCGTCAAAGTACGAAAAGTATGATAAATTTTGGGTCAAGGTACAAAACCAGTAATTGTAAATGTGCCTAAGTGGAGGAACTATTTTTGGAGTTTGTCCATATTCTTTATAGCAAGAAAATATAATTGGAAATACCATTGTTTTTGAAAAAAACAATTTTTGACAGAGTGAAAAAAACAATTTTTGACGGAGTGAAAAATATAGTACTTCTCCCTCTGTTTCCAAAATAAGCGTCATTTTAGAGTTGTGTACACATATTAAGAAATTTTGTAAGTTAACAAATATGTCCATATTAAATATTCTCAATTTTTGCGCTAGGATTAGTTGAAAAAATAAAATAGGACCAAACAACTATTGGAAGAAGATAAAATATTTAATAAAGAAATAATTAATTGTTGAAAGTTGGGAGAAAAGATGATTAATTGTTGGGAGAAGACAGTAAATTAGACAAAACATAAATTACAAACTTCAAACAAAACTTATTTTGAAAAAAAAAAAAATTTAACTAAAACAACACTTATTTTAAAAATGAGAGATTGAATGGTAAGTTCATAACCATAAAATATGATCGGAAGTAAATACAGTATAATTGAAGATACCATTCTTCCGGGTTTGAACTACTATAAATTTTCCGATATAGAAAGTAACCAATTAGAATTATAACGAACTATTTTAAGACGAACAGAAAACTAAAATTCAATGATTGATCCGAGTTATATGGATTTACAATTTTAACAAATTAATCCATGTCATAAAGCTGAAAATAGAGAATGAAAATCCAGATTGCATAGCAAATACTACTTGACTTGCAAAGAAAAGAGAAATAACAGATGTCTACTAAGTTTAAAGAATCCAACTACTAGTACAAATGAGTTTATGTGCAAGGAAACGAGTTGAAATTTCCTTCTTAAATTTCAAATTACATTTTCTTGAGAAAAAGAGAGCCAACACCAACCTAATCTTCATCATCATTGAAGTCAGAATCCTCAGTAGCTTGATCACCCTCCGAGTCACTCGAAACATACGTCACCTTCCCTCGGTTCGCCCTCTGTGGTCTAGCTCTTGGAGCCATGACATCACTACTTTCTGCAGCACTCCCCACCGTAGAGGCAGACCCTGGTTCCTGTTCTTCACTCTCCTCCTTATCTTCCTCCACACTCATCCTTCCCAACATAGACCCACTTTTCTTGTTGAATGGAGATGCTCTCATCTTCCTCACCTTCTTTTCGGGTGATATACCAGTATTCTCTGCTGGCTTCAAAACTTCTGTTATCAGCTTTTGTCCAACCAGCGATCCCTTGCTAGCTGCCGGCCCTCTTTTCTTTGCTGCTGCTACGGTAGGGGTTTGGCTGCCTTGGAAGCATTTGCTGCTGCAGGTTTTCTCCCGCCCTTCTTCTGTACTGGGGCTTTCACCACTTCCACCACATCAAAGTCTTCATCGTCACTGATGTCAATCTCATCTTCATCATCAGATATCATTGTTGTTGCTGAGGGCTTCTTCTTTGCTGCACCTCTTCTGCTTGGTGCTTTCTTCTCAAGCACTTCCGTTTCCACAACTTCACAGAAGTAAATATGATGTTTATAAATAAATAATATATTAGTTCATAATAATCCATAGCTCTCAATCATGTAAAACATAAAATCTACCTCCAGCACAACAGTGCCCATTAAGGTTCTCCCCCAAAAAAAAAATAGATTCAATGTAACAATACTGGGGAACAGGACCCACATATTTATAACAGAGAGAACCTACCTTCAGAGTGGTCAGGAGAAGACCCAAGGTTATAAGCAGCAAGGCGATCTTTCAGCTCAAGTACCTCCTCATCATCATCTTCCTCATCTTGCAAAGCAAGTTTTCCCTGCCGAGTACAAATAATAGAAATCTTTACTTGCTTTACTAATCACGCGTATCAAAGGGAATTGGAGTTAGAATACTGCAAGTACATAAAGCAACAGGTTACCCACCTTCTTCGTTGGAGCTTTTTGGACCTGCTGCTTTACCTTTTGGTTTTACCACTTCCGGAAAATTATCTGACAACACAGAGAAATCAATATTATGCATCATCAATTAATCATGTGTAAAGAATACAGAGACATGGTTCTGTATCTATACCTGTTTGCATTGCAGAACTTGATGTTTCCATTGGTTCAGCAACAGGTGCTGTCGTGTTGGCTTTCTTGGTATTCTTCCGAGGTTTCGGAGGCGCTTTTGGGCACTCCAGCTCCATTCATCATCGCTTTAACTCGCATTTCCTTTCTAGCCACTTCAGCTTCTGCGTCCATCTTATCTTGCTCCTGAATATGATCAAAAACTATAAGACAGTAACAGATCAATAAGGTACCAAAGCAGCTTAAACATTTTACATGCTAATTCATACATCGAGTTGTTTCTCAAGAGCATCCAGATCTTTTGCCCACAAAGACTTTGGAGGGGTCCTTCTCAACTCGTCAAGCTCATTGTTCAGCTTATCCCTATCTGCACATAGCTCCTGCACCTTCTCAGCTGTCAAGGATCCAATTGCCATTGATAGCAAGTAGTCGTAATCACTTGCCCGTACTTCTTTGCTGGCGGAAACAACCTCAGAATTTTCTTCAATTTCCTCTGTGTCATCAGTTGTCCCAGCAATGGCTGCTTCCACTCTTGTTTTCTTTGGGAAAGGTGTGAAGCCTTTTGCTTCAGCTCAAGGAACAGATCAGCTCTCTTCCTGTTGTTCACAATGATCTTTCCTTCCACAACCCCAAGTATAAACCGCACCTTGTTATCAAGTTTCAACAATTCCGTTTCAAGATTCTGCAATACAGCTCTCTGCAGGAAATAAACATAATAGAACTTAGGGCATTATATCAACAGAAGGTCCAGAGTATGGCAGATTTGAAATTTCTATTAAACTAACTTACCTTCCTTTTATCGTAATAATCCAGCCTTATGTGAAAGAATTCCTCAAGAACTGCACAAGAAGAAATTTGAAGGTCAAGTCAATGAATACAACGAATACAATGAATATTTCTAATACGTATCCCCGAACATACTTTGTTCAGGGCTATCATATTTCTTGATGACACCTCTGGAGTCGAACAGATGCATGTTACTTGTGCTAATAGTTGTGGTTAGCTTAAACTTTCTCAGCAATCCCTCTTGCTTTGCCATCATCAAGCTCTCTTCGGACAAGGTTACTTCAAAATGGACAGAAGTATCATCATTGTGATCTCTGTAGTCCTGCAAAATGTGAAAATCATAAATGAAAATTCCAGCTTTAAAACGCATTGAATATTTATTAATCAAGTATATGAGATTATTTACCCTGATAAATGGATCCTTAATCTTATCATTCCCAGTCATGATTGACTCCAAAAATTCCTTGTAATCTTGAGTCCACCTCCTTACAGGGAGCTCTGTAATCGTCAGCGAAGTTTCATCAACTTCCTCTATAATTCCAGAAATAGAGTAGCTCACTCCAGATTCCTTAGTTGATGTTTTCTCTATGGTTCCCTTAAAACCCTGTACCATGGATCCATTGGCTCCATCTGCTCACCATTCAGAAGACGCTTCACATTGGCAACAATGTCCCTTGGATTATAATTTGGTACATATGAGCTCCAACCTGTCCCTATTCCTTCACTTCCATTTACTAGAACCGTTGGTATGATTGGCATGTACCTGTCTCAAAAACAAATATTTGGTTATATTAATGTGAGACACATTCACTCTATTACCCAAACAATGAAACTTACCAAGTTGGCTCAATGGACTGCCCATCTTCGTTCAAGTAATCAAGGAGGATTTCGTCATCCTTGGGAAACAGGTAGCGCGTGATAGGAGAAAGCTGAGTGAATACATATCTGGCACTCGCATGATCTTTCCCTCCCTGTAAATGAAAGTCTCAGCATTTGCCACTAGCATACAAAGGTTCTTTCAGATGTCAATATTTGTTGTTAACTCACCTGGTGACGAGTGCCAAACTGACCATTCGGTTTAAGAAGGTTTATGTTGTTGCTGCCCACAAAATCCTGAGCCATACCAATAATAGTACCAGCAAGACTCGCCTCACCGTGATGGTAAGCAGAATGCTCAGACACATAACCAGAAAATTGAGCAACTTTCACTTCCTTCACAAGGTTCCTCTTGAATGAACAAAAGAGAATCTTTCTTTGGCCTGGCTTTAACCCATCAACCATCGATGGAATCGATCTTTGAAGATCTGCGACTGAGAACAGAATAAGCTCCTTGTTTACAAAATCACTATACTTAATATGCTTCTCCTTCTGGTCAAGGAAAGTGCCCGGCTGTAGGAAGAAACAAAGAGGAGTTTTTGTTAAGAAACCAAACAAACTAAGTACAATGTTCCTTCCATTACAAAAAATTGAGAAAAGTTGCATCATATCCTACCTCAAACTGACGGAGCCAGTTCTTCCTTGCCTCAATTTTCTTCTTACTGAAGGCAAGTTCGATTGCATCTCCATCATGATCATCTGCCCAAACAAAATCCTTCCTGTGTTTATCAAGATCTTTGAAGTATTCCTTTGCTTCCTTTGACGTGCTTGTTCCCAACCCCTGCAAGGTCGAAGGATTATACCAACAATTAAATCATGGACAGTGAGTTACCTCTGATCTGTTGCTCACATAATAAGGAAATAAGTACCTTATAGTACTTAATAGTCCAACCACTTGCATTTGCTAAATTTTCCTTCCAGGACTCATACTCAGGCATGGTATAGAAAGATAGCACCCTCCCATCTCTATGTCTAGCCTGTATTACAACAAACAGACAGTATTGAAAATTTTGAAATTAGAAACATAAAATAACATGGATTAAACCATGCAGAGAAACATGCACCTACTAAACAACAAAATGGACAAGCTTCTAAAGAAATACAGACCCTAACAATTGGTGTAATGAACTCTATCATGAAAGATGGAATTTTCAGCAATGATGGCCAAAACGAGTGAATGAAGTTGATCAACAGCCCTTTGATGTGAGAGCCATCATGATCCTGCACAAGCACAAATTTGACTGCATTAAAAACAATCCATGCAAGATTATTATCCTAACTCAGTAACTTAGGTATATTACCTGATCAGTCATTATCATCAAGTGGCCATATCTCAAGGACTTGACACTGTCATATTCTTTCCCATGCTGGAGTCCAAGAATCTGCTTCAGGCTTTGGATTTCAGCATTTTCTGTTAGTTGTTTAACAGATGCTTCCCTTACATTGAGCAGTTTACCTCTTAAAGGAAACACACCATAGTAGTCTCGACCCACAACAGAAATTCCAGCCATCTGCATGAACATCAATATCACGAAAAATTCCCACATAGAATAAAATTAACGAGGACCGAGGTTCATTAAGAAAAAGACAACTTACTGCAAGAGTCTTGGCTGAGTCTCCTTCTGTCAAAATCAAGGTGCATTTGGCAGAATTCTTCCCTCCAGCATCATTGGCATCTTCTAGCTTTGTAATCCCAGTAATCCTTTCTCTCTTGGCTCCATCAGTTTTCTTAAGGTCTTTGCTCTGCTTATAATCTGCCCATGAGAGGAGACTTTCCACCACTCCAGACTTGGCCACTGTAAATATCATTTAAAATAGCCATCAATGACCAACCTCAAAGAACCAGGAAGTGTTTCCTCACTTCAAACACAGAAACAAAATGTAGCTGCTTACCTTTCTTTAGAAACTCCTGTGAGAGTTCACATTTGGAACCAAAACTGCTTTGACGAATTGTCAAAGTCTCCTTGGTTTGAGAATCAAAAGCAGGGTTGTCAATTAACGCATTGACAAATACCCACAGATGGTTCTTCACAATATGGGCTTTAAGATTAGCATTCTTGTTCTTCTTATTTACAAGATTCATGACATGATTAGAAATCTGATTAGTAACGTAATCGACGTGAGTCCCACCTTTGATTGTCGCAATGCTGTTTACAAAGCTGACCTGGTAAAACCAATAAATCGCCATAAACGTGAACAACAGATTAACCTTTTAGCTACATTTATCAATTATACAAAATAGATAACGGTATTCATTGTACCTGCTGAAACTGTCCTTCACTCAAACTAACACAAATTTCCCATCTGTCATTAACTTTCTCCGCAATCCTATATAATTTACTGAATACGATTAGCAATCAGATAAAATAGAAAAATCAAATAATCAGTCAAAATTTCATAAGAGAACCTTGGGAGGGAATCTGGTCTGGACTTTGAGGCAGAATGCAGATAAAGATTTACATAATCTAGGAATGATTTAACGGGATTCTTTGCCCATTTAGTTCAACCTTGACCGTCTTACCAAGGCATCCAGCTAAATCCATCACTCGCTTCCTCATCAGAGCAACAACATCATCTTCTAGATGAGTCATTTTGAATCTGTCTAAATCAGGCTGAAATGTGACCTTGGTCCAGTTTTCACTCTCCTTGCACTTAGTTATGGTTGGCTCAGATTTCTTTCCCATGTTGTCAGAGAAAACCTACATAACACCATAACAAAATTGTACAAGTTGAGGGTCGCGTGAGATATGAAGCCTATCAGAATATGTTTTAGCATATGAACATATTTGACACCTTTCACTGTGTATTAGCAACACAATTCACGAAAACACCAAATGAACAAGAAATAGTGCATAGAATGCTCAAAACTCAAAACAGAACTGGCTAGAGCTGCGTCCACAAATCAAACTCATGGTACCAACAGCACCTAATTATACACCCTTATAAACTTAGAAGAACCGAAAAAAAAAAACAAAAACAAAAACTCAATGACAGTCCTTGAATTTCCCAGACAATTAGATATAGAAGAATCAGCAAATACAAGCTTCAATTTGTAAATTTAATAATCCTAGTTCTACAGTTCACTAGTTGAATAGTCCCTCTTTCCTCTTAGGTTTGTCCAAAAAATAGTCTCATTTCTTAAAATAGTATAAGCTAACCATTTTGAGATGTTCAATAAACACTCAAAAGAATAAGATCAAAGGCAAACCTAAGTCAGTATAAAAGAAAACAAAACCCCAAAACCCTAAATCTGCAACTAAACCTCAAAACTGAAATTCCAGAAACTCTTACCATAAATCTATATTACAAAAATGAAATCCCAAAAACACTAAATTAAACTCGCACATCAGAACTTCAATTGCAGTTACTATTAAGTTGAACCAAGCATAAAATACACAAGACACAAAACAGAACTAGCTAGAGGCTGCTTCCACAGTTCAAACTCATTGACAAGCATACCCTCATGAAACTTAAGTAGAACCCTATGCAGACCTCAAATCTCCAGGCAATCAGCTATAGAAGTATCAGCAACTCCAAAACTTCAACTCAAAATTTTAATAATCCTATGTTTACAGTTTATTAGTTGATACCGAATATAAAGCCATCCATTTCAAGATATTCAAGCAACACATATAATAAGAATCAAAGGCAAACCTAAATCAGTATAAAGAAAATGAGACCCCAAAACCCAAATCTGCATCTAAACCTCAAAATTGAAATTCCAGAAATCCTGAGTTCCTACCATTAATCAGAGATACTAAATTTAAACTAAAAACAGTAAATTAACATCGCACATCTAAACTTCAAATGCAATTACTACTAAGTTAAAACATGTAATCAGAAATACAAATCAACACATAAGAACCCTAGATCAAATTCAGTCATCAAAAACTCATTTTCTATTACTAAATAATCCGTAAATTGATTATACCTGCTTATACTTCTTCTGCCTCTTCCCATCCGCAGTCTCGATCACAAAATTCTTCGAGAAGATATTAGTAAGCTTAGCCCCATACCCATTTCTCCCACCAGTCGTCTTCTTCTCGGAATCATCGTAATTACTACTAGTCAACAAATGCCCAAATATCATCTCCGGCACATAAACCCCTTCCTCCTGATGAATCTCGACCGGAACCCCATCTCCATTGTTATACACACTAATCAAATTCTGTTCGGGGTCAATGGTGACCTTAATGGAGTCCATGGAGGGTCACGCTGCTTGTTGTCGGCAGCATTTACGAGTATCTCGTCAAAGATCTTGTACAGACCGGGGACGTAAGAGATGGATCTGTTGACCATTACGTTATTCTCCCAGACCCATAGGGTTTGGGTGTGCTTATCAGTGGAGCCGATGTAAGTGTCGGGACGGAGGAGTATGTGTTCGAGCTGGGTTTTTTCTGGTATGTTTCTTCGATTGTTTTTCCGGCGGTGGGTTTGGTGGCGGGGACATTGGCGTTGTTGCTGGTTTGTAAGGGAGTTTCTTTTCGGCCGGCATTGTGCGGAGATTGAGAGAGAAAGACACGGAGATAGTGTCTTCTAGAGAGAGAAATGGTGAAATTAGGGAGGGAGAGGGAGGAGAGAGAAGGGTGTTTATGGAGGAAGGGGCGCACGGTAGCAACGGTCGACGGGATTTGGGTTTTGAAAATTTGAATTTTGAATTTGGCGAGTGTGTGAGCGTGTGTACTTTGATCGAACGGTGTGGAATGGCAATTTGGGGATGCGTGATTTCTGACAAATGAGGAAGTTTATTGGTTCAGAAAAGCGGAAATGTTGTTGCCAGAGCATGTACGGTTTGTAATGGTTGTACAGTATGGACGAGAAGGTGTACAATGAAGTTGGGATTTGTTTTCGAATTATATAATTATTTAGTCTCTCTGTTTTACGAAAACTATGCATTTGGTCCCCACTCATCAAAATAATTTATTCTGGTCACTCAATTTATACTTCTTTACGAGATTTCCCCTTCATGCCATTAACGTTAAATTTTTCGTCTAATTTATAATAAAATGCCTAAACTACCCATAATTAATACTTCGAAAGGCTGAAACACCCCCAACTAACCTTAATCTCTCTCTCTTCCATAGCGTCAAAAGTCTCCCCCTTACAATCTTCATCTCTTGTCGGCGCATCTCCATCGAATCCCATCAACGGCCGCCGTCATCCCAAGCCGCTAATAATCTCCAACCGGCGAGCCGCCAACCTCTCTCTCGCACGGCGGCAGATGTGCACACACACGAGCTCCACCTCGCGCCTTCCTCTAACCCAAATAACTACAAAGCCCTGCAAGCTCTCGCATCTCCTCCATCTTCGATCGTCACAACCCAGTACCGTGCACCACTCGCTCACGCACCATCGTCGACAACAACAAGCAAACCCCAGCAGCGACAACGCTAACAATCTCCCTTGCCAACCAGTAAACCCCATCTGAGGTCGGTGATTTGGATGACGTTGTCAGAGATGCGGCGAGGGTTCTTATTTGGGGTTTAATGAGATTGTAGGGGAAATACCTAATTCCTTATCGAATAGTAAGGGTCTGGATCTTGAATTTAATTTGGAAATCGTGTGAATAGTTTGATTCCTAGGTTTATTGGCCGATTTGGGATTTCTTGTCGTTTAATCGCTTGACGGGTTCGATTCAACGAGATTGGGGATAATCGTGCGATCTCTTGTGTTATACTCAAATTTTCAAGAGGTCATTCCGATTGAACTTGGTCGGCTTATTATGCTGAGGTGTTGGATGTGTCGAACGAACCTCGGTGATTCATTACCTTAGTTAGGGAATTTCTCGAGTTATCCATCCTTGTTTTGTCGAATCTGTGGGATCCTCTTCCTAATGCGGTTTATCCGAAGGTAATATATCACTTGGGCAATGTGCTTCTTTCCCCGAGTATAATTACTTTGAAGGCACCTATGGAAATTATTACTCTTCCAAAATGAGGTTATTATGGGCTCCAAGGGCGACTCGGAGGGAAGGTTTCCCAATTGGGGTACTTGTGATAGCTTGGAAATGGTGAACTTGGCTCAACTATTTCACAGGAGGTATCTCTAAGGGCTTGTACCAAGAAGCTACATTTTCTTGATTTTAGCTCAATTCTTGGAGAGCTTACTCAAACTCGTTGTTGCACGTGTGTTTGATGTTAGTGGTAATCTTCTATCGTGTTTGATTCCTTAATTTCTAATGGAGTAAAAGGTAGTTTGGGTATTTAAAATAAACGAAAAATTTGACGTTAACGGCGGAAGGAAAATCTCAAAGGAAATGCAAATCGAGTGATCAAAATGAATTTTTTATGAAGGGGATCAAACGCATAATTTTTAGCGAAGGGACCAAATAATTATATAATTATTTGTTTTCTTAAGTCTTAAGTGTACTTTTCGCTCTTGGAAAACAATTTTTTAACGAAAATTGATATATTTCGAATTTATTAAATTTCATTTATATTCCGCTTTAAAGTTGTGTACTCTGTTGAAAAGTACAACACTTAAAGCTGAATGTAAATCAAATTTGTGAATAAATTCTATAGACGTCGCATTACTCTTTAACACAATATTTTTAATAGCCTTTGAGTTTTGTGGTTGAAAATAATCATGTTATATCAACAAAATCAACTTGAAATCGTTATCACATAATAATAGGGTATTTTAGGAAGTTTTATTTAATAATATTTTTTAAAATTTACACGATGGATCAAATTGTACTTCTTTAATTGAGACAAAGGGAGTGGAGTATATTTTAAGTATCAAGCTAGTATTTCTTTTTCGTTATTCATTTTCTTTTAATATCCTTTTTTCTTTTTCTTCTCAAGGCTAAGCATCCTATTTAGCTTTGCCCAACCCAACACACGCATAACACTCTTCCACATCAAAGAGAATTTCGGTGCCATCGTTGAGCTCGAGCTAGGGGTGAGCATTCGGATTCGGGTTTTCGAGTTCGAACCGATCGAATATTACTCGATCGGATCGGTTAATTGAACAACAGTTTGGTTTTCGGTTTACCCAAACCAGAAATATACTGAGGTTATGTTTGGCTACTCAATGTCAAGCTTTAACATTGGAATTAGATGAACAATTTGTGCTCCACGAAATTTAAATTGTTCTTCCAATTCCAATTCTAATTCGAGCTTTGGAATTAAGTATTCAAACATAGCTTAAGTCGTAAGTTATCGGTTATTGAAATTACCTTGATATATACCCAATCAGTGAGGTTTTTAAGTGAATAAATACTAAAAAATATCCTTATGTTTAATGACCTAGCCCCTCTCTATGTCGGTCCGTCGTTTCTCTTTCCATTTAAACTCATCTACTATCTAGATCCAACTCCACAGTCTACCCCACGGTTTCCACCGCGCGGCTACCGAGCCACCACACAATCACACACCACGGTGCACCTCACCACCCACCGACCTCCAGTCCATGCTCCCGCAATTGCACACCACTAGTGCACGGCCACCACCACACACCGCCCGTACTTTTGACCATGCATGGCAACACTGCTTTGAAAGTTTCGGCTAGGAATTTAGGTGTTGCATCATAGGTAATGGTATTCAAGTGTTTGATTCGAGTAGACATTCAGACTTCCAAGTTCCATCAAGTATATTATATATTGTATGTTGAAGGCAGCCCTGTGTCCTTTACTTTTTGTGCCTATAATATTTTTGGTTGTTGAGGTTACTTGATGCATTAGCTTAATTTGGTTTTGAAGTATGATTGAATGATTCATTTGTGTGTTGGTCCCAAAGGGTCACAATTAGGTATGGTTACATACCGTATAAGAACCTCATTGGTCAATAAGTTAGGAATCATATTGCCCTATAGATAGGCTAGAGTGATGAGTCAATAGTCTATCTTACCAATTTAAAATTTCTATACAAAAGAGATTTAAATTGATATGCATTCCAATAAACAGGTTGCCTAATGCATAGCAAGATTAAGTGTTATTAGCGAGTTTACGTACGGCGAAATATTTAAGAGGAATGATATGTTATAAGATTTAGCATAAAATATTAACATAAGAGCAAGTTTTGATATAGAATAACAATAATCATCAACAAGTTCGATTTGCGGTTACATTTTCACAATACTAGTTTGTTGATAGTTATAAAGGCACTAAAGCACAATATAGAATAAAATAGGATTTGAAGTTTGTAAATGTATATTTATTGAATTCAACGGAGGCATACCAATAGTAGACTTGCTTAGTATATCAACCTAAGATACTCTAATTCTAAGTAAACTAGCAAACGAGGTAGGGAAGGGAAGACACATATGTATTATTCATCGCAGCCTATTTGAGTGACTAATCAAGCTCCATGATCATTTTTTACAAAAAGCTTAAAGCTTCTATCAACAAGGATGGGTTGTGATAAGGAGAT
The DNA here is from genome assembly GCA_016624345.1 of Platycodon grandiflorus. Lineage (NCBI taxonomy): Eukaryota > Viridiplantae > Streptophyta > Magnoliopsida > Asterales > Campanulaceae > Platycodon > Platycodon grandiflorus. The sequence continues at coordinate 19,021,800 of CM028368.1, forward strand.
ATTGAATTGAAAATGTTCAATTCAATCTTTAACATGAGAATGAATTTTATTAAGACATTCAAACATAAAAATGTTTGAGTGCTTGGTGGGTTATAAACCCGACAACTATGACACGTGACTATTGTTCTCAGAGATATTTCATTGAATTGACAAGCTACCCATTGAGTACAACATGGGAATGATGCTCTGCTTCATCTTGGACCTTTTCACTCTTATTCTTCCACTTGGAAGGGCTCTTGAAATCTTGATCTCTTTCCAACGGAATAATCTTTGAAATAGACACTAGGTAGTGTTTGGTAATATTTTTGTTTCTTCATTCTATTTCACATGTTTCTATTTCACTTTGTTTTTGTTTCTAAATACAAAAACACATTTGATAAATGTTTTTATTTATGTAATGAAAAAGAAACAATAACTTATCATGTTTGACAAACATTTATCTTTCCTTTCACAAAGTTAAATTATTTTCACAAGGTCAAGGTCTCACCCAATTTGAATTAATTCACACAAAACAGGTTAAGTAGACCTAATGCGTAGAAAAATGCAAACCCGTTGAAACATTACCTCTCAAGACTCATGGAATGGAGCATGTTTAACAAACAAGAGAAACTGTTTTTAAACAAACTATAGAGTAGACTTTGTACCGAGGCTTTTTTTTTTTTTTTTAGAAATAGGGGCGGCACCTGCTAGATTTTATTAAATAACAAAAGAAATACAAACTTGAGGGGACAACCTGGCTGGCCCTTATAAATGGGAGGACAAAGGAGCCTAACCTCGAAAGGAAATACAACTTAGGAAATTCTAACATACGGAATGTCCCTTGAATCCATAATAACAGATCCCTTAACAAACGGAGGGAGAGAACTAGAAGATAAAAAATAAAAGTTTTCTAGAACTACAAGCATAGTTGGCTAGCCCGCCGGCTCTGAATTTGCTTCACAAAACAATGGCTTGAACACAAACCTCTTATCTCTTTGCAGACGAAGGATGTCACGATAGATATAGATGCATTTCCAAGGAGGATGGAAGCCTTTAGTGAACCAATCACAAATAATTTTGGAGTAAATTTCAATAATAGCCATCTATGCCCTGATCGAGAGCCATACAATTCCTGATGGAGAGCCTTTAATTCGGCCAAGGTGTTAGAACAATTCCATAATAAGAAGCATAAGCATAAACAAAAGCACCTCAAATCCAATAATCCTCACACCGCCAATCCCAGGATTCCCTTAACAAGCACCATCGAAATTCAACTTAAAAGTACTGAAGGAGTTTCCCAATAGACAGACAGGATAGTGATTTGCCTTTTAGGCCCAATATGATAACCGCTTGAAGGGGATCTAGAACTGGGACCTGGCCATGGATAATATCTGAGATCATGTTGTATAGAAGAAATAACAGAGAGAAAGTTGAATAGAGTTTTCAAGAGGGCAAGATTACGCCGTTTCCAATATGCCAAAGAATTAAGGAGGAGGCGGAAGCATGTTGATTTTTGATTTAGAATCCATCCACCAAGAGAAACACCTTTGTTCAATAGAATGGAAAATAACGAAATCCCAGGGACTGATGAAAGAATCTCCAAACAGGATGCGGCTAAAGCTGTTAAGAAAAACATGATCGAAGGTTTCGACTTCACCGAGATACAGACGGTAACATTTAAGCGGTGTGAATACCTTTAGTCAAGCCCTTCATCAAGAGGGAGCTTACGAAGAAATAACCTCCATAAACACACTAATTTGGGGAGGCAGCAACCTATTCCACGAATTAGGCGAGAACAAGTTGGGAGTGGAGGAAAGAACAACGACTTGGCCGATGAGATGGAAAGAGCCCATTCGAAGGAGCTTACATGGCGATCCTCATGCGAAGAGATGGAGATATTATTGTAAGTAATAACCTTTGTTGGACGAGAAAAAAGAAGCCAAACTAGCGCGGGAGATATGGAGGAGGCCCTCGACAGATCGTTAAGCTGAAGAGGACATCCACGGTTTAGAAAAGATCCCATCAATCCAATTATCATTCCAAATAGAAGCAATAACCTTTCAACACGGGAAGTGAGAATTCTGATGGGACGCAGGAGATTCTAAGGAGACGATGCCGGATATGGAGCCTTAGAGAGGCGAGGCGGGGTGAGCGGAAGAGCAATCCGGAGGCGGACATGAAGCTAGTCCAAAGATTCTTATCGAGGCCTAAATAGATTTTTCTTTTCATAGCATAGCTTTTTTTTTTTTTTTTTTTGAGGGCACATGTAAGCAAGTTCAATAAGTTTTAAAAATAGTTTACAAAATAATCTATAAGTGTTATGTCTTCTTGACATCTGTTTTGGAAATCTCAAAAGTGCATTTTTCTTTGTTTGTTTGATCTTTTTGTAGAATAGATTAAATAGTGAGTTTTCCAAACACAACATGTTTCATCATCATTGCAGCCAAATTAAAATACTACTTCATACTATTTTATTCAATCTTCCATATGATCCACATTTTCTTTGTCATCTTCTTCTTGTACTCTCTACGCATTTTGTGTTGGAATAGATATTCGATGAGTGTAATCATACAGGTTAGTGACCTTCATCTTCTTTGTTTTCTCAAGAGCTTTCACCAATTCTAGAAGCACGTTCTCTCTTCTCCTGAGCTTCAATCATCACATTTTCTTCACCAAACTTTTCAATCAATTCTGTTGGGCTTTAGTCTCCTCAATAAGAGTTAGGAGATTTCTGTTTGTTCCCCTTCTTGCTCTTTCAAGCCTGACTTTTTTTCATCCGACTTCTTTTGTTGACAAATTTAACATCACTTTTACATCTCATCATATCTACCTGCTGGTTGATACAGATTCATCGTCATATTCGGAGTATCCATACTCCAACAAGTGTCCACGATATGTAGACATACTTCACCTTTTCTGAGTTAGTGATGATGCCCAACAATATTCAAAGTCCAAATACCTTATTATTAGATCACTATAATTTTGTAGCTCGTCCTCTAATTCTTCCGAGCTTTCTCGATATATTACTATTCAAACCTATTGGTTTCTTTGGAGTTTATTTTCAACAATATCTTTTGAGCTTATCCTATCATTTTTGGTCATTTCTTTTGATTCTTTTATAATATTACTTCATTCTTCTAATTTTTCTTTTATTCCTTTATTATCTGTTTCATTTTCTCTATTTGTGAGTTCATTTCATCAAATTGTTGTTTTAGTAAGTCATTTTCGGATGTAACAATATTTAGATCAATAGTTATATTAATAATTTCATCTTCATATTTCATGACTTTGTATTGCGGCTCCTTTGTTTGTTCGATTTTATTGAGGAATTATGGTTAGTTGTTATTGAATCTCAAAAATTCGATAATTCCTTTGTTAATTTGATGTTATCCCCATTGTAGTTTTAAACTATTTTCAAGTTTCTTTTTAATTGTAGATGGCACATATTAGCCTTTCTAAACCTTTAGAGTTTAAAATTTTGAAATTACCTGGTTTAGCTCTTGTTCTTTGCCTAGTTCTTCCATTCATCATCTTAGTCATGAATCATCAGATCATTTCTTACCATAATGCACATTATATCCTCTTTATTCTACTACTGTCTTTGCATTGGTGTTCTTCATATTTCTTTGTTTCCTTGTTTGCTAATCACTTTGTGCAATAATTTTCATGTGTGTTTCCTTGCTTCAATTAATTTTCAAGTCAATCCAGTTTCAAAGTTAATATTGGAGATATAGGTTCTAATTTTTGATGACATATTTTCTATTTTATCTTGGCCGAGTGCCAATTGATCATTCGGTATGAATTGAGTCATGATGACGGTAAATATGGATCTTTTTCACAAGATGTTAAGCTTGGAGATACTTAAATCTCTTAAAAACACGCTGATACCAATTGAGGGGATGTAGGACAGATGGTGTACTCACAATTGTATCACTAAGAACTAGCTTGACTAATACGATACAAACTATTGCGGGTTTTATAATAAGCTTTACGAACGACTAAGCTTTGATACCAATTGAAAGATCGATTGATCACCTCTTATATGAAGTTAATAGGTGTTATTAATAGCGAAGAAGACGAGTTTAGTTAATAATATTCAACATATTAGAAACGATTAAGGCCTTCGAGATAAAAGATTTGTTAAGAGGTGTCTAATAACAACACATTTTGATGTGATCATTGAAATTAATCAACTCTTAATAAATGAATAAGCATTGGCAATAGAATGATAAAACAACTAAGGTTTGCCAAAATAGTTAAGGTGATAAAATAGAGTTGTACTGCGAAATTAAGTTTCATTGATCTCAAGACAAGTTATAATCTTATCTTGTGTGTATGATGTATTGTGATGATTGATTGCATTGAGTAGACAGTTTGACAATTGTTTGAACAACAAAATATAAAAGCAATTAAGCTCAAGTGAAAACAAGCATTCAATGTAATACTAAGCGATAAGTAAAGAGTGATATATAAATTGATACAATGATTTAAGGTGGTTCGGTCTAAGCGTCCTACATCCATCCTTCCATTACTCACGGGTGTGAGAGGCAATAATCCTTATAATTCTTTCAATTAGAGATTATTGAGGTCGAAGAAATATCTTAATTCTTTCTCAACTAGTTGGCTCTCCAACTAGGTTCTCGACTGATACTCAAGTTACCAAAGGGGGTTTGCTTCTTGATGAAAGACTCTAAATAGTCGAATGAAGTTGTTGTTGTAGGCTCGATGTCCTTTGTGTGACTACTACTTGTTGTATAACCGCAATGAAACAGTTTAGCTCTTTGCGTTGCTTGATTTGTGATTTTGTTGATGAATGATGAATCTTGTTGCATGGCGGATGCTCGACTAACCAAGATATATAAATATCTCAATTTGTTCTCTAATTGAACAAGGATAGTTGTTATGCTTAGAACTTTTTGAATAATCTCTCTTGTCTTTATATCACGCTCTTGTATTTGACGATCGCTTTATATGTAAGCTATATTTTTAAAAACATCAACACTTTTGATCCGTGGGAAAATTTTCTTTTAATAGGCGTTGTTTGAAAAGTTTCCTTTATAATCTAGTCTTTGGAACGGCTAGATGATCATTGTCTAGCTATGAGTGCAGTCTATGTGACACTCAACTTGTAGAAAACTTTCAAGAATATTTTTAAGGGTTTGAAACATTATAGAGTTTGTCTCGGCCGAATCATCCGGTTGAATGTCAATCCATGCGTATTCTGAGACAAAGCTTGCTTTTCCGCTTATTTGTTTTGTCAAAGCCGTTATTGTTTGTTCTTCGTAGTTGGCTATTTCTTCGTCCTTGGTTGTTTGAGTTTCATCTTAAGCGTTTGCTTTATGTATTTGACAATAACTCTTACAAATTTAAGCCTATTAAACGAATTTATGGGAAATTATCATAATGCGGTTTTGCAATATCAAAACTTGCTAAAGTAAAGTCCTACTATAAACATAATCTATTATTAGGTAAATACTATAAAATACTTATTAATGTATGCTCGGGATTTTGTAGGGTTCGTATTCAATTAATATTCTTAGCGGCCATTTTCAATTAAATCTCGAGCATACATTGATTCGGTCTCATACTAACAGCGTGCGAGCCTAAATTGCTAGTTTTTTTCAAAGAGGGGATAAAAAACAAGTACTTTTCATGAGATAATTGCAAAATAAACCCGATCTAGTTTGATTTCAATTTAAACCATGTATTTTTATTTTTTGCAAATTGAACCTTCACCTATATTTTTTAATCAAAACCTTAGTCAACTTGTCATTAAAACAAATGAAAGAAGACCGATTTGGCAAACCACGTGGCTCTTACGTGGAAATGGTGGGAAAATTATTAAAAAAATCTTGTACTATTTTATGATTTCAAAAAAACCTTGATTTGTTAATGAATTTTTTAAAAAATATTTTAAGAAAAACTTTGTACAATTAATTTATTTTCAAAATAAAGACGATGGTTTTTTAAATTAAGGTTGAATTATTAATGTTATCCCATCCACTATTTTGAAAATAGTGGCAGTTAATCTTTTTTTTTTTTTTTTGTAATTATGGTACTAATTCATGCCACTATTTTCAAAATAATTATTCGTTAAGTGTTACACTATTTTCAAAATAAACTTGACCGACTAAACGCAGCCCCTCCCGTAAAATTACTAACTGCCCTCGTTTGTTATAATGTATATTTTTGCAAAAAAAAAAAAGACATGTGCATGGACCGGTGCATGTCTAAAGGACATCTTGCTGGACCAAGTGCATGTCCAAAGGACATGCGCCTAGTGTATGGCGCATGTTTTTTTTGATTGTTGCAACACCTTGAATTTGTAAAAATTAAAAATTTCCAATTTACCCTTAATTTGTTAAATCGTTAAAAAATTTATGAAATTAACAAATTTAGGGAATAAAATGCAAATTTCAAAAAAAAATTGTGAATTTGCCTCGTTTTTTTTTGTTAAAATATACATTATAACAAATAATAAAGACAAAAAAATATATTTAACACAAAATATGTAAAAACAAAATTATATTTTGACATCTTTGGACAGATCATGTCCCAAAAGGACTGTCACCACAAATTGTAGGTGCATGTCTTTTTCAATCGTTGCACTTTTACACCACGGAATTTGTAAAAAATTGAAAAAATTTCACAATACCCCTTAAATTTGTTAAATTCGCTAAAAATTTAACGAAATTAACAATTTAAGGGGTAAGTGCAAATTTTCAAAAAAAAATTTGTTGAATTTGCCCTCCTTTTTGGTTAAAATATACATTATAACACAATAATAAAGAAAAAAAAATATATTTAACACAAAATATGTGAAAAACAAAATTATATTTAACATAAAATATATCAAAAACATACACACTAGAGCAAATAACTAAACAAAAAAATAAATTTAACACAAATATGTAAAAACATACATTCGAAAAATAAAAATGAAAGTTTTAAATTAAATATTTTATATAAATAAAGAAGTGAGTTAGTTATTTTGTAATTATGGCTGCAATTTAGCCACTATTAAATTTATTCGTTAAGTGTCATGAATAAACTTTGGCTGTTAATCAATTTTTAATGTTATCCCATCACTGCCACTATTTAACCTTAAATTATTGCTTTGTTTTTTTTTTTTCGTCCATCCCAAAATAATTATCTTTTTTGAAAGTTTCGTTTTTAGGAAAATACTTTTACCATTATTTTTTTCTACTTTAATTATGGGTCACATGCATATGTGTATTAAAGAAAACTACACAATATAGTAATATTAGTAATTAAGTAAATTATTTTTTCTTAATCTGTGTGCCGAGTCAAACAAAAAAATAATTTAGGGACGGAGAAAGTATTATTTTTCTATTTTTATTTTTCATAATAAATATATTTTGTCAATCATGCTTATAACTCGCATCTCGTGTTTCCATTATAAAAAATAATACTCCATCCGTCCCTAAATTATTGTCTTGTTTGATTCGCTAAGATTAAGAAAATAATTGACTTGATTATTAATATTGGTATAATGTAGTTCTTTAACTTTTATGTGTATGTGGCTATAATTAAAGGAAGAGGAAAAAGTAAGGATAAAATGGTAAAAGTGATATCTTAAAGGAAACATTTAAACAAGATAATTATTTTGGGACGGAAAAAAGTGAAAGCAAACAATAATTTAGGGATGGAGGGAGTATTATTAAGGCATTTGTCTACTAAAATTTTAGATATTTTATTAAAATATTAAATTAATTTAAATAATAATATTTTAAAATATTAATTTAATAATATATAGCAATGTGGTTGGTATTAAATTGATTATAACTATTTTCAATAAACTCAATATTAATTTTTATTTCAATAATCAAAGATCATAGTTTATATAAAGATATTAAAGAAATTGCCGAGTTTATTTTGAAAATAAATTAATTGCACAAGGTTCTTTTAAAATATATATTTTTAAAATTCGTTAATAGCTAAGGTTTTTTTGAAATCATAAAATAGTACAAGTTTTTTAAATAATTTTCCAGTTATTTCCACGTAAGATCCACGTGGTTTGCCAAATCGCCTCTTCGTCATTTGTTTTAATAGCAAGTTGTGAATGTTTTGATTAAAAAATAAATAAGTGAAGGTCAATTTGCAAAAAATAAAAATACATGATATAAATTGAAAATTTAAAACTAATACAGTTTATTTTATAATTATCTCTTTTTTCATTAATTTTTGAATAATGAATACTTTAAAAAAATATACAAAATTTATTCACCATTCATCTAATCTTTGATCCTCGTGATAAAAACGAACGTCACCAATTATATTCTCGACTCACCAAGAATTTTAAAAGACACGGGGAAGAATTTTTAGACTAATGTTACGTGTATCTAAATAATATTAAAATTTTTATACTAAATAATATATCAGTTGATATAATGTATTAATTATAATTTTAATTTTTTATACTACATCAACTAACACATCATTTAATGTAAAATTTAATCTTCTTTTGATATCGTAATTATTTTTTTAACCTTCTTTTTGAATTTATCTGATCCACGTGTAATTCGAAGAACAAAAAAGAAAAATACAAACTACTTACAAAAATATCAAAGAGATGTGATCACAAGCTAGTCACGTGGCACTCGATTTGGGTCATTCCTGATTCCTTCCTGGGCCATATAAATGGAGCTACGTCCAATAGCATGTTTTCTTAAATGGATAAAATCCAACCCCCAACTATCAACCTGAACCAGTAAACCCCAAAAACACACACACACTAAAGGGTGATCAACAAATTACAAATCTCCGGCAAATGACGTCTCCGACGTTCTTCTCCTCGCCACCGGTCGTCAACAGCCACACTCCCCACCACCGTCTCCTCCCTCCCCGCCTTTCCTCGCCGTGCGCTTGCTCTTTCCACACTACCCCATCCGAATCACTCCAACCAGAAGATTATCCCTACCGTCAATCAAATCCGCAACAGTCGTCGACGATACGGCGACGACTTCTTCAGCTTCGGCCTCGTTATTCTCGGAGCCCACCGGTGATGAAGCTGCCGCTGCCAAGGTCGGAGCTAGGGTTAGGGTTAAGGTTCCGTTAAAGGTTTATCATGTACCTAAAGTACCGGAAGTTGAGTTGGAAGGGATGGAAGGAGTTTTGAAGCAATACGTCGCCGTTTGGAAAGGTAAGCATATTTCGGCGAATTTGCCTTACAAAATTGAGTTCTTTGCAAAGGTTGAAGGGCGTGATGCGCCTGTTAAGTTCTTCGCGCATCTAAAGGAGGATGAGTTCGAGTACATAGATTGATTAGTTCTAATCAAACGGAATCGATTTGCGGTGGTGCTTGATTATCCTTGTTATACCTGATTATAGTAACATTGAGTGCCACTGAGCATGATTATATTGTACAAGTTATGTTTTGGAATATTATGAAATGTAGATAATCTCAAAAGTTCTGTCCATCTTGAGCTATTGTTTCGGTGATTTTGCTTTGCCTTTTAATAATTGTATTGCTGAATTATTTACAGATATCTCTAAGTGATGCTGCTAATCTAATCGATGAGATTATTTGGTTTGCTTATTCAATTGGTCTAACATCTTATTAGTTGGTTATGCTTAATTGAGGACATGATTAGTAATGTGTTGCTAGATGGCGTGAATTTGTGGTGATTTCGTTTAATACACTACTTCCTTCGCTCCGAAAAATAGTCCCACTTTCCTCTTGGGTTTTCCTCAAAAAGTAGTCCCATTTCTAAAAGAGGATATAATTAATGTGCAATTTAAAAGAGGCACAAACAAGTAAAGCTATAATTTTAAAAAGTTTGGCTTGTCAAATGTGACTATTTCTTTGGGTTGAAGGGAGGTTTTGACAAGAATTTAGAAGTTTCTTTTAAAATGCATCATACTACAATTGTGTGTCGCGTTTGGCAGTCAGACTGATGAGGATTGATGCAACTTGTTTTCCTCATTTTCATTGTAGCAGTAATAGAAAATTTTTGTTGCTCAGTTCTGTAGTAGTAGTTTGCTTTAAAGTTAGAGCCCGTTTGGTTGTGCATTTTGACCAAAACGCAGCTTATTTGTAAAATGGTGTTTAATGCTGCTGCAGAAAAAATAGCGTTTTCAAACGCAGCTGCGTTTAAAACGCTGAAATTCTCAGTTTTTCCCAAAACGCTGGTAGGAAAAAAAGCTGCGTTGCGTATTGAAGTGATATCCCAAACGCATTTATAAGAAAAGACCTACGTTTTAAAAACACTGTTTTTAAAACGTTGCATTTTTAGAACTAAAACGCTGCACCAAACGGGCTCTTAATCACTTGCGAATGCATTAGATTTTATCTTGTATGCATACCATATGGGTGATGAAATGAATTATATGTTTCTTTGGAGATATTTAAGAGCTTCCTGTCTGGTTTGGGAGCAGTCTTGGTTTTCAGAGCCAGATTGTTAGATTGTCTCGCAGACAACTTACCTTGCTAGATGAATTATTTAGATCATTGCAGGTCTTCTATGTTTTATAGATCCTTCTGCAGCTAATCTGAGAAAGTTAGGGCTTCTAATTGAGGTTAGTAGTTTCTTGGTCATGGAATTTGAAGCTTGTTTAGTGGTCTTTCTCCAGTTTTTCTTCCGCTTGCATTTTTACTTCCTAGCATATTGCAATTTGCCCTAATTTTCTTGGCTTTGAAGGCTTGCATTCCTTATCAGTGCTACTTGGGAATATATAGGAATCACCATTGTGGTTTTGACTTTAGCTTTTATAGTGTATACAACTTTTTCTTACTAAACATGCAATCATATCTCTTGGCCAAATTTCATACACAGAAGCTGGTCAATGCATACTATTTGGGTAAATCTATATAGCGGATGCTTTGTGGTCATGAATTAGGTTAAACTGGTTGTGAATATGTTCTTCGTGTAGGATGCTTTTAGGATTTCACTGAGAAATATTTACTGCCAGACTTATCGACCAAAAAGGAAGAAATTCCATTTGTCAATGGTTTTGTTGTTGTTTGCGATATTTCATTTTTGGTAGAGGCTCACTCTGCCCTTGTGTTTGCATTTGTTATTGCTTAGATTTTTTTTTTTATAAATATTTTTTTAATTTCAAGTTCTGAGTGTTTTGTGAAGCAAAGAAGGCAATAACAAGATCATATGTATGTTTAAGTTACACTAGAAAGTAGGTAGCAATGAGTTCCTATACCTCTTTCACACTCGGTATCAACTTTTAGGCTTGATATAGATAATTCGTGTAAGATATCAATGTGGCCTTCCGAAGAAGATTTTGAAGTGTTTCTCTTGCTTACTTGTTTTTTACATAGAATTTCATTCTTGATGAGTTACTTTAATGACACAATTTTAATGTTATTAATGCGTTTTTTCCTAGTCAATTTGTAGTTTCATAGATTGCCCATTCTTGCCATATCACCTTTTAACTGTGCTAGAGCCTTGATTGTATTGTAGTTTTGTAGCCTGTGCCTGAAAAGTTGTACCTTGCTCTGGCAAAATGGAAATGAGCTTGGGCAACTTAAAAACCTTTAAATCTTACTTTGCTGCTTTTGAAGATACTGCACTTTGAGTTATTGAGTAGTTCTGTGGCATCATCATTATTACTCCAGTTAGTTTAAGTATTCAGGGTTATCCCTTCTTTGGGCTCTTTGTTGCTTCTAAGCATGTGTTCAGCATTTTGTTCTCCCTTCACTTGGCGTGCTAAGTTCAGGAAGTATAGAATGAACAAAATGAAGTGCACATCAAGAATCTTCCCGTAGATTGTTGTTGGTAATGTGTAGTCCATTCAAGTTGAATTCATTTTATTTTCTCTTACTAGGTTTAGTAATATGCTACATTAAATTTTGTTTTGTCAATTTTAAGAGTTGAGATGATACTGAAACTCTCCTACTTGCTGTGCAGGGGTTCTAATTTATTTTGTGGAGTGTATTTAGGATCGAACAATACTGTTTGATTTAAATGTGTACTATTTTCTATTATTCTGAGCCCTAACCAAATATTAGAAATATCGGACAGCAAAA